>VZRO01006578.1:858028-986512 GCA_013397915.1 Daphoenositta chrysoptera
AAAAAAAAAAGAAAGCAGCAATGGCTTCAGCAAGGGCAGAATAGAGGAGATGTTGCCAGGGAGACAGAATAGGAATCATTGAGGATGTTTACTTGGAAATGTTGGAGTGAGCTATACACACGTAGATGGGGTACCATAAGCACAGTATCCAAAACTATTCAGTGAAAGTGAACCTGCAGTTTTGTCCTTTTTGATAATTGTGTGACTCCATTAAAGTCACACAAAGCCAAATGTGAGCAAGGCTGAAAATTGATATGGAAATCTGCATTTTTGTCAAACAAAATTCAGGAGGACAGAAAAATTTGCATATTATTATGCATTGTTCATGTAGCCATGGACTTTCAATAATTCAATTCTATGCTGCATGTTAAAAGGTTATTCAGTTATAAAATAGAAAAGCATGGAAAATACATAAAGATCAATTATTGTAAAGCAATACCTTTGTACTGTTCAGTATTGAAATGTAAATGACTGAAAAGTTTACCAAGTTTTTATTGATTTTCTTCATGAAGCAAACTTTGGAAACAAATAAAAGAAGCTAGCTTTTGGGTAAAGAAACTTGTCTCTAACCTTCAGCCAAAGAGATCTTTAGAAGCTTGTACCTAGATATATATTAAAGGAGCTCACCCCTCTATCTTTTGAAGTGCCACAAGAGAAAGAATGATGAAACTGTTCTAGTGCTATGCGATGCATAAATCTAATTTCATTCATAAAATGTGTTTAACTTTACAGAGACATCATTGTAATGATTTTCAACTGGATAATAAAGTTTGAAAAACAGATTTATTTCTTATTTTACTGAAATAAATTTTGTAAGCTGCATTTCAGCTGAACAGATGGTGCACACTGAAAAATAATGTTCTACAAAACGGCAGGGTTGTTTAGCCTTGACAATTTAAAGTGAGTATGCACGTGTTATGATTTCGATATGCTAACCAAGATCATCCATTTGAAAACCAGCAACACTGAGTTGAAATGCATATGAAAACATAGGTCTGCTCCTGTTCTTATTTGTGCCACAGTTTAAACTGGAATAGCTTTTTACCTTTTTCAGTCTGTATTTAAATTTAGTTTCTTTTGGCACTTGCTGTCATGGAGGTAGCTTAGCATTGTCTGATTTGTTCACCTTTTCTGTCTGCATAAAATAAAACTACCTGTTCTGTTCTCCATTCCTGTCTGTATAAACCCTTTTGGGAGCACTACTGGTCTGGTGCCTCCACCAAAATTTTTGGAATAATCCAAGGTATAAGTCTGTATTGAAGTGGTCTGTTCAGAGCCCATTATCTGTATGGAAAATCAGAATCCTCTTTGCCTTATAATTTCACCTTTACTTTTTTTTAAATTCACGAGCCATGCCTTTGTTCAATAAGTATTATGGATTCCTTTTAAATACCTCATCGCTGGTGTCTACTTAATGACTGATGATTTTTAATTTTGGCCTTGGGAGTGTTTGGATGAAAAACTTTTCAGTTTTGTGTGTTTGCATAAAAGTGTATGGTGGGAGTTTGGATGAGAAAGGATTTCTGTAGCTTTTCAAGATAAGTTGTTGGTAGTAACCTTAGATGTAGAAACCCTGATTGTCTGAGTTTCCCTTCTTTAAAGTTTTAAGAAAAATTGGCTTTACTATTTTAATCAGAAGGACCTCTTCTTTTACTAATGAAACTACAAGGCTGTGAGTGTGTTTTCCATCCTAAATGAATTAATGTCCCTATATTTGCAATTAGAATTCAGTCATTCATATTGATTGAGATCAACAGAGATCAACAGATAAAGATGAAAGAATAATATACTAAGCAAAGAAGTTTTCCATCATTGACAGGGGTGTTTTTGATCATTAATGATCACACTGTTGTAGATCAACACTTTGATGAAAGACTGAAAAAATATGGCTAATTTGTAAAAGTAAAGAGGTTTGAGTAATCTGAGGTGTCTCTTCAGATCTCTATATTAAATACTTGAGCAACAGAAAATACTCATTTTTATTTAGATGGCATATTAAAGAATAAGCTTGTAATGCATGTTCGTATTCTTATTTCCAAGTAACAGCCTGGCACTTTTAGTTAAGTGCTCTAATTTTAAAAATATGTTGAGCAGTCAATATTTAATGAAATGTATGAGTGAAATTCTGGAGATAACTAAGTAACACAGGATTTACATAATTTCCCAAACTGGTAACTGCATTTGTCTCTAAAGTGAATTCTTGGGTTCAGATTTGTGTTCACTAGTTCTGGGAGCTGTTCCTCTGCTGCAGGTCCATACAAGTAACACGCCCAGGTAGGTACATGGTTTGAGAGGTAAGAGCATCTCCTTTGGGGCTGAGGTTTTGCAGGGCTGCATTGTACCGTGTTGTTATCTGTGAATCCAATAAGAATACTGTGTAAGGAATGTAATTTTACCTGGTTAAAAAAATTGTATTAGACAACTTGTCAGATTTCATATTTTTTTCATTATTTTGATGTCATAAAAGTCATCCTTTCTTCCATCAGATATTCCCAGCAGATGTGGATGAGGAAAAAGAGTTATCTTTCAGGTCTGTCATCACCCTAGCTCTCTGAGCAGATGCCAGAAAATTGGACCCTGAACACCTTAAATATCGCTAGAATTCCTTCAAAATGGGATGCAGTTTTTTGGTTTGTGATGGTAGAATACAATAGTGTTGGTGAAAGCAAGAATGAAATGTCTTTCTTCAGTGAAGCTAGCATGGAAAGTTTTATTTTAAGAAATTCCCGTGCGTCAGATTTTGATTATCGAGTTAGAACAGAGTTTTCAACTCCTATGATTTTATTGAGGATTTGATTTTGCAGAGATTTATACTTCTCTATCTGTCCCAGCTGCTGAAATTGGATTATTATCTGAGAAGGTAAGTTTTCCTTTTTGAAAAATAACTTCTGGATGACTGCTTGATTTGGAAAATAGCTTGACTAAAGCTAAATACTCAAGCCCTATGTGAATAAAAGGAAAATCTAAGCTATTTATTCCCTGTATCTCAAACCTATAAATAAATACACACTGTGTGAAAACTAATTTATTAATATTTTACAAATCTTAAACAGTGGGAGAACAAGGAGAGAAACAATATTGCAAATTTAAAGTTGATGACTGAATACATTTTTTCTAAACCTGCTATAATTTAACTTGACTGACATGGAAGAAAATAATGATAATAATAATAATGGTAATTTAAAGAAATGTACATGGGTTTTTTAACGAGGGTACTAAAATGGGGAATACCATTCCTAAACCATTACAAGAGTTTTAAGACACCAGTGAACTTAACATGGATTGCTTACCTGGAGACACACCTTTTTGTACCTTGTGCTAGACTGTGTGGTTAAAAAATGCAAGTTCTGCTTAATCTTCTGAATTCTTAGTAAATTTTAGGTCATTACTTAAAACGGTAAGGCTATATGCTGGCCTGATAGAAATATTGAGCTTCAAAAAGAAGATTAGGGTGTGAGAAGATGGAGGACTCCAAAGAAATATCCTGCCCCAGCTCTTCCGATGGCCATCACAGGAGAACCATGGGCTCTCCTCACATTCCCACCACCACTAGGCCTCTTCAGTGAAGTTTTCAGATTGAGATGTGACTCCTACAGGGCTACCAGAGCTATTATGGGGTGCAGGCACTTGGTGTTTGCACAAGTCCTGTGAGGGGATGCTTAGTGGAGGAACCAAATGTGGGGAACCAGAGGGATCACAGTGTCTTGGGGAGAAAGGAGCATGGCAAAACCAGGGCTATGGTGACACAAGGGACAGGTCACCTGTGAGTGGGCTGCAGGTCAGGGGGTGATCACAGGGAGTTCCAAGCTGGACTAGTCACCAATCAGGCGGGCTGGGAACCATGGGTGTTTATGGATGGATCTCTAGGAATGTGGCAACCAAAGGACCTGGCTGCTGGAGAGACCAGGATGTCCAGGCCATCTGGCAGTGAGACCATGGGACCTGGGCATCAGCTGAGAGCACCATGTGTGTGCATGAGAGATGGGTCTGTAGCAGCACCTGGACCTGGCTGTGCCCCCAGGGGTTCCTATGCCCAGTTGCCAGCAGCTGGGGAGACTGGGATCCAGGTGTAACTTCTGCACAGCCTGAGCCCTGTGCCACAGGCAGCACTCAACATGTGTTTGTAGATGTCCCAACAGCAGACCTTCAACCTGATCAGACAGAGAGGAAAGCAGGATGGAGCTTTTGGTGCTGTGCCCGTATGAGTGCTGTGCTTTCTGTCTGCATTGATCCACGTGGCTGGCCATATATGTGTATATGCAATGTGTACATAAGTGTTTTTGTGTGCCTGTCCTATATTGGGTATAATGCTCAGCCTCACTACTGGTTGGACTTGGGGACATGAAGCTGCAACAGCTTCACCTCAACTAGACCACCAGACTGACAACTCCTAAAAGTATCCAGCTCACGTTTTGCCTTTGAAAAATCACCCCATTGTTCTGTTTGATTTGATCAGATTTTAGTCACAGAAATAAACAGAATTTAAAAGGTAGGAACAATTCCAACTTTGCAAAAATTTGGCCACTGGTAACATCTGAATATTACAAAGGCTCCTGAAATGTTGCAGCTGGTTCCCTGTGATGTGCACACTTGTAACTGGTTCCAGAAAAACTCCCAATGTTAAGTCAAGAAAGGTTTTTTCTATATGAAAGCAAAAGTAATATTTGATAATATTTCTGACTTTAGGAAAACTCTAAAGGAGGAGATAGAGGATGGTAGTAGGATGTAGTTGATATCTCATTAACTTTTGCAAGCTGAGTTGTGTAATCATCTAATCAGATTTTTTTCATATTTTTGGTCTGCATCACTACACTGAAATTAATTCAGAATATTCTAATAAAGAGGCTCAAATGAGGCACTTTACAATAAAGTCATTTTCATAATAGACTCAAAATCTTCCTCAGTCATACAGTGAGATATCCATTAAGCTGATTAACCCGGACTGATCTGCCCCTACCCAGCACTGAAATGTTCCTGAAGCTACCTGTTCTTCTGGAGGTGTTGGATCATTCAGACCCAGGACATGCAAGTAATACACATCTGTCAAAGTAATTTTGCCAGTTTAAAGCATCTTTTAGAATATGCTTTTGCTGTTACTGTGACAGAATGATGCCAGGTGGGTAACTGAGGATAGAAGCAACTCCTTTATGGAACCTTGGAACTGGAACAAACTCTAAGCTCTAACAGAGATGCTAAAAAGCAATATAATCCTAATTTGCAGTCCTGGTGACAATTTGGTTTGAATTAATCTACCTTGATATTGTCTGAAGCTTATGACAAATTCCATGGGTGTCGACAAAATAATTAAGAAGCCAAATAAATCGTGTCTCCCTGTGCTTGGGTAAGATGATGTTGCTTAAAAATAGATTCTTTTTATGATGTTTCTATTTGTAAGTGGATTTCATCAGACATACATTTAAATATTTAATAATTACCTGAATGGAAAGTGAGAACGGCTGTAATCTATTTAAACTACTGAAAAACTACTAGCACTGGTGTGTAACAGGAGGAAGTATGGGGACAAAAATTTGCACTATCACATGAAAACTAGCAATCTAGAAATACATTAGTATAAAAAATTATCTGAGTGAAAGTAAATTCCTTTATACATTACAACAGAAAGTTTAGTCACAATAATTTAAAAGTGTAGACCGTTGAATAATAACCTTTTATCTCCCTGACTTCCCCATTCAATCAGAGTGTTGCACTTGATATTGAAATAGCAACAGTGTTTTGCTTCTCTATTTTCTGTCAGTGGTGCTAACACAGATGCTGCTAACAGATTACACAGCCTTTACACTTCCTTCTCAGGCTACTGTTCCTATATTATTTAAAACTCAGAAAACAAGCCTTGCATTGAATTGCACGGTTAGGTCATATATCAAGGTAGCAAAAATTGTGGTACTGTTTCTCAGCTCATTACATGTTAAATTACTGACACTCATGGTTGTGGACTTCATGCTGGCATTCAACAACAAAAGAGACTGGTTGTAGTCCAGGTGAGATAAGAGCTAGACAGTTGGTCCATTAATCAAGTGAACAATTTCAGCTTCACAGAATTCTAGCCTCAGATGGTCTAAATTGGCTTAGTCAGTGGAGCTCTGCTGCCTCAATCCAAGGCCATGACCCCCATTTTTCATCTGATTTGTTAGCTGAGACAGCCAATGGGTTAAGCTACACAGGGAGAATATTTTATTTTAGTGCCAGACACCTGCAGTTGACTTCAAGTTATGACAACATCATTTACTTTGTTCACAAATGCCAGTATTCCTATGGTGGGAAAGCCTAATTTGTCTTGGAATACTAAATTATACTACTATATTTCTGTATTGGGAGTAAAATCTTTTTGAATGGTGAGTGTCCTCATGGTAGAGACCTGAAGTACCTCATTCCTTTCACCTCTATTGATATCTTCATTCAGTTATTTACAAGTCTGCAAAAATCAAGGCTGTCTCTCATCCAAGCCTCTATACATATAAACCAGTAGGTACTCACCCCATTTCCTACTAATAATTCTCTCTGAAGGCAGTGCCTCTAAATTGAAAGAGACATCAATGGGTAACAGAGAGATCTGTGAGACTACAGGGAGAGCCAGCTCTGTTCTTCTCTGTTCATGTCCACATCCAGGAGCCCCCCTGCTCCCTGCCAGGTGGGCGACGAGCTCGGGCACCTGCCCCACACACTGCTGCTCTTCCTCCGGGGCACAGCTGCCTGCCAGGAAGTGCTCAGCCACAGGAGGAGGTGCTAGCATGGATAGAGAGGGATTTGGAAGGCTGTAAATCCTTTCTAAAGGAGGAAAAAAGGCCAACTGACCTGTGCCAAGCAGCTGCAAGGTTGGTACATTCATTTCCTGCTTATCATGGAGAAGGTCAGCTGCCAAACCAGCTTCTGGCTCTTGAATGTGCTGTGTGAAAACTGTACCCCTAAGGTGTCCTCCCAGACCCTCTCCACAAGTCTGGAAACAGCATTAAAGCTCTTTGTTATTGTTCATTCTAAGAAGAAATACCAATGTTAATTTCTTCTTTATTTAATATAACAAATCCACAGTGATGAATACTACATTTTCCATTTTCTAGCACTCAGTGTGGCAAAAATAAATATAATTCTCCCAGTGATGGGCACGTCCAGCCATCAGGTTAGACTGAGTTTTTACATCAAGTGCGAAGCCTAATTTTTGTTGTTAAAATGAAAGAGTATTGTGGCAGATATCACTTTGGGGAAGCACACTTAGGCTTTTCCTCCTACAGTCACAACATGACATGGTGAAAAGGCATATGATAAATTAAAACAATAATCTACAACAATGTATTTTGTAAACACTATTAATTGATATTTCCTTACACATGGATAAATTTTTGAACTTGATGGAAATTAGAAAGACTAATGTAAGTTTTATCACTATAATTGAGATCCAAAGATATTAATGCAAGCAAGTAGTCTTACCTAGGGGTTTTCCAGTTAAATATGTTTCTCATGGTCACTATGATAGATGTCTTATCTATACTGATATATTGTGTAATGGCCCACCTTGGAAAACACACAATGTAGAAAACTGAAATAGGGAAAGAACCAACCTGGCATTACTAACATCATAGTAACAAGGAAATAAATGATGTCTCCAGGTTTCTACTCTGGTTTGTAATGGAGAACACAATTATTATCTAGACAGACTGCTGCAGTTGTAGTATCTGCCAGGCCAGTGAAGTACCTTAGAGAGGTCTCTCTTAACTCTGAATGAGTCACGTATTGCTGCTAAGTTGCTGGAGAAAAGGACTATCTGCTTTTTCACCAGTCATAATAGAAGAAGTAATTATACTATTACCTGCACAAACCAAAAATTTTAAAATTTTCTTTTCAGTATGACAATATTAAACCCTGAGTACAGTAATAAGCAATTATTGTTTTTATTAACTTCAGCCATGTCCAAATTAAAAACAAAACCCCAACAATAACACAATTGAGCTATGCTACAATATAGTTCAAAAAATTCCATTTATGGACCTAATTTTGTGCGTAGTGAAGTGGAGAAATATTGTTCTTTCTTGTACAGTGCCAAGCCCCTGCAATCCTTTAAATTGCAAGTGTATGGCCAAGGAGCCTGTACACGAAGACCTAAACCATATTCCACCTCCCATTAAATAAAGCAGATTGGTAAACTCTGCCATTTTGAGAGATTTGGATTGACAAATATCTGTCAACGTTCATTGTTTTGGACTTTATTTATAAATTATCACATTTTTTTCTTGTTGAGAGGTAACACAACAAGAAATTCTATATTTTGTTACTTTTAATATAGAGGAGTTACTATTTTTGCTTCTATGATATGAACAGGAATGTAAATACTTTTTTCATACAATATTCAATCATATAAATGGTGGAATGAAAAATAAATTTTGCACATTGAATATTACTCATCAGTAGAACTTGTTAAGGATTAAATATGTGATATGGGCTGTATAATCAGAGCACACAGCAGTTACATTACAATAAACCATTGCAAATAGTTTCAGAGATCTGAAAGGCCATTTGATTTCAGAAGAACTACATCTTTTACTCATTTTCTAACTCTTGTTTTTAGGAGTGTCCAGTATATCCAGTAGTGAGAATCTGATCCTAGAACAGCACAGTCAGTTGTATAGTTACACGATTTTTTTTTTTTTTTTTAATTTTCATCAGTATGTGCCAAATTCTGAAGCTTCCTTGATTAATTTACAAATTTATTCAATTTCTGTGTTTCCTTATAAAATGAAATTATTTTTGAGATGCAAAAAATAATCACTTCAAACGAAGCCTAAAGCGTACCTGGAGAGTTAGCAAAAGGCATATGCACATTCACATCCTACTACAGTTTGATTTACCTGTGTATTCATTTGCACAAAATGTCGGACCAATCAGCAAAATTACCTTAATATGGAGGTGTCTCACATATATTGATGATTTGACACATTGCTGCTGACAAGTCAATTAAATTAAATGTCATAGATGAGTATTTTTACTGACAAGTACACTGAATTAGGAAGGTACTCAATATTCTTCAGTAATTAAATCATACTGAAATATGAGGTGCCTGTCCACCTGTAACATTGGTCCTATTCATAATATACTCAGAACTCAAAATGAAAATTAGTAATTCTCACTGGTTAAAATGCATGTGTCTAAATTTAACATAATTGTATTTTTCTTGATTATTTGTACATATCTGGGGATGAACAATTTTAATCAGACAATACCTCCAGCATAATTAGAAAAAAAATTTAGTTATTTTTTCTGTTAGTTTAAAAGGCTTTAATAATAATAATAATATTAATAATATTTCTTTTAATTGACCTTTGGTGATCGGAATGTCTTGGCATCTTGCCTCATAAAAAGACAGTGTTCCAAATTTCAGTCACCTTTTAAGAGCAAAACTCTAAAAAAGCCCTGACTTCGATTAGAATCAGTAGGAGTCTCAGATAGAATGTTTCGGTCTACCAGTTTTGAAGATATGGGGGAGGTTAATATCTGTTTGCAGTGGTTATTACATAGCAGTGTCACAGAGAGCCTTGAGAAGATGTAAGAGAAATACCATCACAGCCAGAGGCAGTTTGTCAGGGGGACCAGGGCATAAGCCTGTTGCTCAGCTTGTGACTGAGAGAGAAAAAAATCTTCACTATCTCAGCTTTTATGTCCTTGCTATGTCAAGTTTCTTGATAACTGAGGAATTTCCTGTGCCTTCAGGTAAGCCCTTGCATGGAATAACAGAGGGCAGAAGTTACTGCTGGGAATATACCTGGAAACGCTGGTTGCCAAATGCCCTGTTCTGACAGTGATGGGATGCATCAGCTCGCAGTGGTGCAGAGCTGTCACTTATATCCAAGAGTTTGGATGACAGTCTTCCTGCCACTCATATTAGATGGACATAGAGAGAGTGTTACCAGAAATCCTTTCACTAAGTATCCTGAGGCCTGAGTAAATTGAGCATTAAAAATGAACAAAACAGAAATGCTGAGAAGAAATTTTTAGTCTGTATTTTTGCCTTTTTTTTTTCCAAAATAGACAGCCTGCAATTAAACATAAAAAAAAAATAAAAAAGATGACATACAGAAAGCAACCAAACAGAGTCAATATGACTTAAGGATTACAATGGCCTTAATTTTATAAATACATTTCCCAAAAATATAAGCTTTTGCTCAAGCCTCCTCAAAACCTTGCAGACAATATATAACCCTTTCTCACTTTCAGAATAATTTCACAGCTAAGATTTGATTTTGCAGGCATTTTAGAGCAAATACCTGAAAGCACAATTCTTTCTATAGTTTGTCTTAATGAAGAACACAATGGTATATGAAGCATAACCATCTGAGGTGAACTATAAGATGGAGGGAAGATGAAACTTCACAAGGTATTAACTCAGCCAGGCCCCCCACATCTGAGAACCAAAATTACTCTATTTACAGAAAATTTCATAAAATGTAAAATTTTGATTAATTTTATTTTTTTGCCTTTATTGAATAGCTTTCCTTTCTGTGGAATCTGAGTTTGAGTTTGGCTCTGGTTCAGTAAATATTCAAATGCAGCAGACAGATTCCTTAGGTCGTGTGAAGGCTTTGTAGCCTTGCTTTGGCTGACAGTATATGTGTATGTGTGCAAACAGCAGCCTGAATAAATGCATAGTGCATGTAGTGATAGTTGCCCAAGTATTTAGAAAGCCTTTAACAATGAGAACAGGTTATAGTCAGACAAAAAAATACCTTTTTGAGTGCCTGCTACCAGGGCAGTCTTGGACCTGTCCCTTAAGGAGACAGAACAGAGTAGCTGAGGGCTGGCATGAAAAATTTGGAGAGAGTAACTTACACAAACCAGCCATTTGTGCATGCTTCTGAGAAACCCTAATTCAGAACTACAGTCTCAGGATTTCTATGGATTCAGGTCTGTATCAGTATGTAAGTTGACTCTGTTTCATGATTACATTTTTTTTTCAGTTATCAGGGATTAAGTTTTTCTACCTGGAACATTCCCAGGAGCTCAGTATCAGATGATCTGCTTCCAAGGAGAAAGCTGTCCTTTTGGAAGAGCTACGCACTCCCTTCAGCAACAGTATTTTCTTCTTTGAAAAGTAAATTAAAATGGTTCTATTTTTGTAACCTATATCTATTTATTTGACAGCAGCTGTTTTACTACAAAAATCTGTTGAAAAGGTAACTAGGTTCCTTGCAAACAGGATAGGCTGTGTAAACTGCATATGTATATAGACATAACTCCATTTTGTATATATAAACTCTTCCTTAATGCTGTTAAATACCATAATATACTTCTCTATGGTGTCTATGTATGCTGGGAATATTATGAAAGGGAAAGCATGAGAGAAAAAGTGCTCATGTCCTTTTAAAACTTTTCAAACAAAGGCAAACTTCCCTTATTGTAGCAGCCTTTAGATAAGCTTTATGGTCTCTGTGCATTTCCTTTGGCTTCATGTTAAAATACAAGTACGCAGAGTCTGGTATTAACATTTTTACCAGCTGATGCTAATGTTAGCTGAGTAAAGCATGCAGAAATCCCTAAAAACTGTTCCTAACCTGCACAAGGTAAAACGAATGAGGCATTTAAAAACAGATGCAAACTACTCAGACATGTGAATGGCTGGATGAAATTCACATGTAAATAAAATTCAATATTTGATATCAAATCACAAACCATAAAGTCTTCTACCATCCAATACTAATTCAATCTATTAAAATGTAAGCACAAGGGATGGAGAAACTAGAAAGACACTGCACTATAACTCTAATATGCATTGTTCTATTTGATATTTTCCCTTCTAGACTTAAATCTTAACAGTAGTGGGTGACAAGAACTTAGTACATTTTATCTTTCCCTTGACACTCTTACAACATCATAGCTTGAAATTTTTATAACAATTTTGTTTTCCCTTTTATTCTCTTGGTGCTGAGTGGCTTTAATCAGAACAGTTTACCTGTAAGATAATACTTTAAGATAAGAATACACAATACTGTAAGATAAGAACATCATCTCACAAGCTCTTGTTCAACCCAGAGTACATTTTTAGGATATAACTGTTGATGAAAATAAGAGCAAACAATAAGAGAACTGTAATTTTGGGTATCCTTTTCTGGCAATTGTTAAATTGTTAAGGAATATTTAATGTCAAATTCAGTAGCAGAACTTAGGCTCAGAATATTAACCCCTTTTCTGGGTACAGAAGATTGTCCAACAATTCATACTGTTCTTGGATGACAAATTGTGTTCCTAATCTTTCACATTCATTATATTCACTTAAATGTTGGGGGTTTTCTTGCTTAATTCAGAAAAGCTTTGTTCAGAATACGAAGAAAGTAAAACAGAAAATGAATTAATTTTGGCCCAGATAGAGCTACAGCAAAGTCACTGGGAATGAGGTCTTGCCCAAGGCAAATTCTTGGGATGGCGAAACCCACAAATACTACAAAAGAAGATAAAACCAGTATTTGAGCAGAACAAAAAAATCAGGTTAAGAAGGACTTATGAATATATACTTATTACATAAAATGTTCATTTAGCAGTTTTTCCATGGATCCATTATTATTCTTGTCTTGGTGAAGTTTTATATTTTTAAAACAAGATGAAGTGTTCAGATTTATGCCTCTTGCTGAAGGGAGTCTGTACAAGCAGGCGCTTCCAAAAAACAGAAGCCAGTCATTTAGTCATTAAACTCTTCTTTCCAGTCCCAATGTAAAACAGTAGCCAATTTTGCTGCACGACATCAAAATTCAGAAAGTATATGCTCTTAAAATAACACGTATATCACATTTGGTCAATCCTCGTAGTCCAAACCCAACTAATTAAAGTTGTCAGCTGATGCTTTTAAAATAAGTGCTGACAACGTGCTTATGATAATGCGGTCATGATACTCGCTCTTAGTAAGTTAAACACCTCTTCTCACACAGCTTTCACATATAGACTTACATTGTGTGACTGCAATAACAAGAATATACTTCTGCTGAGGAAATTTGTGTAAAATTTATTGATTGTTACAGTTTTGTTAGGTTTCATCAAGCGTGAAAGCAAAGATAACATTTTTAACCTGATGCTACACTCTTTCTTAAAACCTGTATCATTTTAATCTTCTAAAAAGTCATTAAAAGTGGTAGATAAAAACCTTTATTCTGGCACCAAAATGCTTCCAAATAACTCTGCTGACATACAATTAAATCCCTTAGATAAAAGAAAGCCCACTGAATACTCCAATAGGGTTTTTCTAAAGAAAACTTCTAAAAGTTTGATCAAGGACATTTGCGCAATCACAAAACAGTTAGGAGCTTGTTTGGTTCTGTCTCCTCTTTAAGCTATAATCTTTTGTTTATGTTACAGTCTTTCCATAGCAGCTGACATAATGTCAGAATTACTATTGCAGGTAAAGCAAAATCAAACATTTGAAGAGCTTCTAAGTAATGCTAGGAAAAGAAAAATATGAAAAACCCTACCACTAAATAGTTGTTGAGTTTTCCTGATACTGTGTTAGAGAAACATTGGACTTTAAATACTTTTTGTTACTGTTCAAACATGGAAAATAGATTTGCATTATTATTTGCCCAGATTTGCATATGCTTTCATTTATATTTTTGTACGCTTTTGGAATTTACTCTGGATGGCATTTATCTACACTGTAGTAACATCCTTTTCAAGGTTATTAAATACTGATAGCTTCTGTGGCAACCAGCAGACATTAAAATTTGAAGCTAATACATGCCAGAGAAAGCAAGAAAATCTTTCAGTTTGGTAGATCTGAACCCATCAAGTAGACCTGAATTCAAAAAGGGGAAATGACTGGCTTGTAGATAAAGAAAGGTCTATAGAACTAAACCATCATAATATTGTAATACTTTTTATTATTCTAGGCATACCATGTCTAAAAGTGTCCATTTATCTGAAGATGGTATTGTGGAATTGTACATATCTAGCTGTCATAATATTTTCTAATTTTCATTTCGTTTTGGCCAGAAGATGGACCCTGGAATTCTTTGATAATGCTAGTAGCTTAAAAATAATAAACACATTTTTATTTTCTTTAAAAAAAACTAACCTCAATCACATAGAAATCCTTATTAAATTAGTTTGCATTTTAAGAATAAAAATAGATGATCCAACTAATACTTGTGAAGTTTTATCACACAGACCCAAAAGAAGAAGTCATCTGTCCCTCCCAAAGGATACAGTCCCACAAACTCTTCTAGCATGGGTACTTTCCATGGAGTACAGTCCTGCAGGAAAGGTCCATGCTGCAGGTTTCCTGTGTGGGTCACCTGTGGGTCACAGGTCCTTCCAGAATACCTCTTCCTTCATGGGCTCCTCTCCTTGGTCCACAGCTCTTACTAGGAGTCTGCTCCTGCATGGGATCTCCACAGACTGCAGCTTCCCTCGGGGCACACAAACCTTCTCTGGATCCTCTCCAAGCTGCGGCATGGATATCTCCCTCAGCGGTCCTTCATGGTCTGCTTCAGCCTACTTCACCGTGATCTTCTCCATACACTGCAAAGGCACCTGGAGCCACTTCCTCCCCTTCCTTGTTCATTGATCTTGGTGTCTGCTGAGTAATTTCTCACACATTTCTCCCACCCCTCTCTCAAATAGCTGCTGCAAAGTGCTTTTTGATAATGTTAGTATCTTAACAATAAAAACTTTTTATTTGCTTAAACACTAACCTCAGTCACACCAAAAGCATTAGCATACTAGCTTTTCTTGAATATGTTATCACTCTTAATTACGTTATCACATAACCTTTCTTAAATATGTTATCAGAGACACAACCAGAGTGACTGATGGGTTGTCTTTAGACAGTGGTGGTTCTGTTTTGGAGCCACTTGAAGCTGGCTTTGTCTGGTACCTGTATCCCTGGTCTCTTGTCACTGAGGCCATCCTTGTAGCACCCTCCCTACAGAAAACTCACCATGCTAATACACCCTCCAAGGTGGTACATATGAGTTTGAACCTACTGAGACAAAGGAGGGATATGAAATAAAGGGCTTCATGCTCTGGATTCAATCTCCAGAATGTCGCAAGAAAAATGGTCCCTGAGAAGCAACATCAGCAGCCCCAGCTTTCCACG
Source organism: Daphoenositta chrysoptera (assembly GCA_013397915.1). Taxonomy (NCBI): domain Eukaryota; kingdom Metazoa; phylum Chordata; class Aves; order Passeriformes; genus Daphoenositta; species Daphoenositta chrysoptera. Next base: position 873,111 of record VZRO01006578.1, read on the forward strand.
TGACCCTGCCAGCATGCTACAAGTTACATATAAGAACATTTACCATTCCTAGGACTTAGTGGACTTAAAAGTAGGAATCTAACTACAGGTGTTGGCTGAGCTTCACTGTGACTCTGCTCAGATTTGACAAATTGAGCTGGATTTGTCCATACTTCAACTCTTTGTCTGGAAAACAAGCATTGTAAACTGCTAGCAAGACCAGTTTTCATTCTTTCCAGGATAATGTAACAGCAAAGAAGTGATTTTAAGGATCACAGTTTTTTACGGTGATGCTGAAATTCTCCTTCTCCTTCCTGCCCTTTTGGAACTGAGTCTTAGTCTGTAGGATTAGTTTCTTTTTGGCCTAGAGCACATTGATCCTGTCCTTCAGGGAGTACATGCCAAATTTAATAATTTCTTCCAGCTTTGCTTAGGATTTGGAGATGGGAGCAGCTTCTAACACTTTTTCAGTGTTACACTTGGACACACGCAAATAAGATAATCTTTTTCAAAACCTGTGACAAGAACAGTTTATAAACTAGCAAAATGTATAAGCAAAGACTACACATCCTACCAAATTGGAGGATGTTTCTACCCCTCTGAAAAAAAGAAGAAAGAAGAGGAAGGAGAGAGAATTTTTCTAATTTTTGAACTAGCATTTTTTCATCTTATTGGAGAAAAAAATGAACAAAAATGAACAATATTTTTTGTTCAGTAAAACTCACCATTAAGAAGACTAAGAAGCATAAATGGAAATAAAATATTCCACCTGAAAATCTTTTTCTTTTACACATTATAATAAAAGTTGTAACACTCATGAATTATTTACTTCCCTTTCCCTTCCCCTTTCCCTTTCTCTTTCCCTTTCCCTTTCCCTTTCCCTTTCCCTTTCCCTTTCCCTTTCTCTTTCCCTTTCCCTTTCCTTTCTTCCTTCTAGTCAAAAAAGAATAAGATATATTTAGTAAGTTCTGTGATAATAAATGTTACAAATAATCAATTAACCGAGTGTCACTGGTTAATTTTGTTCACATTCAAATAATTAGCAGATATCATAAATTATAGAAGAATTCTAATTATTAAAACAAAATTTGGAATTCTTGTAGTGTCTTGTACTCAAATATTATTATACAGTAAATATTATAAATTATTATATAAAAACCCCTTTAGAAATAACTAATGATTCAAGCAGTCACTCTGAGATGAGTTTAACTTGCACAGACTTGTAGAGGGGATTAAGTACAATGGGAAAAGAGATTATACTTCAGTACTTGGGGGAAGTAATAATGCAAAGGGACTGGTTTTGGGCCCATTCTGATCAGCTCAGGTTTATACTTCTGACACAGAACTCATACCCAGCAGCACAAGCATAGGCACAGCTGAGCTACTCCGAACTTCATCTCTATTCATGGAAACCACTTCACAGTTTTCCTATGAAAGAACCTAACTGAGACACAGACCAAAGCACACGGTGATTCCTTTCTTTTTTGGAAGGTTATAAGAGACTAAAAACCTGTAATCTGACCTGCTATGAAACACAGAGAAATAAAAGTAAAGCAGTATTGTCATTTAGGATGACCGAGACTCTGTTTATTTCCAAAAGGCTAGTTGCTATGACTTATGGATCTGGAGGCAAAAATGAGTCATTTTTCTATTAGCTATATTATTGGCTTAAAAATGAAACTTAACGGAAGCTTTAAAACAAACAGCATTTTATTTGTAGTTATATATACACACACATATTTATATAATTTAAAAGAGTGAAGTCTCTTAAAGAAAATATGTTAATTTGAGGAAGACATTAGTTATTAATTTTTAGGGTAATTTTTAAGACCGTGGTGGAATTTCTGGTGGGAGTGAAACACAGAACTTGATGACTTGGACCATGGGAGATTGAGAGACAATGGGAGAGGGTTGAAAAGGGACAAAGAGCTGAAAAAAATGTCCTTTTCTCATAAAAATCTGGGTTCTAGCCCTCATCTGACTGAAATGGATACATGGAGCAGCTCTTTCAAAACAGCTAGATTAATGAGAATTTTTCTTATTATATATTGTCTGTGAACTTCAGAGGGCTAAGTTTACTATTAATTCTGTGTTGTCAGGGCATAGACAGGGAACCTTTGGACTATGGGTGAAGATGAATGAGTCACAAATGTATGATTTCTCAAACACAGAAGAAATACAAAATATTTTTCTTTTCCCCTAATGAAATGAATGTATTACATGTGACTCAGGTAAACTTACCATGAAGGATGTCTTCTAAGGAACATCCTGTTGCTAGTTTTACTCTTCATATATAAAGAATAGGATTCCTTATTATGGTTTAGCTTGATTAAGTTGACCAAATAAGAAACAATATTTTCAAAAAGACCTTTTCAGCCAAAAATATTTCATACATCCTTAAATACTTCAGAACTGACAGTTAAGTCCCAAGGAGTCTTTTCTGTGGAATAGAGACTGAGAGGTCTTAAAATCTGTAGATAAAGCAATAGGGAACAGAGCTGGCAGACAGCTTTTTTTTATAACAATAATTAACAGCTCCCTAGGGTTCAGTCTGACAACATGTTATGCCAGTTTTTACTGATGCTTGTCAGATGGCCATAATATTGCAGGAAACAAACTGGATAAAGACCAAAAAGAAAAAAAAACCTGTTATACTGCATGTATAACAAAATGAATGAAGTCCTCTTGTCCTAGATAAAGAAGAATTGGGTTGTCAAAATAATGCATGCTTGCTGGTAGAATCTCTAAAGTATGTTCTGGTGTGTGTTTTCACTTAAAGACGGTTTCGTTGTGGCACATTGTTAATGCTCCTGAAGCACACCTTGCCAGCCCAATGCTTTATCTCTGCACAAAGCCAGATGAGTGCTACATTTTCAATAATAAACCCTTGTGGAGATAAACACGCTTGAACAGAGACCAGCCCTGGCATTTCAGAGTTTGCTTTCCCATTAATCTGCAACAGTGTAAATTCACTTCTAGGTAAACAGATGACCAGGAAAAACATGTTCTTGGTGTGAGTACTGAAAATAGGAAATACTATTTTCTGTGAGAAATTACATGAAAAACAAAAGAGTATAATATAGCTCATGATTGTTGCCCTGAGTTTTGCAGTCTTTCGATGCACTTTCTCATGCACTTTCTGTACACATAATCATGTTTTATTAACTGTTCCTTTTTGTTTTCATTCTTTCTCCTGAGGCGGAGAAAGTTGATGGGCTTTTCAGTTGACCAGTGTGGTTGGAGAGGTGGTAACCTCATCCTCCAATCCATGGTCATTCCTAGAAACATATATATATGAGAGAAATAAACAGCTGGGGTTCTTTTCCTGCCTTTGGAGGCTGACCTGGCTGAGCTTGAGTCTGCGTGCTTCTTTTGTGTCCAAGTGAGACACATGATTATAAAAAGCTCAATAGCATCCCCTCTGCTAGTAGACCCTCCCTTGGTGTCATCTCCGAATTCTAAAAGAATTAAACTAGTGTTTTCCTTTTCTCATGGCATTTTACAGACAGTTTCAGATTTGGGTGTTGAGGTATCATTCCTATAAAATTTACTTTTTACATAGATTTGGATCCAATTTACTAAAGAAGTAGAATTTGGTGAAATATCCTTTTTGTTTTGTTTTGTTTTAACTAGGACTAAAACCAGTAACTAGCTACTGCTGCATAAGTTTACACCATTAAATAGGACCTTAAATATTTCCTTATCCTTATTTAGAGGATTTTCTGAAGCCATTAACTTCAAGTGGCAATGTTTTATACTTCTTAAAAAATATAATATTTCTTGCACACAACTGGGAATTTTCTGCTTGCCTAATGCTTGAATTGACCTATTTTGTCATTAAACTTTACTGTAGGCATTAGAACTTGAAACTCTGTGACCTTTCTTCCAACACATGGTGTCTATGCAAACAGGTATTTGTATGAATACTTTTCTTTTTCTATGTCTCTCTGGGAAGAAAATACTATTTAAACACAGAATGAAAGAAATCCAAAGGAAGAAGTGAGAATACTTAAGATGCTTACTGCTATACATAAGATTAAATGTCACTCTTTTCTTGTTTGTGGGAAGTTCAATGTTAAGCAAGAAGGGGCAGGTGTCCTTGTAATCTGACTGCTTATTTAACCAGTTTTTAGATGAGAAAATGGGTACCCAAAATGCTGGTTAGTTAGTACCACTTCATGAATTGTTCTTAACTACTTTTTTTGTAGTGTTATTACTTACAAATTTTTCACAAGCAGATCTTCGATCTCTGTCCTATACAGTAATATAATCTCTTGAAATTAAATTATTTCAGTTATTATGAAGCGTAAGTATGAAATGTGACTAAGAACTAAACATTAGAGATGAATGCTGGAGGTTTTAAAAAGATCATTTGCTACCATTCAGTAGTAAAGAAGAGAAATAAAATCAAGTGGAAAAATAAGTCAAACTAATTTATTTCTGTATAAGACTGTCTACACCTTGGGCAATCAGTGACTCAGTAGGAGAAGCTGAACATTGAGCAGGGAACTGACTAATGGCGTGAGACAAAACAAAATGTCTCCAGGAAACTATTAGTGCAGCATATTGGCTTTGCAGTAGATATTTACCATATAAAATTCAAAATATGCATTGAAGATACTTCATTTCCTCTCAAAGCCTCTAAATTATTTTTTGATTTTTAATCCCATAGATCACTTCTTTTATTAGCAGTGACTCAGAACAGGAAGGCCCTCAACCCCTTGGCCAGTGGTATTCACTATTTACTGTGTAGACACACAGTCCTTGATCAAAATGTCTGCTACAAGATTCACTCAAGAACCGCTTCTTAATTTCTTTCTTGGCTTCTTTTTATTCAACAAACTTTAAATCTGTCTGTTTCAAAATGCTTTCTCATTCAATAATGCGATCAATTTTTGGAACGGTTCAAAAATAAGTGTTTCAAACCTTTTCACTAAAGCATAAGAAGAGAGATTTGATAAGGAAGGGTTCCAAACATCAACCATAAAGTTTAATGTAGGATAAAGGATTGCAGTAAAAGAGCAATGCCTGGGGTTAAAATCACATAACATCCTGATTTCTTCATTCCTTTTTTTCTGTAAATGGGAACAATGCAAGGCATCTTTATCACTTAAATATTTCTAAGAAAAAATGAAAACAAATCCCAAATAATTCCTCTTCTTCACTGGAAACTATGAGAGGACTTTTGTTTAAGGAGGATTTTCATAGTACTTTTAGGGTGAATAAAGATACATTTATTGATAAATACATTAGACCTCCCCTGAAAACCAACACATCATATCATACCATACCATGTATCTAGTACTCAGTCACATAACATTCATCTTTTCCTAGGAGTTTTCTAAGCTTTGAAAACTTTTGTAGTTTTATGGGATTACATAATGAGATCTTGATGCACTCTGACACATCTGAAGACCTGAGGGTCTGAAACTCCTAGGGTATTATCATTATTTGATTTAATTTTCTGCAATAAAAATCACACAGAACTTCATCCTGTAATTGCCACATGAAAAGCTATTCACAAATGGTGACAATATATGTGTAACTGAGAATGTGACACTATGACAATAGCATTTACGTTTATAAATAAGGGTATAATTTTACTATCATTCTTCATTTCGTGAAAGAACTGAAACACCTTTTCATTCTCTTTGCTCTCGGAAATGATGAGCATGTTTCCACCTTATGATGATTCTTTGTAGACAATTTTTAAATTTAAAAAAATGGTTTAAATCCATGCAACTGAGACTCAAGGAACATAAAAGAAATTAAAGAGAAGATTTTTTTGCCATAACTGTCAAATGCTGTGTGAAAAGAGGTTATGCGCTCCTGGTGAATGAAGAAATGGGCAGATTTATTCGGTTTTAACACCATTCCTGCCATATGCAAACCTCTTTTTCACAAAGAATGATGGAATTTTACCTTTTTACCAAACACTTACAGACGCTATCAGTGTATTTTGTTTTTCATTGATAGGATACAGGGAAAAGCAATACCATATGGGAAAGGACATGAAGAATTGATATTATTAATAAAGTCAACTGTTTTCCAAATAGTTAGTCACATCACTTTTCTTTTGTATCCTTTCTTTTTTAACCACTAAAACACCACTCTTTTGGCATCTACCCTGAAGACTGTAGCTGCCAATCTTGTGTGGAATAACTTCCCATTCATATTTCCTGCTCTGAAGATATTTATCTCAACAGATCTGTGTACCAAAGAACAAGAAGGTGCTAATTTGAAAGCATTTGAATGATCCATGTTCAAAACCTCAAACCTAAAAGGAATTTGATGTGACACTGGCATTCACAGACCTTGAGTTTACAACTGAGTGAAATTTAAAAACTAATTGAAATATGAATTAACAGACACCTCTGCAAATGAGGCACCATAAGGGCACCATACAGCAGAAGGTATACCACTGGTAATTCTATAAAATTATATGTTATACAAGTACACCTATGTGCAATGTTTAATTTAAACTGTAAGCAAGCTACAGTATACAATCTGAAGATTTAGGATGTAGATTATGCTTCATGGTTAAAATTACTGACTTAACACACAACATTACTAACTCAGAATTTATACCAGCATAATGATAAACAAGGAAGTCTGAAGATTTTTTAAAAAGTGTCAGGCCTAAATAATTTTCAATAATCAATATATAACTCAATAGAAATAATTATTCTAGTTCTTTCTGCTATCATAGTAACATTTATGTATGAAATGTCCACTAGACACAAAAGAATATTAGCAACATAATTAGACCCTGATTTTCTTAAGTTTTTGCTCAGGTTTCATCAATATTTTGATAAATACTTTATTTTATTTAAATTTTTTAAGGCAGTAAGTCTGATAAATTGACTTTAAAAAATTCATCAGATATAAAGACAAGGAAAAATAACATTATTCTAATCCAGCTTTTTGTATGTCTAAAATATAAATGTTACAGCTCATTCTTTCTGTATTCTTTATTTAACTTTCCCTTAAACACCAAGTCTTATCAACTTGGATTAGAGCAAGGAACATTTAATTTCCTGTCCCTGCTTGTGTAGTAGTTCAATTAACTGATAGCAGTGTGAGGTCTGTTTAGATGGTAAAGAATCCAAGTTTGCATCCTGGATTGTAAAACGAAATGCTGTCCTCCTGCAATATTTAGACACCTACTTATTAAGACCATAGCTGCACTACAGATATGCTTAACATCTCAGATTTCTCTACCTAAAGTAGCTCAACAGTGCCTTCTCAAAACTCTTTCTTCTTGAAATCAGTTTTCTGTCTCTCCAAGGATTCCACTACCCTAAAAATTGAACATTTTAATGCTTGAGACCTCTTTTCAACTACATTGTGACATTTTGGTGATGTCTGAAACAAGCCCAAACTGCTATTACAACAAATCCTTCCTTAAGAAAGTGAAAAAGGTGTAACCTGAGTGTACTGTGCTAGTTTCTGCAGTTACATCCTGGTTTTGTTAGCCAACAAACTGCAGAGGGATGTGACTTTAGATTAAACTTGTGAACCAAGATACTTTTGCTATTACAATTAATAACTTCATATGACGATTAAAAATAGTTAGCATTATCCTGATCTCCAAGCAATCTCTACCGTGGCCAGTTTATAATGACTGGTTTCCTTCTCACATAAGTTCTTCATAAGCCATTCTTCCCCCTTAAGGAAAACTGGATCCTTTCCCTCCATCTGTATTTGTGGGCCACAATAGTGTGCTCTGTTCTGCCTAAAATTTTCTTGAGCTGTATTTACCTCTTGATACTTTACCATCGTTAGTTTTCTAGCATAATCTATGTACAGCTTTCTACTCTATTCATATTTTGGCTTTATTTACAGTACAGCTTTCTTTTCTGTTCTGATACTCGCTTTGACTAAGAGGAACCTGTCTGCACAACAAAGGTACTGCATTTTGTAGAACCATAGAGTGACTTGGATTGGAAGGGACCTTAGATATCATCTAGTTCCAATTCCCCTGCCATGGGCAGGGACCTCTCCCACTCGACTATGCTGCACAGAGCCCCATCCAACCTGACCTTGAATCCTTTTTTTTCGTTGCTGTTATATGTTGGTATGAGTAGGATGAATTTGTTGAAGGTCTAGTTTTTTTGGTTTTTTTTTTTACTTCAAAGACCTGATTCCATAGGAGGCCCAGCAACTTAATGCACTGTGCTGTTGTCTTGCTTCAGTTATTTTTATGAGACTTTTCTTGTAAGTAATCTCCATATAATCTCCAGTACATTCATTATGGGAAACATGAAGTATAAGAAATGTTTTCTTCCCTCTTTGTTCATTCCTGACCTGTCCAGTGTGTTCCAGTGTATGCAGTGCAATCAGGAAAAGCTCAAGCCCCACAAAATACCTGTAAATGTAAAACGACAACCAAAACTAGTAATGAAGAAACCACACCCAGCATGCTGGAGCTCTTACTCAGTGCTCAAATTCCACTCATTACACACAGACAAAAGGTCTAATTTCCATTCATCAAGCATTCAAACTTCTGACTAGCAGGACCTTTGCATGTGTAAAGAATGCAAGGCGAGCAGCAGGAAACCCAAATTAAACTACAGTGCAAGCTCTTCACTAACACTCTGGCAACATCACTGAGAAATATTACCATATTGCCTCAGAATGGAAAACGGACCATAACAGCAGATGGAAATAATGTAAATGGATGAATATATGAAAGGAACTGAGATTAAAAGTCATCCTGATTATCATTTTTAAAAAAGAACAATTGACTTCTTTGACATTATGAAATGTCATATAACCAGCTGCGTTGAGAGTTGTTTAGGAAAAAGATTACACATGAGATACTGCTTGGGTCATATAAACTTCTTCCCCAACACTGAAATCAACTCAAAATGTTTGCATATTTTTAGTAAAAAATTATAGACAAGTTCCTATAAATGCATACATTTATATCAATTCCTAATGAAATCCCAGTAACCAATGTAGATCCATGGAAATCCTGTTGAATTCCTCTGCATCTGATTTCATGACCTTGTTTGTAAAAGTTTTTTAGTGTAACAAGCAGTTGCCTAGCAGTTGTCTAGCAAAAATGCTAGATTTCCCTTCAGGCTTTCTAATCATAATAAAATTTAAAACTCAGAGAATAATTTAAAAAGGAAATAAAGTCACAAGCTGGGGTCAACAAAGTCTATAGTACAGCAGCCTTGTAATAATAAATTATTTTTAAAAATTTAGTCAGTGGTACTGATGAGGACATTAATGGGGAAAGATAAATGTTGTTGCATTTTTGCAACTACTAGGTCACATCCAGTCAAATGGACAGATTTTCCTAGTTAGGAAAACTAAACACTCTTGACTGTAGCATGATTCCTTTCCCATTAAAAAAAAAAATCAATTTAGTTGTATGTAGGTATTTTACTTGTTGTGACCAAACCAAACATATGAAATAATTGTATTTATTTTGTTATAAATCCCCTTGGTAAATATGGTAAGAAAAAAAGGTTAAAACCTTAATTTCTCAGCTACATTAATCCAAATTTTTAGGTTTCCGGTTCCGGTTTTTTTTGGGTTTTTTTTGTTGTTTTTTTTTGGTTTTTTTTTTCATTGTTAACTGTGAAAATATTCTTTCTTTTATTATTTTCTCTGGGAGAAATTCAGAGTTTTGCTGTAGAAGGTAGATGGTGTAGACGCAGACCACATCAGCTGTAATATTGGTATTGTTTTCATTACCCATCATAGAAGTCCTCTCCATGGATATTAGGGAGCATTTCTTTACTGAGAGGTTGGTTACATAGTGGAACAGACTTTTTAGGAAGGTGATTCATGCACCAAGCCTGTCAGTGTTTAAGAGACATTTGGATAATGTCCCTAATAATGTCCCTAAACTTGTTCAGCTCTAAAGGTCATAAGTCCGTTCCAATTTACATCTCTCCTCTCCTCTCCTCTCCTCTCCTCTCCTCTCTTCTCTTNCCCCTCGCCTCTTCGCCTCTGCTCCTCCTCCTCCTCCTCCTTCTCCTCCTCCTCTTCAACCTACCCAAATCCAAGAGCACAACCAGACTTCCTTTTGGGCTTACACTAAATATGTCCATCTTTAAATGTAAAACTAAATTTAAAATACTCTAAAATTTAAGCCTTTGTATAGCCAGAAAATGTTAAATATTTGACAGAACTTAGTTGAAATTTCATAAATGAGCATCATACATAAGTATGTAATATAATAAGTATATATTTTATCTCATGTATTTATAATCATTTAAGTATTTTTTTCTCTTTAACTTGGAACTGATTAGCTTCTAATATTGGACAGAAAGCTCCTATTTAAGCATTGCATATGTAACCAGTACCTATGAACTAGTATGATTTATCACATTCAGTTTTGTAGGTTAAATTAATCAGTTATCAAGATAAGCTATAAGGGTGTATAGGCTTGTGGGAGCTAGAATATTATCGGCAGGGAATGCTTTCCTTTGAAATGATTTAATTTTCATGGAAAGCATTACATTTTAATTAAGAAAGAATTAGAGGAACAGTAAAGTGGTTCTCCCTCCCTCTGGAGTATAGGATACATGCAGCTCAGTTCTGCAGCAATACCTTTGGGACATGCAAATCTTTCCCTGGAGGGGAAAAGAGACAAGCTTGTATTCAGATTCTAGAGTCCAGGAAAATCTGTTTTGCTTTAGTGTGTTCCCTACTTTAATTTTGTGAAATGATGCAAAAGAAAAATCCTATCTAATCTTCCAAGTCTAGATGTAATCATTAAATATATTGCCATATGGAGTATTTTTTTTTTTTTGCCGTCTTATAAATGCATTTCTTATATTTTACAGGCAGAGTGAGTGTAGGAAACACTGAAATTACTGAAGTTTAACTCTCTTTCCTTGGAGAAGATTATTCTGGGAGGTATTAAAAAACACCTGAAAGACAACACAGTCATTGGTGACAGCCAGCACAGCTTTGTGAGAGGGAAGTCCTGTTTTAGCAAACCTGATTTCCTATTATGACGAGGTAACCCACCTAGCTGATCAAGGGAAGTCTGTTGATGTAATCTTTTTGGATTTCACTTAAGCTTTCCATACTGTGACTCACAGGATTCTTCTGAACAACACATCCAGCACAAAGCTGGATAAACACAGCATGTGATGGGTGAGCAACTGGCTCACGGCTTGGGCACAAAGGGTTACAGTGAATGGGGTGACATCAGACTGGTGACCCCTCACTAGTGGGGTTGCACAGGGCTCCATTCTCGGCCCTGTGTTCTTCAACATGTTCATCAATAACTTGGACACAGGACTGGAAGGGATAGTAAGAAAGTGCATGGAAAATACAAAACTGGGAGGACCTGTTGACTCCCTCAAGGGCAGGGAGGCCCTGCAGAAAGACCTCTACAAATCAGAGGACAGGGCAAACACCAACTGTATGAAGTTTAACAAGGGAAGTGGTGGATTCTACACCTGGGAAGGGGCAGCCCTGGATGTATAACCAGACTGGGAAATAAAAGGCTGGAGAGCAGCTCCGCAGAAAGGGACCTGGAGGTCCTGGCAAGTTGAACATGAGCCAGCAGTGCCCTGGCAGCCAGGAGGGCCAGCCCTGTCCTGGGGGCATCAGGCACAGCATGGCCAGCCGGGCAAGGGAGGGGATTGTCCCCTCTGCTCTGAGCTGGGGCGGCCTCACCTCAAGTGCTGGGGGCAGTTCTGGGTGCCACAATATAAGGATGATATTAAACTTTTAGAAAGAGTCCAGAGGAAGACCATGAGGATGGTGAAGGGCCTTGAGGGGAAGCCATGAGGAGTCGCTGAGGTCACTCAGTCTGTTCAGCCTGGACAAGAGGAGACTGAGGGGAGACCTCATTGCAGTCTGAAACTTCCTTGTGGGGGAAGAGGAGGGGCAGACACTGATCTCTTCTCTGTGGTGACCTGTGACAGGACCTGAAGGAATGGGCTGAAGCTGTGTCAGGGGAGGTTTAGGGTTAGATATTACAAAAAGGTTCTTCAGCCAGAGGGTGGTTGGGCACTGGAACAGGTTCCCCAGGGAAGTGGTCACAGCACCAGGGCAGACAGAGTTCAAGAAGTGTTTGGACAATACTCTTGGTTTCATGGTGTGGTTCTTGGAGATGATTCTGTGCATGGTCAAGAGTTGGACTCAATGATCCTTGCAGGCCCCTTCCAATTCTGCTTATTCTGCTATTCTGTAATTCTGTGACACGCTTTATTACTGCACTCATAAACTGGTTTGCTCATCATCAGTATTACCTGCTACCCAGGTTTTCTTCTGTTCGTTTTGCTGTCCAATTTGAGGTGCAAAATTATGTCAGCTTTAGTCTGAGTTATCAGTACAGCTCCCTTAAAACACTTGTTACCACTTAACAACACAAATAGCTCTCACTTATACATGGTTAAATAAGGATAAATTTAAAAGTATTACCCAACATCCCAGTTCATTTCCCCTAAATACTGGAAGGGGTTTTTTTGTTGTTGTTGTTTATAGTTGCATAGTGTCTTATTTCATGCTTTTATAGCATACAGCAAACAAATACTCCCTGAGGTGCCAGGAAGAGTGGAGGATGATGAGATTGTTTATGATTTCAAACCATGGCATGTAAGTCATGGTATTATCAGATCCTTAGAAGTATTTGTTTATTAAATAAATCTCTGTACCTTCATGTGAGATAGCAGAATGTTTTGATGCTTTCCTGTCAGCTTAATATCAAAGATTAGCATCTGACATGCCATGTCAGGTTCTTCTACCTGCCTTTCCTACTGCATTTGAACCAACGAGGCTTCATTTCTAAATCTTGGTAAATATTTTATAAAAATATACACAGACAATTGTGCAGTGAAATTCATAGAATCAACCTCTAAGTTGCAGGTGACTATGATCAGATATACTGCCTTGGAAAGATACTCTGCTTCTTTTCAGTTATTAAGCTAGAATGAACAGACAGGAAACTGCTCCACTGACAACAAACGATTGAAGGGAAAGCATTCTTTTGAACTTCTTCCTGTGCAATATTTGTGTATATTCAGACTTGCTTCAGAAGTTAGGAGAATTGACTTTGGCTCTGAAGAAATGGAAGGAACTCCAAAGGCTATTTCAGTAATACCACTCAATGCCAAAGTTGATGATTCCTGAATGCGTACTTTGGCTTAGATACCTCTCACGACACAACTGGTTCAATACTTGCATAGTATAATACTTACTAAAGCTTAAGATAATTCATTCACAAAATATAGGTAAATGCACAGAAATTTTAAGTATAGGAAATTTAACTTTTCAGAGTAAAAACTATTTTCTCCTGAAATAATTATGACATTAATTCAACCAAAATGTATATTAAGAAATTATTATTTAATTTTAATATGTTAACATCATATTCAGAACATCCAATAGAATTCCTATTCAGTCTTACATTTTCTTCTGTTTAGAAAGTTAAGTAAATTCTTTCTCAGTGCTCTGGCCTTTTCTTGGTTTTTTTTCTTTTTTTTTGCAGGGGGAGTGTGTATGAAAAGGTAAGTTACTATTTGGAAAAAAGATCATGAGATTTGAATATAAAAGCTTTCAGTTTTCTGAAATTCAAAGTACAACTAAAAATAGTATTCCATCTCTGGTATTGTTACCAATCTACACTGCAGTCAGTGGTAAATTATTTTCTTTTGGTCTCTGATTTTGATTCCTATTTAAATTAGTTATTCAAAATGAAAATTCTCTGTATAGAGGTTATTTACTTAGAGCTATATTCATCCAAGATTAATTAACTTTCTACTTTTGAGTAAATGAAGAAGGATATCACTTTGGTCTTCACTTTCAGATTTTTTTTTTAATGTTGGTGTTATCAACATCACTTACATGTGTTCACACTGTGTTACTAGTAAAAAAGCTTCCCTGCTATATTAGTTTATTTGCCTTTCGGCAAAGTCAAATGCACTTTGGATTTGCAAGTAACATGAAATTCCAAAGCACCATCTATTATTAACTGAAATAATGTTTTCCCCATCATTTACAAGCTACACCAGATATACAAAGTGAAAAATAAGGACTTTGTGTCATTTTGGAATTAAGTACATTTAACTTTGGTTGTGTGCAAATATGCATATATACAAATGTAAGCTGCTGGTTTTGTGTATCTCTATAGATATGGAGGGAAATATGTATCTATACATATAGCCTGTGTCTATCCATAAAGCCAGAAGCTTACATTTTCCCTGGAGCAGATAATATTGTTCTCAGTTCAACTGACCTAATTTTATTTCAGCAGAGATGAGCCTCCTTGCAATTAGCACTGAGAAAAAGGTTTTTCAGAGATAAAATAGGCATCTAACTTGTTCTTTGAGTCCATGAAAAAAATGGTAGGGTACATTATTCCTCTACTGAACTCCATTTGGGTTGATTTTCAGCATTGATTTCAGTAATTTTTTTATGAACCCAGAAAACGTGTCCTACTTTCCACAGTTTACATAGGGTAATAGCGATTCCAGCAAAAATGGGATAGTGCTTGTGCACAGGGCAAATTTTACTTTGGCATAAATTGGCAGAAATCCATCAGCCTTTAATATTTATGATTACTATCTCAGTGTAGTCCAGTGTTGTCAAACAGCAGATGGGGCAAATTAATTATTAAACTGAGCAATAAATAAAAACTGTATTTTTTTATTAGTAATCAAATTAACAGGAAGGATTAGTCCTGCCATATGAACATTTGGATACCTGAGGGGAAAGAAGAATTTTCAATTAATATCACATTCCCTTGACATAACAATTTGAAAGAAGAAAGGGAGGAGGGTTCTTCTAATTAATCAAATACACCCAAACAGAATTATAAAGAAGGAGGTTACTTTTTTTTAAATTTGTGCCTTGCTCTCTGCAGTGGAGGGCCTCCTTTCACACACATTGCTGTTCATGTTCCATTCTAAAGAGTTCTAGTCAATAAAATGCATTTTGTTTCTTGCGAGTAACAAAAAAATCTGTTATTGGTTATGACCGAATAGGTTAATATTCTTCTCAAACAAAACATTTTTTGTTTTCAGTCACAGAATACATCTTTGACTTCCTTCAACAGATATCTTTGGTTCTGACACAGAAAAAACTCAGCTGAAGAGGAAAACTAAAGGTGCAGAAAGAAATTGAGACCCTTGAACCCAGACACAGGCTTTAGTCCTAGCTGTGAACACTGACTGCAGCATTAGAAATGCTGTCCTGCCGCAATTATTGTTTTTTATCTGTCTGCAACCATATTAAATTCAATCATCTAAATATGGCATGTGTTAACATTGTCTAACTGATATACAAGGTGATACCTCACATCAGGTTGTGAGTCACAGTGCAGAAGAATACTGGCACTATTTAAAACATCCATTTTTTTTTCCCCCAGTTAAACAGCACTCAACTTTGGAAGGAAAAACACTAGGTCTGTAAGTCATTAAAATATCAGTAGAGCAGAACAGACTCCCCTCCCCTTCTGTTAGGTTGACACAGGATGAAATTGAAGAATGAACTAATTTCTCTGAAAAGCAGGACAGATTAATTTTTTTGTGCTCAATAGGAAAAATATAAAATATGATTAAAATTACAAAAGTAGTGACCATTATAATAATATTTATCAATGATCTTCGAACCTTATTTAGATATATCTATGATGGATATTACACATGCATGCATACAAAGTTTTTAAGATGTAACTTTAAAAGTGAAAAAATGCAGTTTCCATAAAGCTACATAAAGGACCTCCATTTGTCCAATCTGCTATGATGACATTATTCATTTAGTGAAAATAGTCCTATAAAAACAGAGGGGAACAAAGGATTGTTAAAAAATCCAGTAAATACTTTTTTTTTCTTGACTAGAATTCAAACCCGGTTGGTTGGTTGGTGTGGTTGGGTTTTTTCTTTTTCTCTGAGATTACACACGGATTTTCATCATTTAAACACCATTTTACATTATAAAATGGAATACTTTCCACACAGCATGGAACAGAAGAAAAGATCAAATGCTAAATTCTTCCTGCTGTGAGGCATTCTTGAAGGCTGAATTTCAGCCTTCTGATCAGCTTCATGCAGGTACATGAGAGAAAGATTGAAAACAGAGGTGTTTGAGGGGCAATCTCTGAAACAAACACTTGAAAAAATGTGGGCTGCAGAATTTAATTATTTTCACTTTTTGCTCTATGTATGCTTACCATTTTTATTGACTTTTATTTTAAGCACAAATAATTACTGTCTTGCAAGGTCTCTAGAAGCTTTACTAGCTATAGATAAGGTTTAATTTTACTGCTTTTGAGAAGCAGAAAGAATAAAACAGTTTTCAAAGCAAGGCCTCCCAGGAAAACATCTTTTTATTAGAGAGGTTGACAGTGCAAGTAGAATTTAGGAAGAAGCATTATCTAAATTACTTTCAGCAGTTATTTGCACTCCACTGTTTACTACAGTGCTTAGTGACTGCAGTTGATTGAGATTTAATTGTGTTACTAAAATAATTATAGCAATGACCCAAATCACAAGTATCTTGTGCCTAATACTCACTCTCCTTTTCAGCACAGTCTGAAAATTAACTCCATTATAGTTTAGCACTTTATAAAGGCTCATAAGAAGGGTTAAGAAGATCACCCTGAGAAAATGCCCAAAGATAACTGGTGATTCAAGATTTTAGGGTAATATCTTGTAATAATGAATAACTGATGTCAAACAAATTCTGTCTTTAAATGCATATTTTTGAAATAAATGATGCACAGAAATCTTCTTTAAGCATAAAAAATGGTAAACAGACATAAATTTAAAAATCTGATGAGACTTGTTGAAAGGCACTTTTCTTCTATTTTCTATTTGCTAGCAATAAGTCTAAAAAGAATAAGAAGAACATTAACTTTATTTTACCTGCAAATATTTGAAAAGAAACATTAACTGAGTGCGTCAGGAATTTTTATTTTCTGGGTGTTTTTGCCCTTCCTCAGTCTGCATAGGGTCTAAAAGAACAGACTTTGTACCACATTTCGATCCCAAGGAGAAGTAAATAGAGTCGTTCTCCATAGCTGTAACTTTTTACTTTATTTAATGAAAACAGCAGCAAAAATGATGATGCTGAATTTTTTTTTTCTTTCTGACAACCTTTCTTTTCATTGCTGGATGTAGAAAATGCCATGATCTATATGAAATGATCAGCAGCTGAATACTAGACGCTGAGTGAATGAGTTACTCATAGATTTTCTGTTTTTTCAATAGTGATACAATAAATAAAAACACATAGTGTGTCTGGGTATAACTGGAAGTCATGCAGACCACTACAAAGAAAGAAACTGTCTGATTTCTTACCTCTTTTAGAGAAATACCACCACTGCAACGTGCTTTTAGTGGATCTCAGATTATGGCATCAGTGTCTCTTTAAAGCTGCATTGCCATCAAGTAGCCCATAATCAGCTGCCATTGAAGGCAGTGGGTGTTGCAAGAGGGTGGAGAAAGAACACATGGACCCAGACTAGAGGCAGCCAACAGCCAGTCACATAATGAACAGCTCTCTTGCCAGGCCATGTCCCAGTTTTTTAGCCATTGGGCTATAATATTAATTTCTTCCATCCTCATGAGCTACACAACTGTTTTGCCCAATATTTACGATATGTCTCCCAGGCAAGCTGCCTGGGTACCTGCAAAAATAAAGCATTCATGAGAAAAAGCTTCTGTTCATGTTTTGTTCCCAGCCTAGAGCTGAACTCATGATACAAACTCTTAAATCACCCTTTTCTTATAATTATACTGATTCCTCTTATGCCAGAGAATATGGGACATGGACTATGATGACTGGTTCAGCGTTCCTAGCCCCTGAGAGTTTTTTAGGCTATCTGCAGCTAACACATTGCACAAGCACTGAGGAGCTGCTGACAGTGGAGATGTTTGGTACCGAGATGGGTGGAGTTTTCCACAAGGTTTGATGTCTTGGAAAACCAAGGTGGTGCCTTACTCAAATTACATTAGGGCAAGTCCTACTCAAAAGGGAATTAAAGCAAAAGCTATAGTTAAGCTGAGAAAAGCAGCTGGAGCCTTAGGAGATCAGAAGACAAGGGGCTAATGTGAATGTCTCAAACACCTATAGTTGGATAGCCATGGATTGCCAAACAAGGATTGTTGGTGAGAACACACTCTGAGAAAGAACAGGATGTTGCTGGAGAAGGGGACTATACCGAGGTAGAGCAGCATTTTTCTAGGACAAACATCCTTGTTCTGGCTCCTGGAGACAAGCACAACAGTGCAAGTGCAGGAGTGAAGTCAAGAAGTGAGTATGGACTGTTGAGCAAAGGCAAACTCATTATGGGGTATCAAGATCACCAAAGACCCTCAAAGCACTCTGACCCTTTTCCATAAAGGTCTGTAAGAATGAAGTGGGAATGATAACTAACTTGCATAGAAAGCCAGAAACGTAGCTCCAGGGCAGGGGAAACTTGTCTATAAAAAGGCACACCCATGAAACCCGGGTGGCACCCTCAGGACCCTTGACTACCCATCAGCCTGAATGACACTGGAGCCAGGAATGGCAATCCTTCTTTCTTTCTTCCTTTCTTCCTTTCATCTTCTCTTTCTTTCCTCTCTTCTCTTTCCTCTTTCACGCTACCCCTTATTCAAAACCGACTGCCATGTGCTCCTACTAGAAGGTAAGGGAATAGCTGATATCAATTTCATCCTTTTATTCTAGGGCTCTTAACTATGGCTAGTAGCAAAATAACCCTTACCTGCCAGGGTGTTTCGCTCTATTTAACTCACTTCACTTCCTGAAGAAATGCTGTCTGACACTTTTTCTATTTATATTTATAATTATGTCACTGAATTTAGGAGAATCAGAGGTTCAGGGAAGGGAGAGAAAAAAATTTTGAGCCTTATGAAAGCAGAGGACAAATAAAGGTCTTAAAAGCAAGCAAAACTCAATGACAAAGCTTCATACGTGATGACATGCCAAAACACGTCCTCGTTTAAAATACAGGACTAAATTCAAAGTAAATTAAAAGTACAAATTTAATCTGTGATATTATATACTTTGACAGAAATTATTTTTTCAAAACCCTTAATTCATACTCTACCATTTATAGAGGCATCTCTGTAAATTTAATCTCAGGTTCTCAGATAACTGTACAGAAATTGCTACTGACGGAGTTACTTCTTCATTAGTGTTATGCTCAGTCTCGTTCCCAAATGGCAATTTTTCTCTAAGTGAAAAAGGAAATATTTTTCAAGGTGGCAATGTCTCCTGCATAAACAGCATTTGATTATCATTTTATGATAATATTTAGAGAAGAAAAAAAAAGCCCATACAAAAGTTTTCTAAACCTTCATAACTTATTTTTATTTATTCATAGATAAATATGTTTTTCTTTAAAAAAAAAGGGCAAATATGTTATTTTGCATGCTGTTGGAGTTGTATGATCCCAGTAGTTTTAGGTTTAATCTTTTGACAACCGTTTTGTAATCAATCAACTGAAATGGTAACAAGGCAGAATGAAAGCCTTGTGCTTTAATTTCCCCAGTTTAACACAGAAAATTATCTTCTGCTGAATTTACTCAGTGAGTGGGGTTGATAGATAGGCACATGCTGATGCTCACAGCTCTAGGAGGAAATTGAATATGAGGTTGCCAAGTTACACTTTTTCAAAGTATTGGGTTTGAACGGCACATGATAACTAGAGGCTACTTTGTTAAAATTTGCTTTCATAAATGATACATCAGTACAGACAGGCTGTTTCAGTTTAAACTATCCCAATACCCTTGAAGAGTGATGTTTTTCACCAATTCCAGCTAAATGAGCAAGTGTTGCTGATTTCATAGTAATATTCAAAATATTAGGGCTTTGCCTTGTGTGAGCATACTGCTTGGGCATACACTTTTAAGTGTATGCTTGTAAGCATACACTTACAAAATGTCAATGTAAAATTAATCACCTGTTTCCTAGCCAAGGTTTCACATTAAGCTAGTAGGTTTTTTTACACCTTTGCTTGTCCAGGACAAATCAGAAATAAATTCATTTATGGAATGTACTTTTTGAGAAGCGGCCTTACTAAAATCAGACTAAAATAGTATAAAAGCTATTACTTTTCTATTTCAATTGCAAATACAGAGGTAAATATTTTTAATACATAAGTTTTTTTAGCTACCAAAACTGTTTAGACAACTTTGTAAGAATATCACTGGAGTAATAAATATGTAAAACCTCAGTGAAAGATTCCTTTTTGTGTATCATATTGTTCATGTTTAGATGTCTTCGTGCTGTAGAATAGTTACAAAACCATTTTACAGAAGACTAATTGCAGACCAGATTGATAAATCCCCACAGAATAAACTGTACTTTGTGACCTTACAGACTCAGGCTGTCCTTGATTATGGTAGATCTCGGGTGACATACTCTTTTTGTAGTTTATGTCCCTATAATTTTTTATGCTTTTATGTGGTAATTTATACATTGTTTTGTCCACTATTTGCTTACTCCTTGTTTTCCTCACTTTCCTTATTAGTCCAGTGGATTAGTAGTGTTACCAACACAACTATCTCAATAAAGTGTTAAATTTCTTCTTCAGCGTTTTTCTTCAGCCTTGGCCTCCAATAACTCTTACAAAAAATTAGAGAAATGTTATCACAGCATGCCCTCTACACAGGTGCCGAAATGAACTGTCAAGAAATCGGTCAACTGATCCTTGTTAAATCATCATTTTGTAGACACCAATGTTCAGATACCTTGGCTGAAGCAGTTTGCAAACAGGTGCCCACTGAGATGCTCCTTTTTGAATAAAGTTTAAACCAAGGCAGCTGCATGGAACAGAAGCCACCAGATGGCAGCACGATTGGCAGCTTCCCCCAGGAAAGGCGAGGATACACTTCAGGGAGAAGTACCTGATTAGAGACACGCTCTTGTTCACCTTTACACACCAGAAAAACGTATCAGTTGCTTGTAGCTCTTTGCCTGGGATGGTTGCTGCATGCTCCTGCTTACAGCAGAAGGAAATCCTGGCATTTTTTATTGGAAAACATGTAATGCAAGATTGCTTTTTCAAAAAGCCCCAGTCCCTTGAGATTATTGGATTATTGTTTTACTGTATTTATCCTTCTTCTCTGAGACAGAAGGATCCTTAATATCTTACGCTGAATTTGGAAACTGTTTTTTCATCATTTAAAATAAAATAAAATAGAATAAGAAAATATCCAGAGTTAATTTCGTGGCATTTCGCCCCAGAATTTAATAAGATCCCATAGAGTATCCTCTATTTTTTTTTCACCTTTCTTTTTCTTAGAATTGTATGCTGAATTTTTGTCATAAATAAGGCAGTTTTCTTTGTCAGAGCTCAAAGAGCCATCCCAGCCTCAACTTGGCTGTCAATAGTTAAAAAGGTGTAAGGGATTTTGAAGCGTTAAGCGAAGGTCTTCATACTTCTTATCAGTCCTAGTTCTCTGAGTGTTTTCCCAGTGCTCACTTTTAATAAATTCGCTCTCCTGGTGTTGCCAAATGTCTTTACAGGAATCAAGGATCACTGTTGATCTATTCAGTTTTATACACTAGCTCTGTGAAAAGTGTTCAGAAATTACCTGGATTGTGTTTCTTCACAGGCTGTGGACAGAAAATGACAAAATATAGAGTAATTTGGCTTTAAAGACTTGCATGTTAAGTGGTTACATGGCTTTCACTAACCTTGAAAAATGGGCCTTGAGAAAAGAAAATGTTAGTTGAAAATACCACATGTGTTTTCTGTAGTCTAGAAAAGTAAATTTATTTCTCTGAAAGTATAGGTAATCTTGAGAAATACTGTTATGTTTTAGTATGCTAATTTAAATTATTTGAGTTGCACTGATGAAACCAATTTTTTTTTCCCTGTTAGAAATATTTAAACACTTTAATTTTCTCTCTTTGTTTACCTAGGCTCTGGTAGAAGTATTACCTTGTGTTTAAAAGACAACTGTCATTGGCACTGAATAGAAAATGGAAAGATAGATTTTTTTTCCTCTTTTCTCTTTAACAATGAGATCCTTTGGTATTGTCATTTCTTGGGATAGTTTCTCTTCCTCCACATAAAAAACCCAAATATCCTAAATACTATAACTGCATTTTTAATGTGTTCCAATGAAATCTTAACCTCAACTGCTCAAATAATTCATAGACTGGACAAACCGTGAAAAGTACCCACACTGCCAAAAAGACTATGAGCCATTTCAGAAGTGACAAACTCAGCAGGAACTTGTATTCAGGTTCTCAGCACTCAGCTCCCTTTGGCTCTTTGATTATTTACTTTTATTTACATGGCACAGCCTGTGGTGATTGTCTTGAGCACAACCAATTGTCCTGACACCCCACGAGCAATACAAGCTTCTGTAAGATGGGAAAGGGAGAAAGACATCAAACAAAATGCATTCCCTCACACAAAAAATGGACAATACCTGACTAATGGCACATTCTGACTTGCTTCAGCTGGAATTTATTTTATTGTACACTGCAACAGCAAAAGCTTACTACCTTCACTACCACTGTGCAAGATTTCCTTCTTTTTCTTTTCCTTTTCCTTTTTCTTTCTTTCTTTCTTTCTATCTTTCTATCTTCCTTTCTTTCTCTTATTTTCTACAGTGAGCTTTTGGCCCAGTAAAAATAAATTTTTTCTGCCACTTGCCCTGCATTCAAAATATCTTGATTATCAAAAATATGTTACTTGGACACGAGTAGGAGAAAATGCTGAATTTCTTTTTGTTGAAAATGAGGGTAGAGATTGTGACAAAAAGGACAATGAAGGGGTAAAAAATGAAGCAGCATGCTGACTCTCAGCTCAGGACAGTGCCATCTAATTATGAGCAAAGGTAATCATGACCCCGAGGCAACACAACACTGGGGCAGATCAGGCCAGACCTCTTCTTTCATTAAGTAGAAAGACTCAGCTGAATTTTGGGACATCTGTTTCAGCCATCTTGTGCTAGGAGTTGGTGGAATACTGTCTCCCTAGTGAGAACATTTAATTCGTAACTCAAATAGTCTCCCTCTGCAAAATATGAAATGTTCTTTATATATATATATATGAAAAGACATTTACTGACAGCTTTCCCTCCCTCCCATTCAATAGTGTGCTACTCACTTTATTAAATCCTGCAGTGGAGAAACTGTCCACTTATTTTTGATGTCTTTCTTTGCATTTAATGAGGATGGCTGCTAGATGTCATTCTTTCCCATTTGATATTATGACACTTACAGATAGGTTTCAACTGAAATGTATATCCTACTGAGTAGAAGGACCCAGTTACAGCACACTGTTCACCTGTCATGGCTCAATGTTGCCACTTAAATAAAACCGACCTATGTGTTAATGGAGCTATAACCTTTGCTTTAGTGTAAACTGTGTCTCAGTCAAAAATAGAGATGGAAAAAGGGAATATACTCTGCAGCACAAAAGGGTGAAATGCTAGTGTAGAAGGTAATACTTTAGCAAAATGTTCAGAGCTTGGCAGAACATCAAAGTACTTGCTGAAATTATGGTTTCAAATTGAGCTAGAGATTTTCAGGACAGTGTAAGTACATATGTGTAGATGCCTTAGGTCAGATTAAAGATCCATCTTTCCCAGAATCCTGCCTCTGAATGGGGTCAGCACTGCTTAAGGAAAACTTCCTTTTAACAGCAGAGAATTGAAAAATTCTAACAATTTGCAGCTTAGAGACTGCCTCAGCCAAAAGATCTGTGTTTAATAGCAGTTTCTAGAGTATTTTTCCCATGCATTTATCTAATCTTTTATGAACCTATTTATGCTTTTGGACTGTAAATATCTTGGCAAGGACTTCAGCTGTTGACTGCTTGCTGCTTGAAATAACTGTCTTTTATGTGCTTCCAGTATGCTTTCTGACCCTTTTATTTGCTGTGTTCTTGTATGTTTAAAAGAAAAATTACCATTCTCTCTTTGTTTTCATCCCACTGCGTAAAACCTCCATAATGCCTTCTCCTGGTCATTTCTTTTCTTAGATGCAGTGTCGTAATCTATTCAATGTCTCCTAGTACAGGTGTCACCTCAGTCCCTCAATCATCATTTATAACCGTTTATATATCTTTTCACCATTTGAAGTAGAGGGACAGAATACAAATATTCAAGACTGGATATAATCTAAGTGTATATAGCAATGTAAGGACATTATCCTTTTTATCGATGCACAAAGTAATTCCTACCATTCATACTCTTTTAACTGAAGCTGATTATTTCTATCCAATGTTTTTCATCCAAACAGTCACAAGACTTGCAAAATGTTCTTAAAGGAACACTAGCTTGTTTATAGCTCATTATTTTCAGCATGTGTATCTACTACGCACAAATTTTTCCTACTCTATGTAGATTTCTTTTAAAATTTGCCTTTCAGTCCTCTGTCATTCAGATGATCCACTGGACTGCAGGACCATAGTAGAATTTTATTTGGAAATGTTTAAGTAAACTGAATGTGTGCTTGGGCATATCTGAAAATATAATCAAGGTTAGGTTTGCATTAAGAAATAATTTCTTTAGTTAAGCAATTAACATATTTGGAAAAATGGACAAATTTTTATGATGAGCCACACACTGGTTCTCAGAGGCAGAGAAATAATCAAGCCAATCCAAGACCAGGTTGGGAACATTAGTCTGTGAATTATGTTAACCCATTAATCACTGAGGTAGAAAATTATTCAGTGATAGCAAGGCATAATGGGATACACGCAAGCAAAAAGATGACAGGTTCAGCAGGGGTGTGGAAAAGAGCTTTGCATTTGTGAGAGAAAGAACTTTTAGTAGCATGTGAGCAGGACTTGTGATGTCTTCAGTCTCAGCATCTTTTACATTATATTTTAACATTTAACAGAAATGTTTTTAACATTTAATAGAATTTTGCTCTCCATTTTTATCTACTGAGGCTGCCTTGCAGATCTACCTTAAAGATTTAAATTTTGAAGGTTGAGATAAAAGGCATAGCTGTTTTATGAAACCAGTGTTTAATTGTTATTCGTGTGCTTCTGTCCTTAATAAGTTGATTGCTGGGAGAATTTGCAAGTGGCAGGATTCACCTACTAGTTTTCATGGATCCTACATAAGCATATTATTTTCTTTCAGAAATGTGAATTAACACACAGACACTGAACTTGCAAAATTGTTGTGTACCACAATAATTTTTTGCAGACAATCTGTAGAAGTTAGACATACAGTTACTAGTGAAAAAATAGTTCGTAAAACAAACCTCTCCAATTCTGACATCTCACTCCTGGTTGTCAAGGAGATGACAACCCCTGTCTCTGTCGTTGTTGTGGAGAGGCTTGATGCTTCTTTTCCCAAATTTAATGTTATTGTTCTCAACTTATACATAGCTGCTTATTTGATCTGTCTCTCCAGACCTGTTGAAAGCTAGTGTGCCTGAAAATTGCTCACTTTTACAACTGTACAACTGTATCAGCTGCTTCCTTAGAAAGATACTACTTACCACCTTGGTTTTTCTAACTGCAATAATACTGTTAAATGTCTGATTTGTCATTTATCTGCTTGTTTTTCCACCACAGCATAAAAAGCACCAAAGCCTAGAAATTTAACATGAAAACCTTAAAGAAACTTCAAAACAGTAGTCCTGAAAGCAAAAGCCTATACCTTAAGTATACTACATATTTAAATGCAGTCCAAAAAACTTTGAATCATACAAACCTTGCCTGGAGAAAAAAAAAAAGAGAGAGACACAAGAAAAAAAAGTGGTAATGCCCAGTTTGCTGTTCACAAAGTGATGTTTATGAATATTTAAAAAATAAAAAGAAAAGACAGCAGAACAGGTGAGAAAGTCTATCCATGTAATTGCTATTTAGGAAAGTGGATGATGAAGCATAATTTATTTTGAGAATGTAGAAACTGACTACCAAGTGGATGCTGGTCTAAATGTTTCATCTCACCATGTAATTTTCATGACTTCGAAACAATTAAGGACCTTGCAATACTGATTTTCTTACCATGAACTCAGCCAAGACAACTCAACTTCATAACTCCATGAGAAAACTGTTTAGCATACTAGCAGTGAAATCACCCTAACTCAAAAGAATAGAATTAAGGCAAACCTATTAAAATGTTACCCACTCTGTCTTTTAAGGCATGGAATGTTTTTAAATCTCAGCAGCTAACATGAGAGTTTAGAGAGCTCAGAATTGCACAGGAACAAATCATGTGTGTCTTTAAGAGGCGGCTGATTGTAGAAGATTCGAAATGAGGAAACAGTGTAAGCTACATTAGAAGAAATGTTATTTCCATGGTTTGAAATAAATTTAGATTAGCAATTAAATTAAATTAAAACTGTACTATCTTAAAGTAATATTTGAACTTCTAGTTGCTTTCTCACTAGCTTCTACATACACTGAATCTTTTTATTTTAGTTCTGAATTAGAAACAGCCCTAAAACAGAGATATTTTGCACAGAGGTGGAAATATAAAATGCAGGCAAATAGATGACATTGATTTAAATGGTTTCATCAAAACGTTATTCATGCCCTGTCTAGATTTATGAAAAGAACTTGTGTGGAAGCTGCTCCCCTGGTTCAGAGTTGGGGTTTTTGTCAGGGTGTGGACTGATGGAAGGACACTGAGACTTCTGCACAGACTGACCAGAGCATGGCATCAGGTCCATATGAATAAATATTCACTGCTTGCTTTGTTTCCTTTTGTCCATTTCATTGCTGATATTTGGATGGGTGGTATGATGGTACGATACTCAAATGTTCCTTCTCGGTGGAAGGAGAGATCCAAGGAAGCTATTAAGGGATTCAAAGATGTGCCCAGCAGCCAGAGTCTCTTGGAGCTACATTTTAGATAAAATGTATCATTTGTCACTTTTGTTCAAGATTCTGCTTTCCTTTTAAAATTACGATGCACTGCAGAAGGTTATTTCATACAAGTAAGAGAAAGTTAAGCAATAAATACAGCCTCCCTGAGAATAAAATACTCTTCAAAATATATAATCTTCTTTTATGTCACTTCCACACACACTGCTACAAATACTTAGTGCTGGGTTTGAGCTATATTATACTGTAAAAAAGGAACTTAAATGTATGTTTCTTTTCCCTAAAGATGATTGCAATTATTGAAGGATGAATGCAAAAAATAAAGTGAAAATTTTAATGCAGTGATAGTAGTTTAAAAAGATGTGTGGAGATTATATATATATATATAGCTATAGCTATACAGCTATTGGGAAACTCTATTGATCTCCTGCTCCTGCCTCCTCCCTTCATCCCCATTAATAGTGGAAACAGCTATTAAAAAATTACTTCAGATTCATAAATACTTTAACATTAGTGAAATAGGCCATGGGACTGCTCAAATTTTTTAAAAGTTAATCTGTATGTAATTCTTTGCAGAAACAGGACCGACAGTAGAGTTGTATTGCTTCCTGTTTGACCTACAGTTTACATCTCTTTTTGCTCTTAGAAACTAGAAATGATTAAAAACTAAATCAGAACAAAAGGTACGAAAAATTATGCTGCTAAACAGAATGTTCCTATATTTCTTGCTCGTTCTAATTCCTTTTACATTGTCTAAAAGTTTCAAAATACCTTTTTTGCTTCTTAACAGTTACAGTTAATATGCATTATATAAATTAATGGCTAAAGAGAGGTCCAAAAGGTTTGAATAACTTCCATAGTTTACTTTCATAGTTTACTGCCATGACCTAAAAAAGCAATCATTGTCTTGAGGTGGCAAAGCTCAATGATTTATTATATAAATATAAATAATAAAAAAATACAGAGTTTAAAAGGGAATTACAAATTAGGATTTTAAACAGCACAGTAAAAACAAGCCAAATCTGGTGTCAGTTTGTGGCTTTGGGCTTATTGTGGTCTTTTTACACCAGTTTTGACAAAAGAAGCAGAAAAAAACCCCAAAACACCAAATGATTCAGTATGTGGTTTTTTGTTTGTTTGTCATATTTTTGCCACGTCTGTCTCATTTCTTTACAGAATATACATAGTTTACCACCCAGTCTTCAGATTATCTGCCCAGCATTCCAGAATGTTTAACAATCCACGGAAATAAAGTAAAATTTTTCTACAGGGGAAGAAAAACATCTTTATTCCAAATGATGGACAATAGGATTTTATGAAAGAAAATTGTTCAAAAAGGCACCTGAATGGCTCCAGTTTTCAGATGACAAAAAAGCTTTCAAATTGTTTCTGATTAATTCAAAGCTGTGTATGGTCTGTAGTCAGAAAATTAAATTTCTGCTGCGATGTCAATAAATGGCTTATATTAAGTGTCACACAATGCTTCTGGAATAAATGGGTTATTCATTAACATAATAAGCATAATGATCATTTGGTATACAGTGAGTGCAAGATAATTACAAACTGTTTCAAATAATTGATCAGTTTTCAAGATCACTGACTATCTCTGCAGCTGTGAAAGTTAACAAATAAAGAGCAAACGTCAAAGTATAAGATATTTCACAAGCAGGTAAGAAAGCTTGATATTCTCTACTAGAGGAGCCTAGGAAAATGATTTCAAAGATGTTATCAGTTTTCATCTGTGAGCAAGGAAATGAAATCAGTCATCATACGATAATCATCAGGGCATTCCTTAACCGACAACTGCTTGGAAAGGTACAAGACAAAGTTATTCTGGTCTATTTGACTGATGAAGTTGCAGAGACCTGAACAGAAAATCAATCAGCCTTTTCTTCTGGGTACAGTACAAGTGATACAAATTTTGTTGAATAGCAAATCTAGGAAAAAATGCTGTGAGCAGAATCAAAACTTTATTACAAACTTTGTGACTCATGGGAGCTTTGAGACTATGGGTGGAGATGGTCTGCATATGATCTTATGTAAATTTGATGATCTTATGTAAATTTTTATGATCTTATGTAAATTTAGCTGCCTGAAAAGTCATCGACATCTTCAAATCCAAAACACGTATATCCTCAGTCAAAGATGCTTACAAAATAAACTTTAAATTGCAAGCACTTGCAAGAGCAAATGCACTTAAATAGGACAATCTATTAACTGGACACTCTTCAACATCATGGTTGCTGCACAATCACATTAAAAAAATATATAATTAGAACAACTTTGATGACCAAAACTGTACAGAGATGATGTGGTGGTGTAATTCAGATGATGAAAGAATCCCTGTGGATTACTGTATGGAGGAGTCTCATGATACAGATGAAATATCATAAAAGCTATCACAGTGCTAGTCTTGCATCATATAACATAGCTCAGCTCTATACTGAGGATCCAAGACTCATTCCCAAGGTCACAGCTCGGTTCTCTAACGCCGATAAATTCTGCGGGAGTACTTGGGGTCATAAGTAATTTGAATTCTGTGCAGTACAGAACAAAATAGGAAATCAGAAAATTAAAAAACAAGTGTTCGCTAATACGTAGTTTTACCCATGGATTGTTTAGCATATTTGAAATAGATGAAGCCTTTAAATAAAATAGCCAAGGAAATAGGCAACAGTTTGCTCATTACTTCCACTGGAATATTCTTCCACAGAGTGCATAAGTGCATGTGTTAACGCTGAGTGTTTTCCAGCAAAAATCAGTTGAATGCAGCTAAGGTTTAAATCTCTATGCCAGTTACAGAATGGATTCAAATCTGTGTTAGGATTGAGTCACTTATCTTCTCAAAAAGTTTGATAAACATAATTTTCCATTCAGCTTCCAAGAATGTCAACTTCTGTACTCAAAATGCTACATAAACTCTCCTCCTTTCTTTTAACTCCATTATTCATTCCAGAAATCTCATTCTGGTTGGCTCTTGTCTCAGTGTAATGCATTTTGTTTTCCAGGACATCCTTGTCTTTAAAATTTTCACAGTCTTATCCTGGTTTACATTTCTATTTTCATTTCCTTTTGTGACTCTCATTGTCCCAATGGTCTCTACAATCTTCCCATCTTATTGCTTTGCTCTTCTTTATTCATGCTTCTTTCTGGCTTTTGAGAAAGTGTTTGTCATATGGTATCTGCCAACAATTCCTCCTTTAAACTTTCCTTGAAACATTTTTTTTGGTTTTTTGGGGTGTGGGGATTTTTTGTTGTGTTTTTTGTTGTTTGTTTGTTTGATTGTTTAATTATTGGGAGTTGTGGGGTTTTTTGTTTGGGTTCTTTTCGGTTTGCTTTGGTTTTTTGAGGTTTTTTGCTTTGGGGTTCTTTATGTGGAAGTTATTTTCATCTCTGGTAATTTTACTGAGAACGTCATTGTATACTAAATTCAGTAAAGTGTAGGGATGCCCAGATTCTTTGTGTGATATCAGGTCATTATTATTTAAACCTAATGAAAGCAAAAAAATAGCTTAACTACCTGAAATCAATTAATAGTCTTCTTTCTGTCTAAAATTTTATTTCTTTGCTATGGAAGACTGAGTTTATTAATGGATGAGGATTGTTTTCCCTTATAACATGCTAATTTACGTTGTTGTTCAAATAAATAGACTAATGAATACCTTAGTCTGATGATACATTAGTCTGATGAATACCTAATCATCTTGTTCAGCACTTAGATACTGCCTTATAGCAACATAAGTCTTTTGAACCTGCAGAGCAAAACTAAAGCAGCTGCCAAATTTAAGGTTGTAAGCCTACCTGGATCAGGATTTTTTAACATAACTCCTCTAATTAGCAGTGGGTTCTTAAAACAAGCTCCCAGTGCTGAGAAATAGATGTTTAATGATCTTGCTGTGTGTTACTAATGTAAAAAGTGAAATCATTGCTTGTTCAATGCTAATGCAACAATTTTCTTCTGGTTTTTCCCCCTTGAGGTGATCAGGTGGATGAAAAACAGACTTGGGAGTGGACACTTGAATACCTAGACATAGCCTGGCATAAGAATCAACAACTCACAATGTACATGGAACAATTTACAGTCATTCTGATGTTGCCTAGATCTAAACTGATAAAGATGAACAGTTGTGTACTCCAGAATCATCCCCAAGCTCTTACAACTCGGGTTTACACAAACAGCTTTGTAGTAGCAAATTTCAGGAATATTAAATAATTCACCTTTATGTTCATCCTATATCACAACTGCAAAAGCAGAGAGACACTATTTTTAAAATTTTTAAGTATTTTAAAAATGTCACAAAAACCTATTTTTATATAGGAGTAGTCCATGTTTAGATGTGTTTTTCTTCATAGCCTGCTGTCACCTAGGCAGTCAAGAGAATGACAATGCCTGTGCTCTTGAGTTAAATGAACTTAGGTGCTCTGTGTTAAAGATCTGCCAGCTGAAAAGCTAAACAAAAATGCAAAAGGAAGATTTTCTTTTATGAGATCTATTGGTCTATATTTTTATTTAATATTTTAACTGAGGTATGTATCTCCCTTTTAGATTAGTTATCTAAGAGCATTAATTTGCTCCTTACTGCCAACATTACAAGATTTTTGTCTTTGTTTAGTTCTCTTGAAGAAACACTGTCTTTTCAGATAAATTAAAGAGCATTTTCAGTTCAGCTCCCACAGTCATTCTCACACTAATATAAAGCTATGAAGAGGCTTTTGGACTACAGTACTAATGTACCAAAAACCATTTCATTAGGTATTAATAATAAAATAATTTAGAAATGAAATAATTATTCTTTTAAAGGGGACATATTATTAAAAAAAGTTTCATGTATGTATTTTCAAATTTTTGGATCCAATTGCAGCAATCTTTTAGATATATCACTTCACACATTGAAGACTGAAGGAGTATTTCAAGGAATTTTTCTTTGAAAGATAATTATCTACACTCCCGCTGTTTCCTTATTTTCCCCTCTCTAAGTCAAGCTGATAAGAAGCAGAGGAATGCTACAGTTGAAGCTATAGTTGAAGAAAAAAACAAAGTCTAGAAATTTCTGTGTTAAAAACCCCCAAAACCTGAGGAGATTTATTTTCACTGTTAATACTCACACAATGCAGCAATGTACTCTGCCCAAGTACATCTGGAGATATTTTCCTTACAAATTTATTCTTTCTTAGTAGTTTTATTTGATCTAAAATAACAATAATATGGCCTGTAAGCACGTGTTTCCCCAATGTGAATGGGAAACACAGCAGCAGCCATTATTGCTTATCTTAGAGAAAAACTAGCATTTTATAGCCTTTTCCAGCAGATTGATCTTCTTTCTCCTTTAATTCAGCAGGAAAATTGGCTTCTGTTCCCTATGAAAAAAACAGATACTCTACTTGGGTTAGCCTAGTAATAAAAGCAAAATGCTACTTGTATTTTTCTCTTTAATGCATCTCTTTATCTCAGAAATATTGATTTTGTGAAGAACCATGTATTAAGGGGAAATGCTAATCAGTAAAGTATAATAGAAGGGGAGGATATGAAGATAATTGTTGATATATATCTATATGGAAGGGAGAAACTGAACATTAGTAAAATGACTAATAGAAAAATAGCAGCAGTTGTCAATCATCAAAAACTGAACTAATTAGTGAAAAGGCTTTTTTTTCCAATGCACATATTTTCCTTATAACTTGTTACATCCCCAGTTTAATATACACACCACACGAGCTCTGAAGGCTGAAAATATCCTATATTTATTAAAGAAAAATTTAATCCTACAAAATCATGCTGATTTAGACCCTTTGCAAAACAAGACCCAAATTCTCTACAAATTCAATCAGTCTGTCTGACCACTACAGACATTCAACTGGTCCATAAGAATTAGTTTGGTGAACACACAACAGGTAAAGTTCAATTGCAGCTATTCATTTAGTTACAACTATTACACAGCTTACAGTCTGGCTCAGTGCATGTTCACAGATCTGCCATTTTTTCATAAGAATCCATTTGTGTAATTACTTATTGCCTTCCTTGTTTGAAAAAGAGTTTTCTAAAAATAACAAGTAGCTTGTAGAAGGCCTTCTGTGGTGTCAGTATTAGTAATTGAATTCAGCTGTAATGGTAGCAATATGGGATCAAAGACAAAACTATCTTGGAAATTTAGGCAAAACCTACATGTCACAGTATTCTGTCAAGAGTCAAAAACTTTTAAATACAGATACATAAGTAAAAAATGAAAGATTTTGAAAGTTTATCACCACTTCAGAATCACAGAATGGTTGGGGTTGAAAGGGACCTCTGGAGATCATCTAGTCTAACCCCACTGCTAGAGCAGGTTGCACAGGCTCATGTCTGGATGGGTTTTGAATAGACTGTTGCAGTGCTCTGTAACCCTCAAAGTAAATAACTTTGTCCTCATATTTAGACAGAACTTCCTCTGTTTCAGTTAGTACTTGTTATTAACCTTCCTGTCACTGGGAACCACTTAAAAGATTCTGTTCCCATCCTATTGACAGTTGCCCTTAAGATATCTGTAGACATTGATATGATCCCCTCCCAGTCTTCTCAAGGCTAAACAGGCCTAGTTCTCTCAGCCTCTCCTCAAAAGAGAGATGCTTTAGTCCTCACATTATCTTCACAGCTCTCCTCTGGCCCCCCTCCAATCCCTTGTCTTGGCCACAAGGACGTGCTACTGGCTCACAGTAACTTCTTGTCCACCAGGACCCCCACATCTTCCTCCGCAGAGCTGCTTTGCACCTGTCCTGGTGTGGGGGGTTATTCTTCTTCAGGCTCAGGACCCTGCACTTGTCTTTGTTGAACTTCCCTGGGTTCCCCTGCACTCAACTCTCCAGCCTGTCCAGGTCTTGCTGGGTGGTGGCACAGCCTTCTGGTGTATCAGCCACTCCTCCAAGTCTCATACCTTCTGCAGCCTTGTGGAGGGCACACTCCGTCGTTTCATCCAGGTCACTGATAGCTAATTTGAAGACAACTGCACCCAGTACTATCCCCTGAGGAGCACTCAGCCAGTTGTGCCATCAGAGGGCTAACAGGATGGTCAAGCATGATTTCTCCTTGGTGAATGCATGCTGACTGCTCCTGATAACCTTCTTTTACTCCAGATACTTAGAGGTGACAACCAGAATTATCTGTCCCATCACCTTTCCAGGAATGAAGGTGAGGCTGATTGGCCTATACTTTCCTGCATCCTCTTTCATGCCATTTTTTAAAAATGTAGGGACATTGACTTTCCCTGAAATCCTCATTCTTATTGTCCTTGATGGTCCTTGACAGATTTAATTCCAAATGGACCTTACCCTTCCTTGTCACATCCCTGCACACTCCAACAGGAATCCTATGTTACTCCCAAGTGGCTTGCTCCTTTTTCTACGTGTCATGCATTTCCTTCTTCTGTTTGAATTTTGCATTTATTTTAAGTAATACCATCATTTAGAAATCAGACAGCTAATACTGTGTTGTGCTGTGATACTAAAAAGACTAAAATCTATTTTTTCATAGACCATTTTAAATACAGAGCATACTATAGTACTTGAGCAGAGAGGGAAAATTAATCCTTTTAAAATTAACTTCAAAATATAATTCTCCTTATCTTTGATAATCATGAAGAATTTCTCTAATCTCCAAACGATGTTTTTAAATGACAGATAAAGAAGCAAGATAAAACTTCTGAAAGTGATTCAAGTGGTATTTTCTGTTCATTTTTTGTCCTTTGAATTTTATTTTTCATTAAGTTTCAATGACATAAATATAACCAAGCGCTCAAGTAATGTCTGAAAATCATTCCAAGAAACATTTTGCCAATAAAAGTTTTTAGAAACTTGACCTGCATATCTTAATCCTAAATTCCCCTAATGTCTTAGCAAATGTGTACTAATTCTTTACAGTAAAATAACTTCTTCTAACAGAGGAAATTAATTTGGACCCAAGAAATCATGCTGCACTTATTCTAAATATATTTCTAATAAATTTATATATGAGTTGGAGTAGATTTAGAGCTCCTCCTGGACTGGGAAAAAGGTCATGGAATAAAGTCATTTTTCAGCACATTTATTTGTAACAATTAAAAAAAAAAAATTAAAACCCTGTACCTTAATAATGCTTTGTATGCATGGTGGAGATAAGTTGGGGTTTTAGTTCTATATGAGTAAAAGGTATATGTTTTGGATTTTACAGAATGGGAGATGGTCTTAAACACCTGTAAAGGTATGATAGGATTGTGAACAGTGGAATGGGGAATCTCACAAAATAATTTTGAATACATGTTGGATAAGAGGAGAGTTAAGTACTGTCTAAAGTTCACGGAGACTTAATTTTTGTAGGCAATGGAATAGTACAGAAATAAGATAAGGACAGTAATGTTTCCATCAGCTACTGCCCTGCAAGTTTCTTTTTTCTTTCCCCTTAACTGAGAATTACTCTGCAGTGTGACTGGCACAGGATCTCAGAACTTGGTTGTGTATGATTCTATGCAGACACAAAATTAGAGAAACTTAGGTTAAAGCGCAGTAGCAACACGAACCCATCTGTGATGTGATTAGTCCGGCAAAGGATCACAAAGGTGGTGAAGGGACTGGAGCTTCTTTCACATTCTGTTTACAGTCTGGATGACAGAAGCCTCAGAGGGAGTTTATTGTGCTTATAGATCTGATGGGAGACAATGAAGAAGAGGGAAACAGACTTCTCAGTAGCACTCATTGACAGGACAAGAGGCAATGGATACAAACTAAAAGACACAAAACTCCATCTGAACAAAAGGTGTGTGAGAGAAACTAGACACTGGAAAAGATTTCCCAGGGAGGTTGTACACTCCCTGCCTCTGGAGATATTAAATATTTCACTACACATGGTTCTGGGCAATCTATTCTAGCTGATTCTGCCTGAGTATGGAGTGGAAGGTAGCAGGGGAGATTCATGGGGAGGGCTAGATGATCTCAAGAAGTACTTTCCAATTACAATGTTATTTTGTTATTCTGTTATCCTCTAAGAACAGTTTTCCAATATTTTTCTTTAGAGACCAAATGCCTTACTTAAAATGATGTCATGAAACTGTGTCAAGATCTCTCCTAAATTCAAGATAGATGACATCCACTGGTTATTCCCTGTCCATAGGGTTGCTGCCCTGTCACAGAAAGAAATTAAATTGGTTTGACATATGTTGTTTTTGACAAATCCATCTTGTCTGTTATTCATTTCCTTCTTCCTTTCCAGTGACACACAATTAGGTTTTTTTATCATTTGTAGTAGTACTGAGTGTTGGAGGGTCTATATTTCCTCCTTTTCCTCTCTTCAAATAAAGAAAGAAATGTTCTTCCATTCTCCTGGAACCTGATCTATGTGAGATCTCAAAGATAACCCATAAAACTTATGAGAACTCAGAAGCTATTTCTTGCATATCCTGGGAGGGATCCTTCTAGACTGCTTAATTTAATAGCATCTTATCCAAGCACTCACTATACTTATAACCTTCTTTACTAAAGGCTGAGCTCTTAAACTTTTAATGGGGGAATTCATTCTATAAGTCAATTAATCAAAACTGACCATTTTATTAAAGATTAATGAAAAAACCTCATTAAACTTCCTTCATATCACCTGTAGAGACCGTACCATTCCTAGTAACTTATAAGCACGAACATCCAAGTACTCTATTTTTTCTTTATGTTTCCATGATGTACCTTCGCATTTGACCTATTTTCTGCCCAGAGTATCTTACTTCTTTATTATGTTCTTTCTCTCAAGTCCAAGAAGAAGTCATAGTTTAGTCCAGTTCATCTCCTACCACTGCCTATTTTTCTTCTGCATTAGAAGGGTGTGCACTTGTGACCTCAGTACCATTTCTCTAAGAACCTGCAAGTTTTCCTTTTTGAATGGATTTTCAACTGAGAGGCTGCCAGCTTTCAAAGTTTATTAGTCTTCCTGAAATCTATTGGTTTTCATTTATCTGTTATTACTTCTTCATTTTTTTAAAAATACAATATCTGTTATTTAATAATCACTTTTGCTCCAATTCCCTTGTCTAGTTCTTTGTTGCTAGTTAGAGCACACCCTGAGTATTTTACTTATCATTAACTGAAATTATTTATGTTTATGTGTATGTGTGTGCACAGAGAGATAATCCTCATTTTAAAATGAGTCAAGATACAATGCTGTCAGAACATGATTAATTATCAAAGATATTTACATTAAAAGCATTGCCAAATGGTTTATGCAATTAATTCCTGACCTACCTCTTTCTAGATAATTGTCACATCTGACTCATATAGGTTTTCAGTGCCTCACTCAAGTTTCACTTGTATTTCTGCCTTTGACTTCAGCATAATGTGCAAGATCCTGAAGCAGAGCCTATGGCAGTCTCCTTAGCTAGAAAATAAATTGTCTAAAATTAACAACAGTTGTAAACATCCTCCAAATTGTTATTTGTAAAGTATCATCCATATAGTCTCTCCAAAGCAACAACACTATGCCATTATCCAGAAAACTTAATGGGAAGCTTTATCACATTTTATTTAGTTGCAGTGAAAACTGGCAATGTATGGTCACTGACTCATTAACGGATAGTAAGCACAGCTAAATTATTGGAAGCTTCTCCCAAAAGAATGTACACTTCCAGAAAAACAAAGCAAATCCCAAATTCTCTAACTGTCCGTCAATATCTGCATGACCTTATTCACTTGTGAAAAGTGACACACCAATCAGATCTATCTTCTTGGAGATGACAATATCCAGAAGATGGGAAAAAATGAACTCTTGAGCTATTGGTTTGCAACATAGGCAGATCACTGATAAGCCTGGAAAAGTTTTTGATGGAACCAGGTACAGAGCCAGGTATTCACGATGCAAGAATTCCCTCTGCCATCTATTTAGAGGGTAAGTCTAGACAGTGGAATGTGGAAAAGCTGCAGTGAAAACGAAGGAAAGATCTGTATTTCCATCTTGAATGATGGAACTGTGCTCTCAGCAGGGATCTGTCATTGCATATGAAGAAAAAAAAAGGTAGAATTAGTGGTTATATTATGAAAAGAAAAATCTTTGGGTTACCTTCATTCTCTTCTTCGTTTACTGACAGCTCCTCATCAAAGATCAGTAAGATATCATTGCAGTTAATCACCCAGTCCAACATACATGGAGAGTCATGGCATTTATTCATAGAGAATTCTTAGTGTCCTTTCATTAGAAATAAAGAGGTCTGATAGCTAGAATTCCAGTACTCAGTATTTAAAAAGACTGTGAACTTCCTTGGAGGACAATTTAACCAACTTTATGGTATACTTTAGAGGGACGACTTCTAAGTACTGAAGTTCAGAAAGGTTTATGAGCTATGAATACGAGTTGTGGAAAACAGTTCCCAGTTCTCTACAGTCACGTAAGTTCAGAACAGAAGTGGAATTTCAGGTGCTCAGTCTTCCATCTTTTCTGATTTGCTGTGGCACTTTGTTAAATATATGGAGATTTCCCTTTAGCAGTGGAAAATTCTCACATCTAGCATACAGAAAACCAGACATTATACACAGATTTAGTAATTCCACAAGAGAATGCACAGACATAAATTCAAGCAGTTGACATCTTGAACTTGTTGGAGATAAATAACCCTTTCCAGCAATTCATTTTCAGGCACTTCATTAGTGTAGTAGAAAACAATGACATTCTAGATGACATCCCAGGAATGTTATATTACATGCATTTGTGATTCCAAAGATTAATTAGCGATTTGAAATGTTCCTCATCTGGCATTTGTTTGTCTTTCATCAGGGACACTAATCAGGTAAATGCCATTTAGTTGTCTGCATGCTATTTGTAGAAAAGATTATTCGGGTATTTTTCAGTATTTTAGTTTTAACTACTACAAATAGTAAGCTCACAATTTATTGGCCCCACATACAACCCAAACAAGGCTGCATGGATTAAATTACTTCACCTCATAGCCTAATGGTAGGTCTGATCTTTAAATGTGGTCAGGTTGAGCCAAAACCAGAAATGAACAAAGCAACACATTGTTTGCATGACTTCCATCTAGCCTAGAACATTTACTTGTCCAGTAAATCGTATGACCTGAATCAAGGTCCTGTGTCTGCCCAGGGAGATTGGGACTTATATCTCTAATTTCCTTAGTGAATGCCTTTAAACTTACTCTTAGATAGAAAAAAGGAACATTTTCTTTCAAGGCTGATATTGTGCTAAGCAAGGAAAATTATGTAGCCAGAGAGAAATAATAAAACCCAAACAAGAAAGAACATGATTACAGTGTCTCTCTTAGAGATCTTACTCAAAATGAGATACACAGCTTTCAGATCTGCTTCCAGGATTTGTTGGTTGGTTGTTTGCTCCCTACTGTAGCAGTGTCTGACTCACTCAGGGTCCAGACAAAGGAACCTGGCTTTGCTTTCTCTCATCGTGCAGTCACTTTTGCTTTCCTTCCTCCAGCCCCGTGACCCTTCCTAGATGTGACTCTGCTTCAGGAACCAGGAAACTCAAAAGGGCATCCATGTCCAGAACGGCTGCAAGCCCAGTGCAAGATAGGTACCTTGACAGTTATTACATGTAGCTGTTAAGTGCATATATTTCTGATTCTATTATTCCTTTGTTTGAGTTGGGAGGTAGAGCAGACAGAGGAGGTAATTTTTCACCAGTCTTCTCAACTCTGTTGCACAATGGAAGGATTTTTGCCCATTAGATATATGGAACGTCATGTTCATCAGCTAATTCAATTAAAATGTTGACCTAGAACAGCTGATGCTGAAAACCACTGTTTACTCTTTTTAGGGTATTTGACAATGAAAAATGCTTTGTGAATAAGGAATGTAATTACTGATAAATGCATTTCAGGGGTGTGGAAAGTACCTGTCAAAGAAAACAAATTGTACTGATATAAGACATTTCTCTGATAACTTCACTTTTGTTGTTGAAAAACACAACAATGAAATAAACTGTTGTAAAAAACAATTTTCCAGGGATTTTACTCTTCTGTCTCAGCTTCACTGACTGAGAATTGCATTTCATTTTCAAAGAACGGGCAATTTCTTACTTATTATACAATTTTTGTCCTTGAAAACTGTCAGTTGCAATATCCAGGATAAAACTCTAATTTTAATACCCAGTGAGCATACAAGAACACGTTTTTATATATAGAGTAAAATGAGGATGCCACCTGGATAGTAGTAAATATACAGAACATATCAATTCTGTAACACAATATAATTTATTAGGGATGAGAAAATATGAAAAAAATACTATTTCTTCTACTAGAAAAGTTTATAATTTCTAGAAAAAGGTGTAGAACGAGCTTTGTTGTGTATCCTCACTTAAGTGCACACTTCTACTCATTAATAAAATGAACTAATTAAAGATAAATGATAGCTTACTTGCTAGAGTTTTCGAGAAGCATCTGAAGGGTTCTAATCCTTGCTTAATACTACAGCGTCTTTTCTGTAACTTTTTGTTAAGTTTCTGCTAGAAAAAAAGATTAATTGATTTTACAAGCCTAACCCATGTACGCCACGTGTATGGAATTTTCCACATGTCAAACTGGAAATTATCAGACCAACGTAAGAGGGAAGTTAAACTCTGCTTGTCCGAGTGTGAAAGCCATTTAACACACAGTAGCACTGCACAGCAGTCTACGTAAGGAAAGCAACTTGACAGAGCAGCTAGGCTTTAGCAAGACCATAATTTTACACTAATTCCAGGAATAAAAATCTGCCTCTGGGGAAAATTTTCAAGAGCTTTTTAAGGATCAAGTTCGGTCAGAGTCCCACTTTGGTCCTCGTGGTGCTCACTGAGAAACTTAATTAACAGGTATTTCAAGTCCATCTACCAAATTACACACTGCTCTTTCTGATGTTCGAAACATGTGCAAGGGTACTGTGTGCTGCAGAAAGATGTCAGGAAAAGCCAACACTGCTGAATCAGACACTTGAACCCTGGGATATTTTATTGTGTGTTATTCTTTCCATGTATTCCTTCACTTTCACCTGCCTGACTGTGCTGTCATTCTGAGAATTTTGGTTTCATCCACTTCAGCTCCTCAGAAGATAATGGAGACTGTGGATATCTGGGAGACCTAATGGCTGCATGAAGGTCAGCAGTGTAAGGTATCGGGGTGGGGCTGTGAGCAGAGCTGTTCATGGGGATGAGAAACTCAGAAAAAAAAAAAAAGCTTTTCTCTGACACCGAACACAAAGAAAACTACCAGGAACTGAGTCCTGTACAGCAAGTCACTGGCCAAATATTAAAGTCTAGAGCTTTTGTATGAAGATATCTGCCTGATGGATTAGGAATGCAATGGAAACAACTCTATACCGTGTTACAATAGTATCTCTAAATAAGTAGTTCATCTCCTGAGCTATGACTGTGCAAGTGGTTTGCATGGTAGTGAACACAACTGCAGAATATGAGGACATACTTTATTCTTCAAACCGTGCAATTAAGAGTAGTTTGTCTAGGTCTAGATGAGGTGAACACTCACAATCACATTTGGTTTATAGTCCTATTGTCACAATGACTTCTTCTTGCTCTCCCTAGTCAGTATTATCTTCTGAATATTATTCTGGGGTCATAATTATGATTTTCTTACTGTTATAAAATTGATTTCTTTACTTGCTTGCTCGAGTCTTCTCTTCTACTGCACTACTACACAAACAGCTTTCTTCCCCTCTATCGAATTTACCTGATCTTTCTGCTTTCTTTTTGTTTCCATGGAAACAGAGATGATTTTTAAGGAGACAAAGAAATGCAGACCATAACAAAGCCATTCTTCGAGAACAGACATCTTGAGATATTCTAGTTTTGTTTAAGAATTCCCACATTGCTATCTGCTAAGATGCATATTTTCCCCACAAAGTCCTGGGAGGTCTTCTTTTTGTGTCCTTCTATTCATACAGAAATTAACACAGCAACTTAGAGAGAGAGTCACAACCTAATTAAGCAATGTTATACTATACTTTCACCTTAATAAACAATAATATGAAAATCTTTATGCTTCAACCTTATTCACATGCCGCTACTACATATAAAAGAAGAGCCAGAGAACTTCAGCTAGGTGCTGGGGCAGCTAAGAGTTGAGCACCAGATTCCTCATTGCTGCAGCTTTGGAAGATCAGTTTGGTGAAAATGCTCTGGTGCCAGAGCTTCCAAATGTGAAGTTGTCAACTTAATTTCTTCACCCAAATGTACTTAATGCTGGTGTTTAAGTGGGATGTTCAGTTCCTGTTCTCTTACTGCTTTGAGCACGAACCTGCTAGCCCATCATTCTTTCTGTGACATATGTTGGTTTACTTCCAGTGGAAACTAGGACATCAGGTAAGGAGAAGGTGGGAACAGATGGGGGAAGGTGATACATCTTGACCAGTCCCATTATGCAGTCTGGATATAATTAAGATACACTTGAAGCCTGGTATGCTTTCCTGGAAGCTGTGAAGCCCTGGTGATTTTTACAGCTTGAATAGGTACTAAAATTTCCAGGATCCCGAGGTTTTGTGAGCAATAGGGATGTGTTTACACTCCAAATGCCCAAACCAAAATGTTTCCTATTAGCTCTGAGTTAGACAATTTTGTGACACTGATATTCGTACCCTGGAAGTAAGGGTGCTCTGCCACTTCCGTTATTCCAAAGTGAAAGAATATTTGGATTCAAGAATCTATTTCATAAAGATATTCAAATCTGTACCTTCCTATTGTATACTCTAATGGTAATAATGGATGGTACTAATTGCAGGTCCTGCTTCAGTTGTTCTCCTCAGTGCCCTCTGAGTTTTCCATTTCCACACCAGCTGCTCATGAAGTGGCTACTGACAGTTTAAAATTTAACATACTAGTGCTAGAATTTCTTTATAAAGCAGTACATAATTTCCAGTAATTCCAAAAATGCTAAAAATAACCCCCATAAAATGAAAAAAAAAATTAAAAATCACTCAACAATAAATGAGACCTCTCATATATTGCTTATGATCTGAATTATTTTAGTT
This sequence comes from Daphoenositta chrysoptera, assembly GCA_013397915.1. Classification (NCBI taxonomy): domain Eukaryota; kingdom Metazoa; phylum Chordata; class Aves; order Passeriformes; genus Daphoenositta; species Daphoenositta chrysoptera. The sequence goes on from VZRO01006578.1 coordinate 915,787, forward strand.
ATTTTCAGGTAAATTGACTATAATTCAAAATTTTTGTCAGTCAGTAAAAAATTAAAATCTTGGAACAAGGCAGGAGAATGAGCAAGATATGGGAATGGTTATTCTAATGATATACAGCTATAAGGGAAATCAAAGGGATCTGGGGATTTGTGGTCAAAACCCTTGTATATATTAGCAAAGAAGAAAGAAATGCCTTCTGGGCAGTAAAATTGCTAGCAGGGAATTTCAAAAAAGAGAATATTCTGTTTGGAAAAGTGTTCCCTGAACAATTCTTAAGGACTAATCTTGAATATCACAGAAGACAGCTAAGTGAAAAATGCAGAATGCAGTTTAAAAAAAATTAGCAAAATGAATAGGTCAGAGAATTATACAGACAAAATTTTAATAGAGCTACAGGAACATATGGTAAAACCTCATATATTCTTGTAGCTTTGCATACAGTTCTGCTACATGAGACAAGATTCAGAGGAGGACATATTTTTCAGAAATGTAGTCAGAATAATTAATGTCAGGAAAAAATTACATCTTATTAAAATATTTTTTCATCTTGTCACCCCAGGCCAATCTCTTTGGTTTTCTGTGTCCCTAAAGCCAATGATCTGCTGTTACCTGGCTCACTGTCACCTTCTGGTGTCCTGCCCCAAGCATGTTTGATGAATGTAAAGTCACTGAGAGTTCATCTCTGCTTCTCTGTTTCTTTTCTGTGAAAATCTAAACCATTAAAGCAGAGAAGATATGATTCAGCTTTTTTGGGGGAAGCCTCTCCCATGACAATTATCTCTGCTCAATCTTTTTTCTCAGCACTTACCAGAACAATCTAATAAGTTATAGCTGGGCATATGCAGTGAAGATGTCACTTACTGAACAGTACTTTCTGCTAGGCTTCACCCCATGGCAGTAAAACAGTGCTGTTTAGGAAATGAAGCTGTCTGCAGCCTCTTCTGCTTTAGCCGTGGAAAGAAATGGCACAAATGAGATAACCTTACTAGTAAAGAAAGGATGGCCTTATCTTTGAAGCAAATTAATTCTGAGTGAAGAACTGGTTTCTTTCTGTCTTTGCTACCTTTCTCAGAGCCCACTGAAACCTATGCAACCCTTTTTTGTATTAAGAACAACTTCTTTCTTGGATTTCTAAAATTAGGTCAGAGTGGCTTGTTTCCAAATTTCCAAGTGTGTGAACTTGTGACTGATGTGAGAGAGTTCTGCTCTGAGCACTTGCAGTTGTGGAAACTATTAAACTGTCCTGAAAGTCTCGCACCAAATGAGAATGGGCAACTTTTGCTTCTAATCATTCTGTCTCCAATCTGCTGTCGACAAACTTGCAAAATTCCTAGTAGTCTTCCAGTATCTTATGAAAAAATGTGTTAGTAATTCAGCAGTATTCAGATACTTTAGTTATGGGTAACATCAGAAACCCAAGGAGATTTAATAATTCTCTCTTCAGAGTGGATTTTAAGAGCATGCAGTAAATAAGACAGGAACTAGACTTTGAATGATGAATAAAAAAGAAAATATTGAATAGCTGTTCATTAAGTACTGTTCATTTTGTCCTTTGAATAAGACAGGAGACCTCTGTAACAAAGCAGGAAGTGATAATATAATTAAACAGAGTAGAATTTAATTGTGATTAGTAGTACAATACCGACACTGCTCTTTTTGGGTGCATTTTATTTTCTTTAGTTTTAAGGTATAGAAACTTGTCATTACCACCTATGAATGTAATGAAGAAGAACGACAAAAGATAAAAATGTATGTACGTAATAGGTATTAGAGAAGATAAATTGGGAATTTTTACTCTGTCTTACACTCTAAAGAGATGGGACCGATCAACAAGATTTAAATGCACCAAATCATGTCTTCTCTTAAAAGTCTGAAGAATTAATAATTGCACAACAGGAAGAGCTGGAATATAATGACATTGAGACCAAGCATGTCACAAGTTTCAAAGATAAATTGGACATTGATGTAGGTTCAGTAATTTATAAAGTTTCATGTTTCAGTGGTAGATGCTATCTCAAAAGGGGATTAAAAGTATACTTGTCTGGTAGTTGGTTCATAAAACAGCAATAACAAAGACATCAAAATTTTTGTGCCTTCCTTTGGAAGCCATCACCATTGACAGATACTATGTGAACTTTTTGTCACAATTCCATTTTTAACTGATTTAACTTTTAATTTATATTGCAATAAATTACCTTTATCTTCATATATTTTGAAATACGTTTTTCATTTTCTTTCTTTCCTGCTCTATTATCTCTTTATACTGACATGGTAAAGGAAAGTTCTGTGATGATTTTTTACAAGTGGTTAAGTTATTTAACTTGGTTAAAACCTTAGAACTGAACATCTTTTAACAAAAAGAAATGCTTTATTTGGAACATCAGTTGGAGCACCAGACCTCTCTTGATTCTGTGACTTACGCTGCTATTTTTCAGATTTATATCAAGCATGTTCCTTTGTATTTATTCTGGGCTTAAAAGCTCCTCATTTATAAAAGCTGATATTTACATGAGCATTCAAGCTGACACAAATAATGTTCAGTTGTTGTAAATGAATAGTCACAAAAGTTTTACAAAAGTTGAGCTCTTACAGTAGACATATCTCTGAACCTATCAAGAATTTCATGTTTTCCATTAATAGTACCACCATGAATACCATTAAACGTCTTAAATATATCAGTTAAAATCTTCACTAATGGAGCTGTCACAGTACTTTTCACATACGGGCTGCAGCTCAGACATGCAAGAGAAAAACTGGTAAATGTCATTGTATCCTTAAGGCAGATATAAATTTGACAACAAGAAAGTGCATCTATTCTTTAATTCAGAGCATAAATCACAGTACATTGCAGAAAATGGGCAATCAAAGAAATTTATACACTTGTGTCCACCCTCTTTTATTTCACAGCTCAAACATTTGCAATTTGCTGCTTTAGCTGCTTCGATTGCCATAAATGAAAAAGATGTGGTTTAGTTCCCAAGTAAAGGAATAGGAATAGATAGGGGAAAGAAGCAATCCAACTTACTAGTTAATGAATAAATGCTCCCCTACAGTAAAAGCAGACAGAATCTGACTTTCCAGCTGTCAGTCACTCTAAGTGAGCTTGGAATCTAGAATAACCATCACCTGCTGCTCTTCAATCTGCCTTGGAGAGGTGGGGAAAATAGATATGGACTGGATCTGTTGCATTCCCATTACTCAGTATCTACCTGCCAGTCACAGGAAACACCAAAAGAGGGTTTGAATTGCAGAGTGGCAGAAGATTATTTTGTCTGCTTCAACTTGTTGGCATTTGTGACACCATAGCTCTGCTGTGGAAAGGGGAAGTCTCCATGGGCTGCCGCTGCCAAAGGCCATTCTCTTTTACTGCTTCCACTCTTGCTGCCACTGGGGACTGGTAACAGCAGTGTCCTATATGAGCTGATGAGAGCTTGAGCTTATTGTGAGCACCATAAACATTTAAAAACCATCTACTGTGTAAAAGCCTAATTTCCCTAGCACATTGGTTTTATTTTTATTTTTTATGTCTATGTTTTTTCCACAAACCACTGTGTACCTCCCCTCCAAAAAGTAAGTAGAAATTAAGACAAAATGCTGCTTGAAAGTAGCTGAGTTCATAGCCTCTGAACCAAACATTAAGGCTTATGTCAGAATTACCAGCACACTTTTCACTCATAACACATGCTGTTTTATTTCTTAGTTCAATTATGAGGACTTTGATATTCATGTGAATTACTGTTCCCATTCAGGTTTGCTTCCAACACACAAAAAATAGTCAAGACAAAATTTTAGCTTGAAGCTTGTAACTTGCTCCTCACATTTCAAGACACCTGAGATATTATTTTAGCCACAAGCCTGCTGTGATGTTAGAGCTGTTCTTAGCCATTCTCAAATGAAAATGTCTGTAACACATCGTAAGACAGTGGCATGAGTGGGTGATTTAGGTACTGGCTCCCTTTCCACATTAAGCTTCCAGAAGGCATAATAATACTGTTTAGGTACTGGAAGGCTGCTCTGAGGTCTCCCCAGGGCCTTCTCCAGGCTCCAGATCTCCCAGTCTCTCTTCATAGGAGACATGCTCCATCCCTCTAATCATCTTGGTGACCCTCCTCTGGACTCACCCCAAGAGGTAGTCTTGTGCAGTTGTTGAATAAGCTGTTAAATTATGGCATGTTTTTAACAACTTAAGCAAGAGAAGATTTACAGTATAATTGACAATTACATTTTAATATGATTATGTGTCATAAAGTCATTTTGTACTCTGAAGAAAACTAACGTGGTTGAAATTTGCTTTGTATTTCCAGTGAATTTACTTCTCTCCCTAGATGAGTAATTAAAATACTTTGATAATGATCAATGGGACCAGGGAAAAAAATTGGTTATAAGGTTTACCAAGATTGCATTATTGTTATACTATACCCCAAATCTGGTAAGATAGCATACTTATCAGAGTCATCTGATAAACCAGTGTTATTTATCTTCTGTCCCAATGGGATAGAAGACTTTCCTGAAACTGCTCAAACAGATAACATAGACTGCTCCATCTTCCAGAAGAGTGAAACAGATCCTTCAAATTTGGAATATCCAAACGGATTTACTGTTTCATGCCCCTTGAGCAGCAGGATAGACAAAACCCAAACTTATATAATTCCCCATAAGAAAGGTCTGACACCATGTTTTCATAAGAGGAGACATATTGTGAGCCTTGACAGTAACAGTCACATTTGAAATGCAAAACTTACAAGGCAGGCACAGGTTTACTGCAAACACATTAAAATACCAGTAGACAGGGATAAATTAAACTAGTGCCTTGGTTCTAATTAAGCCTTTGATTTCTGAGGTGATTTTCTGTTAATACACAGGAAAAGGTCTCCAAGGCTACATCTATCCTCCTAAATTAAACATGCCCAATATTGCCTTCTGGAATTGAGACAAGCTGGCATTGAGTAGCCCTCACACATATCACTACACTCTTTCACCCTCCAGAACAGGATGATGACATTCTTTCTCCTTGTGGTGAATGGCCCTGATCAGTGCACACTCTGTAATCCCACCAGGACCTGCTTTGGAGACAGCCTGGGCCAAGTACATGCCAGGGATCATTTTAATCAACCATTTAACAATGTAAGTAGGACATAACAATTGAGAAGTGAAATTAGTTCAGTCCCAGTGTTCTGGAATATTCCCTAGCACCACTTTGCTTACATCACCAGCATCACTTTTAACTGAGAAAATTTGTTGGCTGAATACCCTGCGATCTATACTAGATACCTATCACTTCATAATGAATGTCTAGAAAACAAGAGGCATTCATTCTAAGTTCTGAAAACTTGAAGAAAACTGAATTCCTTTGAAGTCTTAAGAATTGACATGTCCTCCTTTTACAAGGGACACGTGACAATATATGAAGTCACATCAACTATCAGGTTTGCTTGCATTTTGATATAACATTTTGATATTGCATACATGTACATTTTGATATAATGTGTATATCAAATGTATTATCATGAAATTCTATTGTCTAGATATGATGATATTTTTCTTAAAAAACAATTTAAAAAAAAAAGAAAGAAAAAGAGAAACAAGTTATTTTGAAGGACTGTTTTTATAAGTTGGCAAAATCATTTTTATCGTTATAAAAATGGTACCCCAGAATTTTCTGGTAATAATCCACTTACAAATAATTTTTATTCCTACATTACCAATATGTGTTTCCATGACATACTTAGATAATTAAATTGATTTTCTCCCAAAATAAAATCCAATTGATTTGTAGTTTATGATCCCACATATTTTTTTCAAGTTGGAGTTGAGACCCTTAGTTTGGGAACCTGGTTTTGGGATCAAATTTTAAGCCATGGTGAGGTAGACTACAGAAATTTTCTTGCTCACTTACATTATTTGCCAAAGACAATAGTAAAATACAATTGTTTTCATACCATGTTGTTATTATATATGCTGTTCCATATATCTGGAAGACCATGGTAAGATAAGAGGCTGTACTACAATTAGATTTATCAGTTTACTACAGCAAGTGCTCACTAATAACATTAGAGGTTTACTTGACAAAATGCAGTCCACAAAGGACCAGAGGAAAAATAAAATAACTGATTTTTACATAATGGTGGCCTTCCATCCACAACTTGGGGAGTCTTTCTTTCTCCTTGGCTGAGAAGTGGCAGTTTTAATATATTACTGAAGTTTTGGTGGTTTCAAAATCTACAATTAAACTTTATGAAGAGAAAGAAAGGATCCAAATTCTTTCAACCACTCCTCACATGGGCCTTTATATGAGATAGCAACCCATCCTGGCTGTTTAGGGAGATACTGCTGTATGCTAAACAATGTTTTAGGATCTTGTCCTATAGCTACTATCCTTGTTTGACTCTCATTGACCTCTAAAAGATTGATGAACAATTACATTTTCAAGATCACATATAAAGCTAAAATAATTCTTTGCATATAATTTTGAATTTTGGCCCCAGTTCTGAGGTCTACAATGACAATTTATACAGATTGCTGAGAAGATGCAGAGAGCTATTGATTTCTGCCAGACTCATCAATGCATTGTTGCTGCTGTGACTCACCTAGAGCTACTCCAAAATAATTTGATAATTCTGTAGACTGACTCAGTGGTTTCTATACAAATATTTTGACTTAAGTGCCTCTTACTTGGAATTGTCTGCAATGGGTCAAGTAGAAAATAGATGACTCATGATAGCCCACAAAAGGGTCATTAAGAGATAATGTCAGAACAATTAGATCTGATGCCTCTGGCCTCTGCCAACTTATGGAATTGGTTTAACCTAAGGACGTATAAAAGCCTGCCAACAAAAACAAAACAATGAAGACACCTTTGTGCTATTCAAAGGAACATTGTCTGGGACTATGACTTGATATCCTGACTGGAAATAATCTGCCCAGATACATAAAGAAACTTCGTAGCGTGAGTGGATTAGTTTCTGCCTTCCCATGACCTACTATGCCATTCAATGAGCAGGGACATCTTCAATGACTGTAATTTGGAAAGGCATGAAATTAGAAAACTGGCATATAATTTTTTTTTTACCTTGCACCCACTACTTTTTATAAATCATCTTGGCAACATCACAATAAAAGCACTTTGGTTTGAGAATAATGTTGGATTGGTGATGAAATTATTTGCCTTTAGATTTGCTAACATCTAGGAAACTGCCATATTTCCACAGATACAGTAAAAATTTCCCTGGCTAACACTGCCCCTTCTTGTTCCCTTATATTTTCTATTTCCTATTTACCTTCTAAGCATTTTCCTGCTTAATTTATCTTCTGCTCCCCTGTAAGTTACAATATCAAGGAGTCATCTGAGCTACCTGAGAATGAAAAAAAGGGAAAAACTCTGGGAATATTTACTGCATAATGTACATCAAGCCTTTTATTGTCATTATCTGGCCATACTTCCAGCATCACATTTACAGAAACAATGTGAACATCAGCTTGGGGCAGTCATGAAAAGGGTGACCTAAAAAGGTCTAAATTTTAGGTCCATTAGGTCATATATTTACAATGTTAGGAAACATTTCCGGCAATGGTCAAAAGTAAAGTAGTGTCAGACATAAAAAAATAAGGCCAGAATTAGTTTGCACTTTAAAAAATTACTGTCATCAAACAATTAGGGACAAGGACATTAAAAATTGCTTTCAGGGGTAAGAGGGAAGCTCAGTTAAGGGACCTCAGGGTCCTGGTCGGTGGTGAGCTGAGAATGAGCCAGCAGTGCCCTGGCAGCCAGGAGGGCCAGCCCTGTCCTGGGGACATCAGGCACAGCATGGCCAGCCGGGCAAGGGAGGGGGTTGTCCCGCTCTGCTCTGCACTGGGGTGGCCTCACCTTGAATATTGTGTGCAGTTTTGGGCACTGCAACATAAGAAAGACATTTAACTGTTAGAGAGAGTCCAAAGGAGGCAACAAAGATGATGAAGGGCCTTGAAGGGAAGCCATATGAGGAGTGCCTGAGGTCGCTTGGTCTGCTCAGCCTGAAGGACACTGAGGGGAGAGCTCATTGTAGTCTATAACTTCCTTGTGAGAGGAGAATGAGGGACAAACACTGATCTCTTCTCTGTGGTGACCAGTGACAGGACCTGAGGGAATGGCCTGAACTTGTGTCACGGGGGGTTTAGGTTGGATATCAGAAAAAGATTCTTCACCCAGAGGGTGGCTGGGCACTGGAACGGGCTCCCCAGGGAAGTGGTCACAGCACCAAGGCAGAGAGAGTTCAAGAAGTGTTTGGACAATGTTCTTACGCATGTGGTGTGGTTCTTGGAAATGGTGCTGTGCAAGGTCAAGGGTTGGACTCAATGATGCTTGTGGGTCCCTTCCAACTCAGCTTATTTTGTGATTTGGTTAAATTATTTGTGTCTGTCTGGGAAATCGAAGGAGACTCCCACAGTAATGCAGTCGTGGTAGCAGAGATTTCAGGAACAACAGCAGTTCTAGAGAAATATGAAGATCTGAAAACAAGGAGATGTCATCAGGATAAGACTTCAATCACCCAAACAACTCAACTCTAAAACTGAAGAACCACAGCAAAGGTGGATACCATTACGAACTGCCACCAAGACAAATACCAGCACTTACTTCATCTCTAGTTCCCCATGTTTCCATCTAAAAAAAGAGCACTAGAGGGGATCATGAAAACTATAGACCACTGAGTCTCACCCACTGCTGAGGCAGATGAGTCTATAATAAAGAATGACATTACTCAGTATACACATAAAATGGCAACTATGATGAGGAAGAGTACAAACCTTCTGAAAAAGGAAAATGCTGTCTCACCAACCTGCTGGACTTCTACGAGAGTGTCACTTAGCCCATATTTGAAGGAAAGACCATGGAAACTGTAGAAATGGGTTTTAAAACTGACTTTGAAATGTTCCACACCCATCATTTAAAGAAACTGAGCTGTCACCAGGATGGAGGAAAGGATGTGTTGAAGATAGAAAAGCAAAAGCTAGAACTTAATAATTATTTTCCCAACTCCAGAAGAGTCAGCAGTGAATTCCTGCAGCAACCAGTCTAATTCAACTTTTCAGGACATGAGGAAGGAGCAATGTAATGCATCTACAAATTTTGTAGGTCATATTAACCCCTTGCGAGTAGTCAAATGCTGTACTAGGAACACAGGGCTGAAAAAGGACTTGCCAAATAAATGTTTGCACTAAAAGGCTGAGCTTCAGTGCACATAAACACACAATATAATTTATCTCAGGGAAAAATTTTGGCTATGTGAGGCTGAATTTGGAACTGGAATTTAAGAAAGAGTCAAGGTTGAAAGTTTGCTAGATAATTGGCTCTACCTGCAGTAGCAGAAACAAAACATAGCAGAATGGAATATGCTCAGGATGGATATAGAGTGGAAGACAGGTATGATGTTGATATCAAATGTAATCCTGCTCTCCCAGACCATAATATTTTATATAATCCTGGCCTGTACATCTCAGGAATGACATAATCAAGTTAGATATGATATGGAGGAGAACAGTTAAAACAATAAGGGGGACACAGCAACTTCTGTCTGAGAGACTGAAGAAGCAGTGTGATTAATTTGAAAAGGAAGAGACTAGGTAGAGAGTATGACTAAGATTTACAAAATCGTAGAGATGATGGACAAGGTCATTTCACCATGCAATCCAACTGGGCTGAAAAACAGTCTTGATCAAACTAATATTAAGTAATTCTTCCTATAAGGAGCTTCTGGAATTTTATGTCACAAGAGTTTTGGGGAGCCGACAATATTGGCACATTTAAAAGTGACTATGTCTGGGTCTAAAAATAATAGTAAACAAAGCATGGATGTGTCTTCCATCATCACCAATACAATATTTCTGGATGGTGCAGAAATATGAAATATCTGTAAACATAATTTCCTATTTCCTGTCTTTAATTTCCCCTAGGACTGGGTGTCTTACTGATAAAAATCTCAAATCCCTCCTTGAGAAGTGGTAAAAACTAAGGGGAAAGAAATCAGCAAAAAGCCAACAGTCAAAGAGTACAGCAAATGAAGAAAACAAAGAGGGTGAAAGTAAAAAATACAGAAATAAGGAACTTCAGAGAGACTTTTCACAAAGTGCCATACCAGATCCCACCAGTCCCTGACAACATTCAAGGAGCCAGTGGATTAAATTGATACAAATATTCATTAATAGTTGTCAATAGATATGGTACAGTTAATGTCACAAAATAATGTTATTGATAATTCAGGAAATCTGTTAACAAAATGTTTATTTTTAATTGTGACCACCACAGAACTGGTTCAAAAGTAAAGGGAAAAGTTATTTTTAGTGTTTTAAAGTGAACCATGTTTTGTACACTATGGCTTCTGCCACTGGGTATAAAAGAAGTTAGAAGAAAAATGTATATTTTAGTTTCTTCGTTCTTGAGTAATTTTCCTCATGAAAAAAAGTGGAGGCGTTTATCTAAAATAGATCTGGAAAATTTTTTATTCTGTTGTCTTAAATATACTTGACAGATCAATTCCCAACATGTGAATCGGATTAAGTAGAGGATTTTAGACTATAAACTTAGACACATCACCAACATATTAGCTAAAGATGCTTTTTTGTTTTAAAGTAGTCTCTTTCCAGTGGAAACGTTTATCTGTTCTGGGATCCTTGGGTATTAAAGTGATGAAAAGAGCAAAGCATTAGGAAGAAAAAACAACAACAACAACAAAACAAATAACCCAGTGTTAAAAGAGGTTCATGTTCTCGGTAAAGTTATTGCTGAAAAAAAATTAGCAAATGGTGTCATCAGTTTAAATAGCTGTAGGAAAATGCTTTCATGAAAATATCATACCCTAATTTCTAGGGCCCAGGGACTATTTGAGAGAGCACACATAAACCAGAGACATTGCCTGAAGAGATTCCAAAAGCATGAGATTTGCAGCTTTTTTTCTTAAGGAACTTAAGACCTTCATCTGGCCATTCAGTACTGGAATTCAGCAAAACGTAAGAAAACACACAGCTGTTGGATTAGAGCATCTCAAGTTTTCGTTTACAACCCACATATATTTTTCTGATTACATGTTCACACAAAATTTAATAACTGAAACAAAGCAAGCATTAGAAATAAGGTGAATGACAATAATTTTGTGGCTTTTTTGGTCTTGGGTTGTCACACATGGTCTCAGAATAATGCTTTACACTCAGCAAACTTCACATACAAGTCAATACTTTGCATGGTTGATTCAACAGAGATAAAGACATCTGTAACCTGAGGGTTAGCATATACAAAAAGTATCAAGCTCGTAAAAGAAAATACAGTCCCATTGAGAATACTTTTAAATATTGTATAAATTTTAAAAATCAAGAATTATGATTTATAGTTTTACAGACAGCATTAATCATATTTATGTTTGTACTGAAACACACTCTATCTTCACCATTTTCAAGCACTATTCTGAATATAACTGTGTGTAATTAAACCAATCTAAGCTGAATTTAGCATCTTTTAAAAAAACTGAATGGAAATACTGGAAACATTGAAGCCATCTCATAAAACTTGTGGGAGAACAGATTTGGGAGCTGACAGATATATGAGGGAAAAATGTGGAAGAATCACGGTAGCAATATAATAAATAAAATTATTCTAATTAAAACATTGCTGTATAATAAAACACAGATTATTCAAGTCACAGAGACAAGAATCACATTATTAAAGCTTAGCATTTAACAGCAAAGAATTTATAAAAAGACCCTCTTCTGCACCTCTCATGCATCAGTGGAATGAAGACTGCCAATGTTCCTAAACCCAGGGTTAATCGTTATCTCTCATAAAGCTGGGGAATCATAAAAATAACTTTACAATTAAAAAAAAAAGGATATTATACTCTAAATCCTCTCACCTGGGGCATGGGAGTTTGGAAAAGATGTCCTCTTCAACTAGCCTGCCACTATGATTTTCTCTCATCTTTACCCTGTTTTGTGAAGTCAGTGTTTTTTTCCCATAAAATAATGGAAGGGAAGACCAGGAGCATCCCTCACTGAGATTAAAAGGATCAGATGAACACAGGTCTTTTGTGAAAGACAGAGTAACAGGCCTGCCCTCATCTGAGCAGCTTGTACCCATGAGCTACAGACTTCCTGCTCATGGGCTAAGCTGCAAATCCTCTCAGCAGCCAACTGGCAAGGGGTGAAAGACCACTTTAAACAGTCATCTATCTTTCTTGCAATACAGCCACCACACTGTATTTGATTTCAGTTTAGCCAAATTTATGTATTTACTATGAGGCAGTCTGACATCTTATGTATCAGGAGGTTTTGTTTGTTTTTTTTTTTTTCTGTAGAAACAGCTCATAACTCATAGTTTAAAGCTAACACTGAATATGTGTATAAACTTAGAAACTAATGTTCCTGCTCATTAAAACAGATGCTGTTTTGCACAAGCTTTTAAAAACTTAGAATACCTCTGGTTGAAGCTAATCTTTGCAAATATTTTTTTTTTTTTTTTTTGTACTAATTACACTTCTCCTTTTAAAAGTCCTTGAAGCTGATCACACAGCAGTCAAAATAAATGGACTCACAGTATTTTGTTTATACACGGGAAAAAAAAAGGAAATGGCAGTGATTCATTGAGCTTTACCTCTTTGTATTTAAAAAGAAAACAGAACAAAAAAATAAAATAATACCCCACCCACTGAAGATTTAAAATTTATAGTGTTATTTGTGTTCCAAAAGCACCTAAAGTGACAATGGGCTTTGAAAAATGTGATTTCTCTGGTTCAAACAGAAAGAAGTATATAGAATATAGTGCTGATTTTGTCATTGGAGTTCTGTCCCAGCCAGGGCTGCTGAAATATAATTCAACAGCAGGGGTTAAAAAAAATCACTCAGAAACAAACTGATGGCAAAGATGGTACAAGACTTGATAAATGCTGGAGATATTTTACCTCTGGAAGACCACAAAGAAAAGGTTTCCTATAAGCCTTTCATTCTTTCTCCATTGCCCTTTTCACGGCTTTTTATTTTCTTCTGTTTAGTCATGGCTGGAAGTCAAAGGATGTGAAAGGGTAGAACTGGCATATAAATCCTCTAACCTGCCTCCAAGAAAAAGAATTTGCATCCAAATATGCATCTTTACCCTGGCACCCCTTGGAGCTGTCTCACAGAAAACTAACTCTTAAAATGATGGCTCATTTATCTCTGCCTCCCCTTCCCCATAATGTAGGGAGAAAAAAAAGTCCTAGTTTATGTTCTGTGTGATAAACAGACCTGTTCCTATGCCCCATCCTCATTACTGATGAGCTGAGAGCTGATCACAAGACTGGAAGAGCAAGTAGCTCCATGATATACTAGCTTTGCTCAGGATGCCTGTGAGTCACCAGCGTGATGCAGTCACAGAAATAACTCATGCTACCAGTCACAGCCTTTGCAGACAGTGACAAATATTATGGCCATAGGGCAGGACATAAGGGAGATCATATCTGGACCATGGCATAAGGTGCAGAAGTAGTCACAGTCTGGGAAAAAGGTAAAATTCGGCAGAGATTTAGAGTAAGACTGCATCCCATTAGGATGGAATGGAAACGAGCCAGGGAGCCTGATTAGAGAATGTCTGCACTGAGCGATGAAGAAGAGCAGTGCTGAAAGCCCTGAGCTGCCATGGACTTTATCTGCTCTAGAAGCAGTACATCATAGTGTGGTGCTGATGGGCTCTATTTATTATCTTAAAGTGCATTAAAGTGGATGAACTGCTTCTGGCCCTGAGCTGGTCTTGCTGCAGCACAACAGGTAGACAGATCAGATGGAGTCAGCAATAGCTCAGGATTCTCTGCACCAAATTTCACTGCACTGCATCGACATCTTCTGTATGAGTTTGGTTTGTGCATTCAGGCACAATGAAAGCTGTCAGGGCATATGATTGCTTGCTATAAATATATCAAGGAGAGGAGGGGAAACGGGGGACTGACACTAGGGCTGGAAAAAAAGTATTTAAATTAGGGGATAACACTGGCCCAAAGTCAAATAGATATAAACCAGTTACAAATATGTTTAGGCTGGAAATTGGAAGACGGTTTCAAACCATCAGAGCAGGGAGATTTCAGAAGGCTTTCCAACAAGAGGAAGAGGGCCAAAAAGCCTAATTACTTTTCAGATGAAGTTTAAACATTTGTGAAAGGGGTTATATGATATTGCTGCCTGAGGAAACTGGATAAGATTCAGTAGCTCAGGCAGTTCTTCCTAAATTCATATTCCTCTGAACACTTTCCTGCTATCTCATAAGCCCCTTGGTCCTTCGTAGTAGTCACAAGGTTGCCCTAATCTCACACAGCTCAGATCTCTCTTATACTGCACCAGCACTGAGGCCCTCAAACTCCCTTTTGGGGCAGAGAGCTGTGCATGCCCATGTGGAACTGCTTCCAGCCTCATGAACCATCCAGACATGAGTGCTCCTTTTGCTTTCGGGTGTCCATGTTAAGTACAGCCTGAGCTCCTGATTCCTGTGAAATGATGAAAGGCCTCAACTTCACACATCTTTCAAATATTTGTCTTCTGGTGTGAAGAGAATCTAAGTCGTTTGTGATCTTGCCCTGATTGGAGCCTTTGCTGCACTTGGTGGAACTGCAGGGCAAAGACCACTATCTCGTTTCCTTGCCTCAGTTAACGGGTTTGACCTTTCTGAGACCTTTTGTCCTCCCTCACTGGACTCTTCAAGTAAAATAAGAAAAGGAATAAGGAAAAAGACATCTAGGTAAAAGGATTTTGAATCTGTTCAAAAGCGAAAGGTTACAGTTGGGATCTGTCTGCATAAGAACTTTCCCCCTTGTCTCTTCACTGAAGCTCATGGTACTTAATGGAGCTTGTTTTTTTAAACTTTTTTTAAAGCCTGTTTCTAGAGGTAGCTTCACCGGACAATCTCAGCATCTAGTAAAAATCTTTCTAATCCTCCATCCTGCAGCAAAAAAAAGAGTCTTAAAAAGTTTCAGGTTGTACCTTATGTAATCCAGAAAAACAAAACTATTAATATCTTCTATGCTCACAATTCTGCAAGGCCAAACCAGGGAGTATGGAGCAGCAGTGCTTCCACACACCCTCTTCCAGCTGCTGCTGCTTTTATGCTGTGTACTTTAAGAAAAGGAATAAATCTCCGCTTATGGCCTCAAGTTTTAAATCATCTCCATATTGGTGAGGAAGCATTTTTAGACTAGTAAAATTTTGCTCTCACAGTGTTAAGGAGTTCTGAGCCAGGTCTGGTTGCAATCTGTGCTGTACATGAAAGGGCTGGGAAAAAATTCTGCTCAAAGTGGTGAGAAGAGTGTGCATGCAAAGTACACAAAGCACATAATCAATAAGTGCCAATACTTGCTGTAGGGTAAAATCCTTCACTTTTCTGAACACATGCATAGCAATATCAACCACAGCACTACAGAGAATAAATTATTTTGCTTCTGGTTAGAAAATTAAAATAATATAATTTTCTATTTATAAAGGGGATTGTGTTTGAAGAATACTTTAAAAAATACTATTATTTGATAAGTAAATGTAAGAATAACTACTGTCAAAATACTGAAAAAGAAACAATAGACAAATGTACAAATTTATCATTGAAAAGAGACAAATATTATACTTTGTTAAATGTTATTGGTTAGATGCACAGATAAATAGATCATAATTAATTTCAAATGTTGTTGTCTTCAAAAAGAATAAATTGTTGTAGGGGTTGGAGTAAAAGGATACTATCTGTGCAACATAAGAACTATGAATTTAAGAATCATATTTAATGGCCATATAAAAAAAAAATTTTGATTACAGGAATTTTCATTTGAGGCCAAAATCTGTAGGGAAGATGTAACAGATGTGAGATCAAAAATGATAATTCAGAAGAAGATAGGTATTTCTAGAATTAACAAACCTTTCAGTCCTATGTGAGTCCATGCTCTTAATTCAAAATATAGTTTGTATTTAATGGGCAAATGAAAATGGTGGCTGTAACAGGATTCCTGTACATTTGGAATATACCTACTTCCAAAATATTCCTAACTCTAATATTCTATGTTTCTCTTCACCTCTTTTTTTAAAGAGCTCTCTCCTCTCATTTTTTCTGCCCTTTCACTTAAATGGTGGTGGTATAAAAACAAACTTGAGACAAACAGGAGCCTAACCAATGTGGCGGAGTTATGTATGTTTGCTAACCCACAACCGCCTCATCATTTCAGGGAATGAGGACTGAGAATTTTTTCAACACAAAGTATTCACCACAGTTATAATTAGTTCATATTTTTTCCCCCTCTTCAAGGTGCTGCAAGGGCCGGGGTCACCAAAGAAGATTTCCTTGGGTAGTGAGTTGTGGAAGGCAGCCCCAGCCTCAGGTCCAAGAAAGCCTTGGGGAGTGCTTTTGGAAGGTCTGAGAGGGAAAGGTGAGAGCAGCACTGCCATAACGGAGCTTACCTGGCTTCCCCAGACTGGGAGCACAAAAAAGGCCTCACAAATGAGCCTCTGAGATGTGCACTGCAGACTCTCACCCTAAATTGTAGAAAAGATACAAAGGTGCCCTAATAAAAGCAGGGACTCCCCATCTTCCATCATCTCTTCCCTCAGTCAGGGAAAAAGACAAACAAAATTAAACTCATCCAAGTTGGTTGTCCTCTAGTCGTTGCAGCACCATTTGAAAACGGTTTGGTTTCAAAGATACACCAACAATACCTTCAGGCACTGCAATATTTGGCCTAGCTTAATTTCAACCAAAACTAAGCACTTAAATATCAATGGTAAAATAATCTGGTAGCTGTGTGATAGTTGTAGGTTGAGCTTCATAGCCAGGGGAGAGGCGGATATTTCCAAAATCCTAGTCAGGCATTAAGTGGGTCACAGGCCTTGTAGAAATCATAATACAAGTAAGAAATGGTCATTATTTCTATTAAATAAACAGTTCTTGGTAAATACCTATACCACCCCAGGTTCTTCAAGTTTTTTCTTGATTTCCCAGACTTGGTTTTCAATGATATAAAACTCATACACTCTATGACTGAATGCAAAAGATTAGTTAAAAAAGTATTTATTTTCTATTTTTTCTGTTATGTTCCATTACAAAAAGAAGCATAACAAAAACAAAACAGAAGATAGCATTTTATTAGTGGTACATTAATGAGCTTCAACAACTAGGTGACTTATGCTTGTCACAAATACATATTACAAACAATCACAAAACGTTAACTAAAAATGAAATAAATAATTTGAATAGCTTT
Organism: Daphoenositta chrysoptera; assembly: GCA_013397915.1. Lineage (NCBI taxonomy): Eukaryota > Metazoa > Chordata > Aves > Passeriformes > Daphoenositta > Daphoenositta chrysoptera. Next base: position 933,003 of record VZRO01006578.1, read on the forward strand.
TCTTAATTTTTTAATATTTATAAAATATATAGCACTTTCTATTACATTTTTCAGTCATTTTTATCCATAACAAATTAAAATTTATGACATATATTGCAAATATGCTAAAGGGATAAGAATAATTAAAAAAAACCCTAAGTTCCTGGAGGTATGAAATAATAGATCTGTTAATGTTTATCAATTTATTATCATATATCCAGATTGTGCATACCCTGCAAAAATAGCCATTTCTTCATCTAATATACATATGTTTCTTTATAGTATTATAAGTTTTTAAATGTAAAGCTTCATGGATGTATGCTTCTGTTTTACAGTTGTGCCTAATATGTAACTTTTGTTAATATATACTGAATATGTTCCATTAGTATATACTAATATATAGACACATGCACACACACGCACACACACACACACACATACATACATCAAGATTGCATTATATATTAGTATATACTGAATAATTAAAGTATTTCTACAACAGATAGCTGGGATTCCTGTGGAGAAAGTTGTTGAAAGTGGAAGGCATGTATACCATGGCAAAAATTGACAAGGAAATGTAAATGAAAGCAGTTGTTTTTTTACATTATTCAGTATATTTCAATAGATTATGTAATGTACTGTAATAATATACAGAATCTGAACAGAAATTTCTTTTTATTCCAGTATTCCTATGTTTTTTTCTTTATGATTCCAAGAAGACATGAACCACTATCTCTGCTAAACTTACTGAAAATGGAGCCAAGAAAGTAGAAATGTGTTGACATTACAGAACTTATTCCAGGGAAATAAAAAAAATTCCACTTAAGAACCCTCCAAGTCAGGAAAGCACTTAAGCACAGATATGACTTTATTTGCTATAACCTGAAAGGTAATCACACACTCAAGCACTCTTATGCCCTTGCCATAATCCTTACCACTGTCCCCTGGCAGTGTACGAGGTTTAGAGGCTGCATTATGTAGCTAAGTAGAGTTTTGCATCTGTCTGAGCAACGGGAGTGAGGGAACATGGAAGTGTGCTTGGGGACCCCGGAGCCAACATTCAGGTGTGTGTTTGTGGCAGATGGGGAGAAAGATGCAGCAGGGAGAGGGCTGACCAGCATGGGGTATCCTGCTTGCAGCCAATACTGTCCTGGTGTGGTGAGGGAAAAAGTCATGCAGAATAACCTGCCCTGGGTAGCATCAGCATTTTTCAGCTTCATTCTGCCCCTTGCTGCAGCACAGCATCCCCCTTCAGGCACTAAGCTCTGGTGGGCTACACTGTGAAGCTCAGCTTTTTAGCTTTTTTTCCATGTGCAGGAGTGGCAGCCACTACGGCCACAGAAAATGCTGGCATCAGGAGCTGGCAGTCTTGCTGTTAGCATCTCAGAGGGTTTTCTCCTCTGGACTCATTTTAGTTGGGCTTCATGGTCTGAAAGTGCATCAGGACCCAGAACACATATAGATGTGATGCTTGCTTAGTGTCGTCCTGAAAGAAACAGCTCATGTGCTTAAAGACTGCTCTATGGTAAGAAGAATTACATGAGCGGCTGTAGGCAGGAGCCTGGCTTAAAAAGCACATTCCTGATAAAATAAAAACACTAAAGTAGAAGTACCTGTAGTTCCTTGGAGAAACAGAGAGAAAGAGAGACACATACGTGTGCACCTTCAGAGATCTTAAGCTACATTCCCACCTTGTGTTTCCCTTTTGAAGTGCCTCAAGTGCAACCTTAGGCATCTAAGACAGGTACTTAAATTTTGGGGACTTGACTGAGTCTTTCATGTTACCCATCATACTGAACTGGTCCGAGGTGAGAGTCTTAAGCTTGGACTCATAACTGCCTGAGACAAAACTTTTTAAAATCAGCGTTAACTTTTTTTTCAGACACTGCACTTTTTCAGAGACCAAACCACCATATAAAGAAATGGAAAGTGAACTGCAGGGACTAGTGTTTTCAATGTTAATAAAATTTCCAAAAGCTTTCTTGGAATTGCCAAGAAAGAGTTAAAACTGATCTGAATTTCTAAGGGCAAAATTTGTACATTCTCAAGATCTTACACCTTATTTAACATTTCGCCTGATACAAGAAACATCTTAAGGCATTGAATAAACCAAACCACATTTAAAGTAACAGGCCGCAGTGTTGACAACTACACATGTTTAACTGTGCACTTTGAGGTGTTCTGATTAAGTCTCTGCATTTAAAATAAATAAATATAATTTTGTGGAATCAAGAACTAATTTAGAAAATAAGATTTTTCATTATTCTATTCTCAAAGCATATTGATGCTGTATATTATTGTTTTGCATTCTTAAGAATTCTAGTTTAATAGACAAAAAATTTAAATGACTGGTTTTGAAAAAATAACCCACTTACAACTAGCTCTTCTCCACTAAGTTCTTGTTGCACTTAATTAACATAATAAAACAGCCAACAGCTAAAAAATATGCTGATTTTTATTTCAAAGGTGCCTTTGTGCTACTGGAATGCAAAGCTCTTTTGAAAATCTGTAACTGTTGTTTTTAAAAAGATGTAGAAAATGAAACATATTCATTTATTGATGAAATAAAGAATAAAATGTATTCAAATTGGTAACACTTCCATAATAAAATTATGCTAACACTTTAACCTAGCATATGATTAGTTCTGTGAAGATCAGATAATCTAAAGTTCTCATCATAAAGCAAAGCAAATCAACCCAAATATACTTAGTTATACTAAAGAGTACATATTTTTGGTATACTATATAACATCACTTCAATAGGCACAGTACTATAAAGAATTTTCTTTATTAAATTTACTTGAAAATATCATGACATAAAGAGAACAAATTACATATTATGTTATGGGTTGGTTGGTTTACTCCTTCTTTTTAAAATATTTGTTTTCACTTGCATACAGATTTTTAGCAAAAGCTGATGGCTCATTACAATTCTGTTTTTTCATTGTCAGTGGGCTGTGTTGACTTACAAAATACTTGTATTCATTATATGTGATGTGTGAAATGACAGGCTGCAGCATAAAGCCTGAATTTTGACATATGCATTTGAAGCTCACTATGCTTTAAATCCGAACCTCTTGTAGGTATTTAAATGAAAAATGTAGCCATTTAATATGTTTGTAAATTTTATTTTGGTATTTCAGGATTAGTTATAACACAGAGTTTAAAAGTTTGCCTCTTTGGTTCAAGACTGAATTTCTGACCAAGTTGCTCTACAAGGGCAAGGTTGGAAGCAGAGTCACCTCTGAATATTCTGTGAGGGCACTGCACAAATGCCTGCTGCATTTACAAATCAACACTGACCTGCAGTCAAAGCTATGACATCTTATATTTTCTCAATAATACTGTTCTTCTTGAAAATAAAAGTATTGATGAAGCCCCACCAGCTTACCTCTTTAGAAAAACAACAAAAAACCCCAGTTTACAGGCTAATGTGTTTCTTAAATGTTTTGTATTTAATGCCCAGTTGCAAAAGTCCCAGTGATGAACACAGGTGTTCTACAAACAGAATTATTGACAGAGATTTTCAGGATACCCTGGTAGACTCACAAAAGTTCATGTCATTAGCTCCATTCTGCACAATGAGCATTTTTGTTTAAATTTTTTTGCAGGGGCCTTTCATAGAATGGAATCTCTTCATCTACAGAAATTCGCAGTGACTTTGACAATACTTTTTGCTGGTTTGGGTAAATGCTACGCTCATTCAAGCACGTCTCTTAAGCACCCCTCAGATTCGGTGATGCAACTGCACACGACATGGACAGTTGAAGGAAAAGCATTCCACCAGCAGCTGGCCGGTTCTAGGCTCTGCCATTGCCAGCAGAGCGTTCGCTGAGGTGTCAGCACGTGGCCACCCTGTGACAGCTGAATGCCACAGCAGGGCACGGAAAGGGAGGAGATGGTTTGGGAGCACTGAGAACTGCCACTGAAAGACATCAGGCTTCTGTTTTCAGCACTGTCAACGCTCTGCCAAAAACTGTGTTACCAGTATGTGCTTTCCAGACAAGGACAGCGCCTGAGGAACCACTGTTAAACCTCTTAAACTGTTATAGCTTTAGATTCAAAATAACTGAGGTTTGTGTCAGGAGCAAGCTCTCTCGTCCTATGTCCTATGGACAGCCATGGTAGTTTTACCTGTCCCTCAGATGTGACAACCTTATTTAGGGAAAATTCTTATCAAAAAGTTCATTATGATGCCTATGAAAATGTTGGATATTGATGACACTTTTTATTTAATAGCTGGATTGTTACATCATTCCACTGAATTTAGGATGGAAAATAAATGTGTAGCCCTTGGAGGTGTAGTAATAGGAAGTATGTGTGTATCAAAAGACATTTGAAAGTGATAAAAGATTTTCCCTCCCCAAATATTTTCAGATTATTTGGAACTAGCATCAAGTTAGATCAGTTATACTTCAAAGCAATGTTACTCTCATACATGTAAATTCAAATATTTCTAATGCAAAGCAAAAAAAAAAACCAAAACAAAACAGAGACATGATTTGCTCCTACATTTCATTCATCTTTTGTCCCTGCCTTACATTTTGAATTGTTCCCGTTTGCATAAGCTCTCCTCTGGCTCCACTTCTGAAGTATTAATCATCCTAATACATAGAAAGGGATGTGACAGAATAAGCCTTTTTGCTAAACAAGGAAGATGGTGGTCCTATCTCATAAGTGCTACTAACAAGTCTAAGTGGAGGGGGAAAAAAAGGTAGCTTTGATTTCAATACAAAAAACAGAAATCCCAAAAACTACTACTGAAAATGTACACCTTTTTTCCATCATCTTCACTGGTGTGTGTCATAGCGCAAAATTAAATTATATTGCAAAATTGCAATTAAACAAAGTTATTAATTTTAAATTTACAAGTCCTTCATATTTCATCTTTTAATGATACTCTGGAATTAGTACTTGATCCAGAGTGATGTAATGGTCTTAAAAAAACAAAGAAATTACGCATTCTGTAACGTATTCTTTACAGCTTATCCAATTTAATCCTGTCTTTTACTATCTATATATATATAAATAACTTATTAAGAATTCAAAGGGTAAAATAATTTTTCAAGCATAATGTAAAATGTCTATTTGTTGAGAGTTTGAGTGGAACAAAAGTTCTACTTATGATGTGAAATCAAGGTTAACCATGGAAACAATGTATTAGGTGGGTTGTCTCTGAAACAATTTCAAAATCTTGTGAACAAAGACTCATAGATTTATTTAATAATTAAAAACAAAAAAAAAAAAAGGAGGATGTAAATAGATGACACTATTTTTTGTACTTGCATTTAATTTATAATTAAAATTAAATCCATATGCCATTATTTTTACTCGAAGAAGAGGACTTACCCATGAAAAAGTGTTTTTTTCTCTTTGTGGCTTGTTTTGTTTTGTTTTTAATGTATCAGTCCAGTATGGCTATATCTATGCTGTTGTTACTGTTACATGAAGAGAACGACATGGAAAAAGTAGCATGACTCCATGTATGAACACAAGTATGGATTTACAAGAGTGCTTAAAGTGCTTTCTTATTTGAGGAGATACTTACACAAATGCCTTCTCATGCTTATCTCCTTTGTCACCACGTACTATATGCTTGCTGCTTGCTCTCATTTATAATATAATGATAGGGCATCATGTTCATACTCAGACTTTAGTATATTGTCATAAAAAACCATCTGAAAACAGGAAAATGACAATTCTATTTGTGTATTATTACAGCAATTTGAAAATTTTATTAAATACTCAAGTGCTTCATTTTGCCATTTATTCCTTTGCTTCCAGTGTTGCTCAAAGCACTATGTAAGTACAAATAGATAATACTAAAAGCATATCCATCCTATTCTGGGGTTTTGACTAGGATTATTTACTGATCTCTTGCAGAACCGAGATGAAATTATGATCCCACGTGACCATTTATCTGCTGATGCTGCAAGATGTCTTGCCTCCAGGATTGGTTTCCACATACATGGTTCACCAAAGGTCTAAATCTCATGAATATTTATACATTTTTATGTCTCGTTGTTAAGTGGCAGTGCTGTCATGGGGGATGTCAAGTGGTATACTTTAATTTGCCAGTACCAGAAGTTGTGGGAGCAGCAGAAGCTGTGGCTTGGCTGCCTACGTACAAAGGGTCCAAGCAAGCCACTTTGGCTGCAAAGAATGAGTGGATACAGTGAAGAACTGCAAACAGGTTAGAAAACTCCAGCTCCTGGAAGTGAAAAGAAAAAGATTAAACATGAAACAGAGGAACACCCCACAGATATATAACCAGGACTGAGCCACTATTCCAACAGCAATAATTTTAAGAGCTTGATGTAATTCTGCTAATGTGCCTTACAATTCTCCATTATAGGGACTTAGACATCGAACATGGGACATTCAGTAAATAATTGCTTGGAGGCTAACATGGACAAATTCTTGGATTAAGTGCTTCCATAGACATATGAGATCCTACTACCTAGAGGGGAAAAGAAAGTGACACTATATAATTTTTATTTGCCTCAGGTTAATGCAAATATGGCCCTTTTGCAGGTTAATTTAGATAGAAAGTTAATGGCTGCACTGTAATAGTCTGCACACCTCTGAACTACTACTATTTAACCAATGTACCCACAAAAATAATAATGTTGAGTTCCACATGTATTACATTTGTTCATTATGTCTCCTCACACTATTAATCAGCTATTAAATCACACTATTAAACAGCTATTTTCTTACCTGATTCTTTAATATATATATTAATAAAAAGGACCTATTTTCAAAATGTGCTACTATCACACAGTGATAATTTGGATCTTTTATTGGACCAAAAAAGGAATATACATCATGTTTTAAATTTATTAGGAATATTATACAAATTCCTTATTTTCCTGCTATAATTTACATTTCTTTATAGCCCCCTCAGCATGTGACTAGACTAGCTGGAACTTTTTTAGACACCCCTAGAGAGGGAATAAATAAAAACTACATTTTTTTACATATGTACATTTGCTCCTTTATGTCTAATTGACTTTATCTGATCAATTTTTTTTTAGGTTATCTTCAGTATATGTTTTTGAAGCTGGTATTTAATCAATAAATATCTATTGTATTTGAAAGCAATTACTGAGGCACTTCAATACATATAAGTCTAGGGAAAGTAGTATAGAGTTTACATCTTTCTGCTTTGATTCACTGCCCATACAGATTTTTTCACTGCAACACGAAACCAATAATTTATATTTGTGGTATATTCTACTTGTCTTTCTGTCTAGCATTGATATTTCCAGTCTGTGTAGTGCCAAGGTTTTGCTCTTTTGTTTAGAAGAATATTGAAAATGTAAATTCAACAAAAATTGCTAAATCTGTCAAAATGACATCAACCTGCAATTTTCTGCCTCTTGAGATTCCCTGGAAGACATTGCTTCATGGAATACATGGAGACATTCACAAATCCCTTGTGTGTGAGGGACAACAGCGTGAAAGCAGACAGCTGGATGTGCACAGTGTCCAGTGATGTACTGAATGGGTGAAGCTTTGTTCAGGTCTCCTAGAGCCTCAGCAGATGTCCTTCAAACATGCTCAGAAATAAATTGATAACATCCCATGAGGTTCTTTAAACTCCCCTGACAACCAATTCTCAATAAAGAAGATAAAGTTTATGCCAAGTTTCACAAACCTGCCAGCTGTGTCTATATAAAAAAAAATACATTTAGAGACATTTTCAGTTTTAAACTTGTAGAGAAAGGCAATTTTATCACTATGTCAAAGTGGATTTTTTTCTCCCTCAAATTTCAAAATAAGAAAATTTATCATAGATAAGAAAACAGTAGACATTCAAAGATGAGGGAAGTAGGAATTATGGAAGTTATTTCAGAAGAACAACTGGGTCATTGGAATTCAGTTACTTTTCAGTTAACTTTGTTTTATTAATATATTTATTTACCCTTTTGGTACTATAAGAAAACACCTGAAGCTTAAGATAAGAGAATAAATATTTAGTGGAACTGTGAAATATTTTTAATATCAATTGCATCTGTTATCTGTAGAAAGACTACATTTCCCCCTATGTCTCAACAAGATAACAATTTTAAAACAAATGTTACAGTTTGAGAAATGTTCAAGTCAATTAGGTAAAGCTGGAAGCTGAACGTTCTTACTATCTTAATTACAGCTACTGGACACTGAATTTTCACAGTGCATGAGTATAATTATTACCAAGAGTTATCACAGTGTTTCTGCAATAGTAACACATCAGGAATATCCACTGCCCAATGGACCATCAAGGGAAACGGGTGAGGCAACACAACAGCATCTGAAGGTCCCACTTAATAACTATAATCAGTAGTAATGACACAACGTGGAAATTACCTTGACTGTAAAGAAGAGCATTAAGAAGCCAGCAAATGCTCAATTATTATTTGCAATGAAGCACTATTCCTATTTAAACGAAGACATGTATTTTAACTGGGAATTAAAACACTGTGAAGCACAGTAGGCTGACTGATATGTGGCAAGTACATGGTGGCCTGATTAATGGCTGCAACTCAGCTCCCAGGAGCCTGATTGATGGGAACAGGATCTATCAGGAACAACACTTCTCAGGCAGATTAGCCTAATCACAAGAAAGCTTAACAAACAGATAAGACTCCATGTAGAGCTGCTGACAGACAAAACATGCCCTCACTTCTGGGAACTTGCACTTTTAGGTGCCCCCAGGTGGGCACTACTGCCAGCAGACAGAGGGGAACCCACAGGCTTTTGTGCACCCCTGGCCACCCTGGCTGTTTTTGTATACACTTTGTCCTCAGCCACAATTTTGTCTGAATACACTTTCATATAGGCAGGGTAGTGTGTATCACACACACAGCTCAGATGAAGTTTCAAGTGAACAAGCAGACAAACCACAAGAAACCTGAAGAAATATGCAGTTAAGCTACTGAAGCTGATGCCAAAAGAGAAAGTCACATGCTCTGAATTCTCGAAAAAAGCAAAGAAATCCTAATTTAAGACACACATACTTGTCCATGCACAAGTACACAATTTACTATTATTATGATTTCCAGACTGTTGTCTGAACACCTCACCAAAGACCCTACTGTCCTAGGAATATCAGTGTACCTCTGGTCTTCAAATTGTCTTTCTAAGCTATCTCCTGATTAAACTGCTCTCACCCTACATTGCTGTCAGTATACCAGACACTTCCAGATTATTAACTTGACCATTTTCAGTTCCTGCTGAGGACAATGTAAGTGGGTAAAAAAGAATGTGAGAAAGACGCAGTCATTCAGAATTTCAGAAGTTTATAGGAATTCTAGTAGCCTTTCACAAAGAAAGTCTGGATTTAAAGGACAGGAAAGAAAAGAGAAAACAGAGAGTTTCCCCAAAGGAAACAAACAAATGCCAGCAATCTCTTATTGCATTGTATTATACATATATTATGCAATATGATACAACTGCATAAATGATACCCTTACAAAATCAAGCAATTGTATATTTCTAAGTATCCATGGTATGTTTAAAAAATGTCTTCTCTTTCATCCATATAAAAACTGCTGATATGAGAAGATATGAGAAGATATTTGAGTTTCAATAGTGGTGTTACATGGTCTCTCCATATTTGCAAAGAATCTGATCTAAAATAGTTATTAGCCAAATAATTCATGTGCAATATATAGGGAAACTAAAAACTGAGCCACACAAACCAACACAAGTCAGAAATCTGAACTCAAAAATTCAGTAACTGCAACTGAGCAATCACTCTATAAAAATCCTAAGGATGTATACTTATAACCCATTTAAAGATGATACTCTAAATGTGAAGAGCACTGTGATGCTCACAGAAAAACCCTCAAGGCTAAGAACAAGTATTAATTTAAAATTGCATTTTGGAGAATAGACTTGAGCAGAAATGTCAGTCTGGAAAACAATGTAAGCATCCATCAAGTCACCTTGCAACAGTAGAAAGCAGGGTATTTTGTTCACAGTAATGTGATCAGTAGCCATTCAGGCTATTTAGATTCAATTTATTCACAAGACAATTTCAAGTACAAATTAATTTGCATTAATTAATACTAAGGTAGTATTAATTATTAGTAAGATTAATGTGAAATCCTTGAAGTTAAACTTCTTCCTTTGCTGATACCACATCTTTGCCTTCTTTAGTTTTCCGTATTCAAATAGACAAAGACAATTGACTGGGTCTTCGTCCTGATAAACATTTTTGTACCCACTTCAGTTTTGTACTGCTCATCCTAGGAGTTCAGCCAGTCTGTGAGCAACAGCTCACTTGGTGCAGCACAGCAGTGTGGTTTTGCCTGAGTTTTTCTGACAGAACTGTTGTTATGCAAGCTGGGGGAGGTGAAAGCACAGACTGAAGTGTAGCTTTTGAGTTATACTTGTTTTATAAAGCACAGAGACTCTCAGTTCACAGTTTGGTGAAAATTCAATAATGCAATAAGATGCTGATTTTTATACACATTACTTACTCCTATGTTAGGAGGCATATGTTTATATCTCCAAACAGGAATTCTCTCTTTTTTTGTCAGAAAAGTCTAATACTTAGGTAAAATTGAAGATCACAGCACTCAGAGTTTATTACAGTCCTTAGGTTGTGTATCACCTCTGGAAGCTGCTGTGATACTATTGAGACACTAATGGATCATTAAACTATAGCTAAACAAACAGGTGAACAGATAATTAACTAGATAGGAAGGTCTAAGTGAATCCCTTTGTGCCTCACAGAGGCAGAGAAAGCTTTGCCCTTCTGTGCTTGGTTTTTTTTAACCCAAGCCAAACAGCTCAGTGAGAACAAATACAGGGACACATTGGCTCCACATTCTGTCAAGCTGACATCTCTGTTTTGTAGCTCTCACTCATAAAAATGTTGTCTCACTGAGTAAACTTGTGCAATATCTCCTGCTGAATGACAGCTGGGAAATAACCTACAGATTGGAATGTCTAAGGGGTACCAGTGATTAATGTTGCCCTTAAGTGGTTTTCTTGTCAGAAACCACTTAGACCTTGCCTTAAATACCTTTTAAGTTAGGTGTTGGCTTTCAGGCACCCTGCCATAGACCCACTGGTGTGACCTATGGTAATTATAGTTCAGATTTTTAGACTGGAATTGCTTAAATCCATGAGGAAACACTTCTTTAATTCTACATTATGTATCTTTATAGTAACATGACTTAACTTAGAGAGAAGCCAAACAAAAGTATGAGTGCAATGTCTCTGCAGAAAAAAAAAAAAGCAATATTTGGAATGTATAAATACCCAAAATTATTTTAAAGCTGAAAAGAACTATACTGAGAAATAAATTAAATTGTAACTAAATCTTTAGCACATGTTGTAAGTCTCTAGGAATGCCATTTTGAAATTTTTAAGTCAGGCATGAAGCACAGTTTAAAAAATTTTGACAGTATTATAAAAATATTAGCTATTCAGTATCAGTGAAGGACTTTCTTTCACTTAGGAATATAAACTCTGGTGGCAAGTGGTTTTCTCAAAAACAAAAAAAAGCTAACTGATGTATGTGGTATGAACTTTATCCCAAAATGTATTTTTCCTAGATTTTTCTAACATTAACAGTGATATCTCCGTATATTCACCAGAATACAGAGGAGATGCTGCACAATTATGAAGATAATATGGTTAAAATTTAAAATACTGATGCATACTTATTTTTTTTCCCAAGAAATGTATATCTACAAGTTGAAATGCATTTCTAGAATAAAACCAAATTTACCTAAGTTTGGGTCAAAATTTAATAGCTGAGCATTCTGACACTCTGGATTCTACAGATCATGAGTAAGTGTTCTAAAGCTGAAGAGTATTATCACACAGGTTCAACATGGCATTCTCACACACCTGGGAAAGCATGAGATACACAAACTGTTCTGCATTATAAATGAAGGAAGATGGGAAGCATTTGGATTTTGATAACTCATATTTTTCTGTGAAGCAATTATATAGAATCATAGAATCATTTAGGCTGGAAAGGATGTTTAAGATTATCAAGTCCACTGGTTAATCCAGAACTGGGATGTCCACCACTAAACCAGTGTGTCCCAGGGTGCCACATCTACACATCTACACCATCCCTCTGGGGATGGTGATTCCACCACTTCCCTGATTGACAGTCCTCCTGGTGAAGATATTTTTCCCAGTACCCATTCAAAACCTCCCCTGGTGCAACCAGAGTCTGTTTAATCTTGTCCTATTGCTTGTTATTTAAGAGAATCGGCTGGCCCCACCTGGCTACAATCTCCTTTCTGGTAGTTGTAGAAAGCAATAAGATTCTGCCTGAGCCTCCTTTTCTCCAGGCTAGGCAACCCCAGCTCCATCAGTTGCTCCTCACCAGACTTGTGTTCCAGACCCTTCACCAGCTCTGTTGCCTTTCTCTGGAATTGCTCCATCACCTTAATATCTTTTAGTGAGTGGCCCAAAACTGAACACAGTATCTGAGGTGTCTGCAGAGTTATCTGCCATGCCATGATTCCACATTGCTGCTTGGGAATGAGTAAGTGAAGAGCCCTAATACATTTGTGCAATGGTTCCTCAAATTTTTGGTTTTATTCTCTGCTGAGTTCTCATTTCACTGCATTCTGATTACTCCCCATGTATTATAACTGGGGGAAAAGAAGAATAGAATCATAAAGAAAATGTTACTCTATTTCCCGTTACAGCAGTGGGTCTCCAGGCCAGCTGCAAAACAGAGCTGCATTTAACAGGTGATAACTGTGGCCATGAATATTCATCACAACCTTTAACAGATGTTTTACAAAATTTCCATCCTCTGATTTCAAATGAAGACTGCATACAGTATTCATGAAATCTGGCATTACAAGTATTTCTGAAAATCTGATTAACATTTCCTAATGACTCAACAGTTCCACAAATAGCTGTATCTCTAACTCGGGAATGTAAAGCAAAAGAAAGTAGAGGCTAGACTGTTCCACCTCTCCTCATGCTGAATAGTACTTTAAATCTATGAAAATTTTAAATGATACAGAATGGGGTTAACCACAAAATTTTAAGCTAACCAGTGTTGAAAATACATAACCCAAGAACCTTCACATTCATTTTACAGACACATTTATCTACATTTCTTAGACTAAGCAACATACTTAATATGTAAACAAATTGGAATGGATAGAAGAGCTCAGTACAAATGCCACAGCACCTTCCAAAGAGAATGTAATCTGACATCTTTGCATATAGTTGATATGCTTTGATCACCAAGAAAATTAATTAAAAGTAACAAACTTTTATTTCCAAATTGAGTAATGTGAAAGTTTAAATTTATAGCAAAGAGAAGCAACCAGGGAACATATTAATAAGCAGCATATGACAGCATATTAATAACTACGCTAGCAGGCTTGTATTAATACTCTGGCTTCATAAGGTGTAAGGTAGAATTTATATCTGAATAAAAGTTTGGCAGAATTTTTTAGAACTCAATTTGAGTGGGAATAACAACAGATATGATAAAGGCAGCAGGATACCTCTAAGGCTTATGTATATCCAACATACTTATGTATCTCTAAGTGATTTATAGGACAGACATAATTTAAAACATGAAAAAAAAACCAAATTTTTTTTAAAATTTAGATTTCATTTTTTGGTTTTATTTTTTTTTAAAATGTAATTCAATATTAAAAATATATTCTAGTTTTACCAACTAAGAAAAAGAAAAAAAGCCCTCAAATACCCAAAAACCCCAAAAGTGTGCAGTTCTTGGACTCTTATGAATTTTTGTCAGTGCTAAAATCACGTGTTAATATGACAGAAATAGACGAGAGATATTAGAAAAATAATAATGACTTTCATTCTTCATCTGTATATAAGAGCACAATAAAAGTTTACAATTACTTCTTTAGGAGCAAATCATCCTTATGACACTAGATTAAGCTGTATTTTCTTATTAGAGCTGAAAAAACATTCTGTACTATAAAAAAAAATTTCTGAAGGAAATCAGAAGTAAGAAAATATTTATCTTTGAGATGCAGCAGAACATGAAGGTATCAAAACCATGGTCCCCACATTTTATTGCTGTTGATGAATTGGGAACTCTTACATACCTTTATTTTATTGAGTAAAACATTCAAAATCAAGTAAATAGCTGCTGGGTAGAAAATAATCAATATCAAACATAAAGAGACATGGAGGACAGAAAAATAGATGCCTAATGTAGCTATTGGTATTTAAATTCATAACTGTCCCCAAAACAATGCATTTTTTTCTTTACGTATTTTTTTATACTTTACATATTTAGCACTTATAGACAATTTATTTAACCATTTCCTTTTTGATTATGGTACCATATTGATATCACATTCATTCAGCAATTTTGTCTCTGACATGGTCAGGAAAAACACCATAGTAAATGCTTTAAAAGCAAGGCTTAGACATGGCCAAGAAAATAGTTTTCAGATTTACACTAAAATTTGGATTTTAGTCAAAAAAGAACTTTGACCCAGTCTCTAAGGCAGTTCCAATTATCACAGATCTGGGGAGAGCACTTCTCACATATATTGGGACAGTAAATGCCCTTATTCTCAAAAGACATAAACTGAAGTAAGCATAAATCTCTCATGGCTACAATTTTCATGAACTAGCTCTTCAATCAAAAGCACAACTGCAAATACAACTTTTCTGATTTTGCATTAGAGACAGACGCAAAGCTTCAGTCTTATGAGGAAACATATCTTTAATCCACTTATTTCTTTTTTTCTCTCTGAGAAATAAAAACAGATTTTAAACCTTTTCTGAGTTTCATTCCCAGGTTGACTTAAAGATATATTTTCCACCATTTCTTCATGATACAATTATAGGGTGAAATACAGAGTATTCAACTCTTGGATAGCTTTATGACAATGACAAAGAGGAGAGCTGGAAAACATGTCTAAACCCATATATCTCATAAATCCTGTATTTTATTATTTTAAAATCTAATTACACCTTTCAAAAGACTTTTAACTAGATAAAAGTAATTTTTCAGTTTTCTTCAATTTTATTGGTTTTCTTTGCATTTTTTGTGCATTAACCTAATATTTCCAAGTAACTTAGTTTATTATACTTCTCTACTCCCCTAGCTGCTTTGAAAATTGTATATTGCTTTATACAAACAACATATTATTTTTACCTTCGCTTCAATTTGTTTAGTATCTTGGTTTTGGAACAAAAATTTGATTTTGCTCTTCCCATCATCTGAAGAACCTTTGAGCTGGGAAAACTTGTACCTCCAAAGCACAGCCTAAAGGGAAAAAAAAAAAATCAAACAAATATAAAAAATCATACACAAGCAAGCCAATGCAGTTATCGTTGAAAATTCTATTAGAAATAGTTGATCTCCTTCCACTTCCACAGGAACCTTTAACACCTCTATGTTACATAATTAAATAAATGTAGTGTTCTGTGGTCAGATGTCCCTTTAATTATATGGATATATTATACTTTGGCAGTGCTTGAATAACATCTGTCAGACTACATTTGTGAAATTTACCCCGGAATTCCTTTATTTATATTTAATACTGATCAAATAAAAAAGAGAAGGATTTTTTCCACTGATGATCTGTGGATTCCCTACTCTATCTGAAGTGTTGATCTGACATACAAGCCCCCTCTTTCCATATTAAAAAATTCTACAATTAAGAAAAAGGGCATATCATACTAAAAGCAAATATCTATTTTTAAGTGATAAAATAACAAAAGAAAGCTCTGTAATGAGAACATATTTTGAGTTTATTTATGAGAGCTCTAATGAGGAATTTGAGCAAATAATTAATTCTAACCATATCAGTGGCCTTTCACATAATTATATTATGAATTGCATTGTGTCTTGTTGAAAAATACAGAGTGCTTTACAAAATAAATATACAATTAATAAAATTTACAGCTGTAGAGAAAAAAATCTTTAAAAAATATATATCTAGTGTGGATTTATGTAGAAAAACCAGTTTTAAACTACTTTGTTTAAAAACAGAAAAGAGCTATTTTTGTTGTAAAACTCTTCAACCTCATTTAAAGATATCCNAATAGTATTTCACACAAGTGAAAGTAAGTGCTACTTACTTTGATGAGCATTAATTTCACAGGCATTGAACAACACAGAAACAGAAACTTAAGGCAACCCTTTTGTCCAAGGGTTTGTAAATTATTTCCTCAGTGGTGTAGGATGACACTTCCACCTGTGCCCTTAGTCTTTATCTGTGAATGATTTACTATCTACAGGGAATTTAACAGAATATGGGGGAGGTCAAATTTTTAACTGTCCTAAATCTATGCAGGCCCCTTTGCTTCAGGATGTGTTGATCTCTTTATGTCAATGACTGGCAAAAATCTCTACCCTTCACCAAGCTGAATAAAGTTTGTTGTGTTTGTCTTAGCAACCTGACGAGAAAAGAAACCACAAGGACAGCATCTTAACTGTGCACTATACACAAAGCAAGCGCTAGAATTTTTCTCCAAAATTCTGTCTATATAGTTGCCCCTTCCAGACAAAAAAAAAAGAACTCTAGTCTCAGCATCACTTTCATTCTCTGTGTGTATGTGACAGGTGAGCTCCCATCTGCCATAAACAGAGTTAAGGACATTCTGCTACAGATAAACTAGAGGAATTTGGCAGTTTATGTGAAAATATATCCTATTTGTTTTAGATGTTGTCCCCCTGAGCCCACCAATCTGTACAGAAAATAGCTTCCTTCATCTCTATGTGTGTGCAATACCTTTGACCTTGTTTGATCAAAGATGTTTATTTATATTGTACAAACAGTGAGGTAAAAACAAACCAAAACAAAACAATCCAGTATATAATATCATTCAGGTAGTTATATTCCTACCTACTTCGTAAACTCCTTTTTTTTTTAACAGATCTATGTAACTCAACAAATCTTGTCAGAAGATCAAAACCATTCCCTTTCTGCAGGGCCAGCAAATCCACTTAAGTATGTCATTTCCTGGATGAGAAATGTAAAGGGCACTGATTGTCTCTTTATCTCAGGAGAAAACAATCAAAGCAATGAGCTATCATCTTTCTCTTCTCTGATGATGTATGGAGAGGCCAGGAGAGAGATACAGCATTAACAAGAACCCTTAGATGTGCAGGCAAAATCCCAGGGTACCTGGCATTATTCCCAGTCAGATTAAGTTTGAATGGAGATGAAGGATGTATAGAACTGCAGTACTTTGACATCTCCATGCAGTGTTGCCAATGCACTTCATTCCCATTCAGAGGAAAGAGAATGACAGTCACACCAAAACACAGGCACGACTCAGGAACACACTTCAATTTATGCATAACGTAGGTTTTGTAGACTCCTACTTGGCAAGGGCTCTTACTTAAGGACACTGCAAAATCAGGTCTATAATGTGGAGAGAACTAATCCCAACAAAACTGCACTTCAACATCAACATATTAAAACGAGCTCCTGGAATGGACAGTCTCTGCAGAGACAATTAAATACTCTTCATCTAAAGTGTAAGGAGTAAAAATGCTATTGATAATGCATGAAATGATTCCCACATGAAAGAATTATCTGCTCCTTTTGAGTGATCTTCAAGAAACTGCACACACTTGCCCTCAAAGATGTCCACATGAGGGGGCAGTGTTTTGAGAAAATAAGAATAGGGAAATATGAGTTTTAAGTTACTAAGCCAGGAATACAAAGTAGTTCAAGCTAATCACCCTGGCTATATCTTTTTCTAGAGAATCCCTGAATAAAAATTCCTACATTCTGGTTTAAACTGGGAAGAACTGGTTCATTATTGTAGACTCTGGATATGTGTCTACTTCAATATACTGTACTACATTAAAATTTTAACAGCTAGCTTAAACCACTTAAACTAGATGTTCGAATTCTAGATAGCAAAAATTGGGTAAATTACCTAATCATATGCCCAGTAAGATCCATTTAAATCCTTTCTCCTACCAAAGAGGCTGAAATGTTGCCCTGTGTAGCCAGAACTGCACATTGCAGGTGTAGCACACATATCAGGGATGCAGAATGCTGTGACCACAGTCACATCGCTCTTAAAATAAAGTATCTTGGGGATCACTGGATTGATTCCTCTGGTTTCATATGTTCTGAGTGTGGTTCTTTTCTTCTTTTCATTTTCATTGCTGCAAAATGCATAAGCAGTGAACAGGGACCAGACCTATCCTTTTTCAATGACAACTTTGTGGTGCTGAAGTAAGAAAGGAGAGACCAGACCCACTCACCTGAGCACCCAGTTTCACACAAATGTGCAACAACACCAGAGACATTAACACATGAGAGAGAGAGAGAGTTTAATGTGTTATCTTTCATGTTCCTATGTGCTGACTTCAGTGTTACAGTGCTCACTGTAGTGACTCTTCTGAATTCTAATTTTAAAGGCTAATTCTCCTGCATTAGGCATAGGTATCCTTGGGAATACTGATCTACACCACTGTCACAGTCTTTACTTTTTCATGTTTTTGAATATCAGAGTGCCTCAGAACTATTTGTTGAATGCTTGCCTTAGAAAGTTAACATAGGCTGTTGTAATTTTGTACATATATATATATGTATACGTATTGACTTTTAACCAGTAAGCACACATATAAAACACGCTGGCTTTTTCACAAATTGTCAAACACCTAAATGTGTGTCACATAAATTATTTATATATCAGTTTTCAGGAATTATGAAATATAAGCAGAAGTACTTACTGGTTTGAACATACAGTGTTACTGAACTCAACAGTCATAGGGCTACTTTTAGCTGATAAAACCAGCCTGTTTTCTTCAAGTACTTCCCTCAGTAACTGCGCATAACCTGTATCACTGAGAATATTTTGCAGGTCTATATACAGTATTTATAGGAAGCAATACATTTTTGTTTGCCCTAAAATAGATTTGTCAAGTGGACCAGGTACCAATTTCTTTTAAAGCACAGATTGCGACCAAATTAAAAAAGATTCTCTTGTAGACAGTGGCATCAGCTGCTCGTGGGGACCGTGACACACCTTTAAAGTCATGGCACAAAACATTATGATGCCTTGATGGAAGATGAAGAGGAGAACTCAGTATGCACTGTTCACTGCCTTGAAAAGTGAATTCTCAATTAATGAGTAGAGATAGAATTTGGGAACAACAGCAAGCCGTGCAATTCAGCAAGTCGGGACCAAGGCATACACTGAAAATACCACCAGCACTACAGTCTGCATACTCCCAGTGTGGTTGCAGAAAATCTGACATAATTAATCCATGTCTTGAAAAATGCACTGTAAGAAGACAATCTCTTTGAAAAAATACAGTATGTATCATGCATAAAATTGAAAACAACCAATAAGATATAAATCCTTTTCTCAATTATTATTCATATATTGCTTAGGCTGCTTTTTGCATTTTACACCATTTAATAAAATTAAATTCAAAGAATACCAGAGTGCAATGCAAACAAATAAACTGTGTAGACAAGCTGACAAATTAAAGACTCCTCTTGAGATGCTATTAAATTATTGTAATAACAAATCATCAAAAAGCAAAATCCTGTATTCACTGAAATTAACAGGATTTTTTTTTCCTGTGAGGTATCTGGGACCAAGATTCTTCACCAATACTTTTTAATGAGAAATATTTTATTTATAAGTAATCATCCAGGACTCATTTGTGCTAGTCTTTGCAAACAAATTACTGCCTATTATCTTCCGCTAGTGTTATTCTGCTATAATTAAAAAAGGATGCTCTCTGCCTGCATATTTTTATTTTATAGTTGGTACATAAATTCAACATATAAATGACACATGGAGGAAAAGCTATTGACTGCTATACCTGTAATATAGTCACACAAATGAAGAAAATTATATTGTTTCTATTCTTAGCAATAGTGATAGATCCAGAACACATATTCTGCAAGGCACCTTAGAAAATACTTTCACAGTCATATTGTATGTCAGTTTTGCTACTCATTCCCAGAATCTTGGACTAAACCACACAGAATTTTGATGAGTCGATATCAAACAAAATCACTTTCCATCTAGGTAATGGCCTCAGAAATGTGAAAATACATCCTAACTGTAACTATCTTTGTTTGGGCTATGACCAGGAATATTCGTTAGGGTTTTTGTTGTGTTTTGGGTAAAGAAGTCTGTTCTAATCCTAAATAGAGACCAGATTATCAAACAAATACAGAATAAATAGGTGACTGCTTTTACTTACCATGCTCTAAGGAATAGTCATAGAAATGTGAATGTCTGACTAGTCCATGGCTCTGGGATAGATGTATCATTTAGGATATAGAGGGCATTATGCATTGGCACTAGGAAAGAAATAAGAATCTCTAACCAGAACAGATTTATTTTGTGTCCTATAGATGCAGAGATGAACTACCTTCCACTTAGTATTTAACAGTTTTGTCTCTTCTGTGTCTAATTATCCACTGTGGACCAACTCTCTTCTTGCAGAAAGACTACTTGCACCTAATAAACTTGAGCAATAGCGTTTGCACCACATAGTACAATATCATCATTTCACCTGCCAGTGAAGCCCCATGAGGAGCAACTTAGGTCACTTGGTCTGTTCAGCCTGGAGAAGAGAAGACTGAGAGGAGAGCTCATCGTAGTCTACAACTTCCTCCTGAGGGGAAGAGGAGGGGCAGACACTGATCTCTTCTCTGTGGTGACAGTGACAGGACCTAAGGGAATGGCCTGAAGCTGTGTCAGGGGAGGTTTAGGTTGGATATTAGAAAAAGGTTCTTCACCCAGAGGGTGTTTGGGCACTGGAACAGGCTCACCAGGGAAGTGGTCACAGCACCAAGGCAGAGACAGTTCAAGTTGTACTGCACTCTCAGGCATGTGCTGTGATTCTTGGGGCTGTACCGTGCAGGACCAGGAGCTGGACTTTGGTGATTCTTATGTGTCACTTCCAAGTCAGGATATTCTGATTTTATGAAATACACGTTTCATCTACATACATGATCTATTGAAATCATAATCATAATGTCATTCCATTGACATGAATCATACAGGTTTTATTATGTAATATCAAAAGAAGTTTGGCCTTCAGTAGGGTGATTGGAAAAAAACCTGAGTCTGTCAGTGTTTTCTAATGATTAGACAGCTACATCCCAGACCCCCTCTAAATGGTGGAGTAAACAAAGAAACCATCTTTATTAAGGAAAAGATGTCAGAGGTCACTTTTCAAGTACTAGTTTCATCAAATCCCTTTGTTGTCTTTTCCATCACACCTTCAAAAATCTATAGCTGTACTTTTCCAACACTGCCTCTTTTTTCTTGATACTCTGACTGATTGGATTATTCTTCCTTTTATATTTTAAGGCAATTTTTTAATATGTGATATATACTACAGAATTATGCTAAACGTCAATGGGCACCTTTCAAGCTAATGCTGGTTTTCGTCTGACTAAAATACATGATATTCCTACAAGTTAAACTAAATCAAGAGCAGAAGCCCTGTAGGTCCTTGTTCCTAAGACTAAAAGTAATTGAGTCTTCAGGCACCTGGGATACACCTTAATTTGTCTGTTTGTCTCATAGCTAATTGAGAAAGATTTCATTCTTGCCAAGTGACACTTTGTCCAGAGTTATAGCAGCAGTAGGGAACTGAGTAGGATTAAGATCTTGTTCATGCTCAGTTCTACTGTGTTACTGATCTCTGGAGAGTGTCTTACTACAAAAGAATTATGGTCCAAGGCAATTTCCTTTGTCAACTGCTGCAGCTTTATAACTGTAAAGGGAAAGACAGGGGAGGACACAGAGGATAAAGAACAAAAATGAGACAAAGGAAAAAAGCATGAAAGTCAGCCCTTACAAAATAACTGTTCTTGTCCATTACCGAAATTACATAGAAAGTTAAAAGACTACAGTGTATTTTCTTGGTACTGATGGATGACCTACCAACATATGTTTCTACCCACAGAACATAAAGCTGTATGAAGCATGCTTGATGGCTTATATTAAAGTTATAGCAGCTATTTGTTCAGCATTTCTACTTCTAAGCATGGAATAAATATTTTTTCACAAGAGTTACATCATTAAGTCTCCATCTTGCAGTGAGCCCAGTTTCTTTCTTTCTTTCTTTCCTATTACTGAAATTTGAATATCAAGAAGGCTTTTCTATGCTGTTTTATCTCAATATGCTGTATATGTATTAGTTGCATGAAGAGGAATGTATCCCTAGAAAACATGGGAGTTTATTCATAAAGAAATTAAGAGAAATACTGCTCTGTGTGATTTAGTAGTCTTTTGGTATGAAAATCAAATTAAAGATATTTGCAATGCTGTTTATTGTTGATGGGGTATTCTCTGTTTTGGTGAAACACTCAAGGTTTCTGCAGGAGAATGGAGGACAGGTACACTGAGCTTTGTTGATAGGCACCTTGTGGGCCATTATGGAGCCTTTCCTTACTCTGTTCTAGCACCACCATGTAATTCAGCAGCACCTTAATTTATTTTCAATCCTACAAGGGATGATTTTTTCTCTTCTGACAAATATATATTTTTGACTGCTGCTTTAATGAGCAGTAAATGTGATGGAGTACAGACACAGCACTTTGCTCAGGTAGGTATATGGCAATGCATATTCACACAAACACATACATATATTTTTAGCAGAATTGATGATGCAAATAAGCATATTATAGAAAACAGTTTTAATGAATATGTCAGTAAAACAGAAATATATATAATATACATATTTGCATTTATATCCACCCATACACTTGAAGTGTAGTTAATTTTTTTTTTTTATGGAAGCACATTGAGAATCAGCTATTGAATGCCATTTGGGTAAGTAGTTTTATACATTGGATCACTTTCAGAATAGTAGTTAGATTAACTTCTGTACATGTCTTGTTATTCTGTTTAATCTATCAGTCTCCATACTTATATCTTAAGGTGGCTATAGTGGCTGCAAAACTTTATTTATAAGTGCTTATCATAATATCTATTTATGTCCATACCTACCACAAATTGCCCATAAAAGAATTATATTTGTTCATTAAAATATTTATACCTATTTACTAGCTAATGTTAGACAAATTTAGGACATGAATGCTGGGATGTAGTTGGGTAGGACTGAGAAAAATGTTTTCCCCAGTGAACATTGATACAAAATACAGCAAAAATGACCTAGGATAAAATTTGGTATATAACTTCTAAGAACTGCTACAGAACTTTTTGTATCTTTTTAGAATTTTTGTGTTTTAAAGCCAAATAAACAAAACATTTAGCATATGGAACATCTCTAGTGAAGAATTATGTCTGGAGTAGATGCTGTAAACTAAGACACCTTCTAGTGAAAGGAGCAACTAACCAGAATCTGGAAAATGTGATTAAGGAAGAAAAGAAAATAAAATATCTAAATGGTATTCACAAAGATTTGTTAAATTCACTTTTTGTAGAATATTAGCAAGGAAGAGAGGGAAGTTCAGTAAGGGGATGCTGTTTGGCATCCTGTATTTCAAATTAAGAAAATGAAATTGTGTTAAAGCTGGTGGACATTTTTTGAAAGAAGTCCCCTGTGGAAGAGATGCTATGGGGAAACTCCCTATTGATCAGAATTACATTTCCATGTATGCCAACACAGGAGGAAAGTGGCTTTTTGACCCCAGATTTATAACTACCACAAATGAAGGACTACATCACAAAAATAATCATAATCAAACGTTTACTAGTGTTGGCTTGGGCTACGTGTCACAGTTTTCTTTCAAACCATACATTGCTATTGAAATTCGGCATCTTGCACTGGAGCTTTGGCTCTGAAAAGTGCTACAGAAGAACAAGGGTACAAATATACTTGTCACTACTTTTTAAGGTGCAAGGAGAAAAATTACTTTGTGTCCAAAATCCTATTTAGTAGTTTACAAACTACTTAGCTGAACTGAGAACTAATTTTCTGAAATGTTGGAACAATCCTATTTAACCAGGCAGTCTTAAAAATTGTTCATTCTCCTTTCAGGAAATTACAATGGCTTGTTATACAGCATCATACCCAAAATACTCTAAATGACAAACTATTGTTGACTCTATGAGCTATCAGTCAGAAAATGAATAAGAGAAAGCAGAGAATATGCAGCAGAAACAGCTATGATTTATGTCAGTGCTGTTATAATCACATCACAGTACAGATTTTTTCTGAATAATTAAATTTAGTACTTTGTGTACTCATATTTATCATAGGACTGTGCAGACACAGAAACAATGTTTTCATCTAATTGTGATGTGTTTGACTTGGAATACATTTAGCACAGATGACATTTTTTAACCACTAATTTCTATTTACATAGTTTAGTTTTATTTAAGGATTAAATGACAGCAAACAAGGAAACAAGACTACACAGGGTTCTAAGGCATTTGTCTGGAAATCATAAACATACTGAGAGCCACTACCCCCTCTAAACTTGTTCATGAACATTGGGGGTGAGTTTGGGATTTAGAACATTTGTGAAATTTTGACTGCAATTTGTCAGGCATGTTGGACAAAATCTATTAACTTCGTAAAAATTCGAGAGGAAGAAACAATTTAAATATTGTTGCATTGTTTAAATAACCGCTAAAAAATTTTTAAAATCATGAGTTAAAGAACTTGGCTTTCTTCATTTCAGTTTATTAGTAATTATGCACTTATAAAGAAAATTCACAGTCAATTCATTAGGAATTAAGAAAGAAAACTTAAAATACCATAAGCACAGTATTAAGTATAATATTGACATTGCCTGAAGATTTACTGAAGATACCACTGCAATAAAATATAAGACAGGACTTCTCAGAAACTACTTTGTTTCCCAAACTACTTTGTTTTTGAAGATCTCTGTGTTCTGGGAAACCTGAAAATATCATAAAAAAATAAGAATAAAAAAAACATTCAATGATATTCAGTAGATCTGTCCTCCAAGTACTTGTCCAAGACCTTCTGTGAATTCATTAAAATATCCTGCATCTGCAAGGTTATTTTCTGGGTTATTCTGAGAGAAATACTGAATAATGAACAGTTCAATCGGACATTAAACTCTGAAGTCTATGGAATATAGCTTTCAGTTAATCTTTACCCAAAACAGAGCGGTTGAATTTGATATGAGCAGCAGCAAAATAACAGAAGAGAA
Organism: Daphoenositta chrysoptera; assembly: GCA_013397915.1. Taxonomy (NCBI): domain Eukaryota; kingdom Metazoa; phylum Chordata; class Aves; order Passeriformes; genus Daphoenositta; species Daphoenositta chrysoptera. Next base: position 958,049 of record VZRO01006578.1, read on the forward strand.
CATGTACAGGAGAGGACCACTAAGATGATCAGAGGGTTGGAGCACCTCTTCCATGAAGACAGGCTGAAAGAATTGGGGCTGTTCAGCCTGGAGAAGAGAAGGCTCCAGGGAGATCTTATTGCTGCTTTTCAATACTTAAAGGAGGCTTATTCAAAAATAAGAAAGAGTTTCTACCAAGGCCTACAGTGACAGGACAAGGGACAATGTTTTTAAAGTAGAAGAAGGTAGAGTTCAGATTGGACATAAGGTTGTATGATGAGGGTGGTGAGACAGTGGAACAGGTTCCCCCATGAAGCTGTGGATACCCCATCACTGGAAGTGAAAAGAAAAAAGTTTGTACTGGTTTTTCAAATACAAATTGTAAAAAATCCTAGAACTTATAAAGAATTATATGCAAGTATCTTTTTCATGAACAGTATGATATTTAAAATAATGTTTTTGTCTTTAATACTGGGTATGTTAATTCATAGGACACTCGCTAGGACTTTTGTACAGTCTTAATTCACAAATGTATGTGTAAATATTAATAAGAAATGGATGACTTAATTTAAATCTTATTCATGTTTTCCTTGTCCTGCAAATTGGTTTCCATCTTTCATTGTTTTCTCAGATCTTTTTGGGAAAACAGATTTTGATTTCCTGCTTCATATGAACATCATTAGGAGGAGAAATAACACTTTTAGCTTAAGAGACTATACAGGTTTAGTTTACATTTCAATATATATGAGATTAGCAATATTGTTGAAGAACATTGCTAGCATAGACACAACTTACACTTTTCATCATCATAATAAAGATATCTGAATAAATTTTTGGCTGAGGGAGTTGCAATCTTCATCTTTCCATAAAAGGACGGAGAGTAGGTAATGCTTTTTATATTTAGGCACCCACTAAAACTTGGTTGACACACTTAGATTTCAGATACTTCACCCTATGGCTTGTTTGACGATTTTAACAATAGCAGTTACTTGCTAACAGATTATGTTGCTTTCTATTGTATTGTTTCTTTTCTTTTCTAATGCAATTGCCATCCTTATCTCACACTACCTAATGCCTAATTACCTAAAAAAACCAATGTCCTTTTTCTTTATTCATAATGCTTTATTCTAACATACAAAACAGTACATAAAATACAAGGAGTAATGGCTTCAAACTGAAAGGGTACATCTAGGTTAGATATACAAACGAAATTCTTTACTGTGAAGGTGGTGAGGCACTGGAACAGGTTGCCCAGAGAAGCTGTGGATGCCCCATCCCTGGAAGTGCTCAAGGCCAGGCTGGATGGGGCTCTGAGCAACCTGGTCTAGTGGAAGGTTCCCCTGACCATGGCAGAGGGGTTGGAACTGGATGGTCTTTAAGGTCTCTTCCAATATATGTATTACATATATATTTAAAATATTATTGGAGGGTGGGGGAAAACGACATTTTTCTTTTTACTGAGCTACCACATCTTAATTCTTTTGAACTGATTTTTTGTGTAATACCTTCTTAACTGATAGTTGCATTTCACTGATGAATTATACAAGACTATTTGCTTAACAAAAAGAAACAAGGTTACATAAGTACTTGAATTTAAAATTCATCACGTTGTGCAAACAAACAGTGGAATGAAGTGGGAAGAATAAAAGGGTTCAGATTAGTGGAGTAATAAGGTGTGAAGGGCTGCCTTAAAATAGAGCATAGGAACAAGTTCTGGATTCAAAAGGGCATCTTCAGCAATTGGTGGTGACAATGTTGCAGCATCTCAAAGGAAAATAGGTATTGAGGAGAAGTGGAACTCAGAAGAAAGATTTCACCATTTCATTCAAAAGAAAGATTCTACCATTAACAGCAGTGTCTAGTAGTAGCAGTAAAGCCTGCTGACATTTCAGGACTTGCCAGCAATTAGTGCAAATGTCAACATATAACATACTCAGGGTCTCAATGATTTTACTGAGACTTGGACGTGCAATAATAGAGTATGGACATTGAGTCCACACTATTTACTTGATAAAGCAAACTCTTTCATCAGTTGTACTGACTTTTTTTAAGGCTGACGGGAAAAGATGATAGCTGAAATATCTAGACTATGGCTGATTTATCTTTTTACAGACACCTGAACAAAAATAGCTAAAATATTGTGGAATTGCTGTAATAGCACACACTCCTTCTCACAAGACAAGAGAAGAGAATGGAAGATTATTTTCAAAGCTCACAGATGAGATTGAAACCAAGAAAATTATCTTTTCTCAAAACCAAGGATGAACCAGCAATTGAATCGAATTGAACCATCGAATTGAATCCGTACGGGCATTCATGTGAAATTCAGGAATAAAGACCTGATGCTTGTTTCAGATTGATATCAGTATTGGCTTTTCAATTACAAGCACGTAACAGAATACTACTTCTCACATAATTAGAAATCAGTCCTGAATTTAGACTAAAGCATGAGAGATTTGACAAGAGATGATGTGTTTCTATAACAAAGAGAAGGACATTTTAAGGAGGTACTACTTATCTCAAAATATTAGAAATAGCCAGGAATAATAATAGAGCGATGGAAAAAATTCTTAGAACTTTACCTTTGTGGCAGCATCAAAACAGACAAAGCCCATGCTAAAGTCGATGGTAAGTCCCATAAGATGACTCTCTAAAACACAGGCATACGTCTTGCACTGTAAAAGAAAAACCAGAAAAGGTAGTTACCACACAAGACATTTCTTAAAATTTTTTCTAGGACCACTATTTCTGAGCCTTTATTCCAATGTTTATGTATCTCAAAATTATTATCAGAAATATGTAATTTCTGTGTAAATATGTCAATTTATTGCCAGTGTATTTCTAATCAGAGGATTTTTATGAGTGATGAAGTTGTCTAAGTAATATGAAAACAGGCTTTGCTTCCATCAGGGAAGAAATGAAAGAGGCTTAGAATTGGCTCAGTGGCTTACTAATAACATTTTCTAAAAGGGAAGTTTTATTATTTTCAAACCCCCTTATTTGTTTTTCATACACAGTAACAACTTCTAAGATTAATACATTCCTTTTATCTTTTCAAGAAAAAGAAAATGCATATGTAAAGTATCTCTCTGGTACACTGTTTCTTGTGGTTTTCTGTTGTCCTAAATCTCAGGGAAAAAGCTATTATTTAACACCCTTTAGCAACTGGTGTAATTATCTGAAATATCTTCTTTTGCTTCAGCTAGTGGACCAATATATCTCAAACGTTTCTATGAGAAACCTTGGAATTCTGAAAGACTCTTTCATTCTACAATTTTTAAATATATGCATCTATTTATTTCCATAACGTTGCACTTCAATATACAGTGTGAGACATTTATTAGTGCAATTTTCAGGATCAAAACTACTGCTGTGTTTGAAGGCTGACTTCAGGGACAAAATAACAGACTAGTCTTTTTCATCACAAAATATGTAAAAAAAAAATTAAAACATTTCCAAACCAGATGCAAGTTCTTTAATGAAATTATTCTTATTTTACAGACATTTTACCCTCCAGGTTAAATGAACTACAGCTATATTCTTCAAATATTGCTGTAGCCACTAAAATTATGAAATGAGAACCAAGACATCCACAACCTATAATGTGTCAGAAAATCAAAATATAAATTGTAAACATGGGAATAATGTGGGTTACTAAACTGTCAGTATTACAAAAGAATTTATCATTATTTTTGGTATTTTGATTATCAAGGATAAATCACATGCCTTTACTCATATATTCTTTGGGTAGGCTCTTTGGATTCTAGAGGGTCTTCCTCAGAACACAAGAAGCTGGAAGGTGCATTAACAGCTTCTAAATAGAAAATGTAATGAAGGAAAGTTGAAAACTCCATACTTAGTGTTTATATTACCAAACAAATGTGTCTTTTTCTTTTTTTTCTTTGACCAGCTACACTATAAAACTGCTATGAATATATAAAATTTGTTTGTAAATCAATGTTGAAAAAGAATAGGATATTGCCTTTGGTACTATCTCATTAGAAGAAGAAAAATGTGTAAAGTAATATAGTTCACTGTTACTTACATTTAATTAAGTCACATGCAGAAATTTTCAAGTTTTGCAAGCAAAGCAAAAAATGCACGGTTTTGTGGAATTATCTCGCAAACATCTTACAAGATGCAAATTACATTTTTATTTGTAAACGTTCATGATCGGGAACAGACTCAGAGCCTTTACTGGAAATTAAACTTGGCAAGGAAAATGTGTATGAGATTTAAAATGCGTGTTGTCATCTGAAGTTATCTAACCTCCCACCCCAGCACCAGAGGCCAACCTACAGCGTGCACTGCAGCACCACGCTGAGCTGGCACAGCTCCCTCTGCCCAAGCCCAGCACTCTGCCTGCCTAATTAGCTTCACTGGGAACTTAAGATTTATGAGAAACAGGAGATACCAGCCTTGGCTCAAGGCTGCACTGGAAAAGCAACCTGCTTCCCAGACTGAAGGATATTTCCACAAAAGGCAGTGCACAGTTTGTGGAGAAATATCTAGTTCAGCTCAGTGTAGTTATTTGCAGGAAGAAACTGCACACCACTAGTAGCAGCTGATTCTTTAGTTATTCTTTACTTATAGAAAAGATTATTCTACACCCTCAGACTATGATGTTCGAAACAATTTAGAGAAGAAAAAAAGTGAGAATAACAAAAAGATCTCTGGACATTGAGAATTTAGTTTCTATGGGGTAGAATGTCCTTTGGTTTTCGCAGGTGTTGTACACACTTGCACGTGATTCTGGTGACAGGTCAGAGTAGGGATGTGTACTTTCAGACGCTAGTAAACTCTCATAAGACTTTTCTCATCTTTATTTTCTTTAAGCTGCCTTTTAATTCAGATATTTGGGGAAAAGAGAAAAGCAAAAATTGTTATCAAGATACATGATAATTTAAAATTTCTTACACATTTAACATTTTAAAACTTTAAAAGTTACTATGAATAATATATATGGTGGATGTTTGGCTTTGGTGGCTGATTTCTCACAAGAGCTCATGAAAACCTCATCAGAACTGAAGCACCCCCTTCCCAAAAGAAGCAGAACACACTTCAGAAGTCATTTACTGTTCTTCCACAGAATATGGAATGTTAACTTCGGTTTATTAATAATTCAGTGGGTCAGGCAGAGGCTGAAGGAGACAACTCGAAGTTGTTCCTTAGATACTATTCCCTCAACACACACACAGTTTAAATTATGGAAAGAACAATACATCGTGACCTTCATGTAAGCCATCTCTGAAGCTGAAACAAAGTGTAATGAAAGTCTAAGAATTAATTCAGACTTTCAAACTCAGATTCAAGTTCAATGGAAACATATGTTAAAGTACTGCAACATAAAACAGCTTACATGATAATCCTTACATTAGAGAACAAACAACTACAGTACAAGCAAGGACAGCAAGAAAAAAATTCATGATGGAAGAGGTGAAAACTTTAGCTTAAAGTAACAGGAACACTAAGGGAATGTGACAGTCATATATATAATTGCACGTCATTATGCAAGCTGAAGTAGTCTCAGATTCTTCATGCAACAATGCTGTGAGAGAGTAAGGAAAAAGGATTTTCATTTCAACTAATTTTTTTTTTACTGGGTAATTATGAAAATGGATTGTCATCACTTATTACATTACAAAACTAATTTAAGAGCAACTGTAACACACCAAAATGACACCATTGTATTATTGTACCATGTTATTGCTAAATTATTATCAACTTGACTATGCCACCTCTAATTNCTAATTTTTTTTTACTGGGTAATTATGAAAATGGATTGTCATCACTTATTACATTACAAAACTAATTTAAGAGCAACTGTAACACACCAAAATGACACCATTGTATTATTGTACCATGTTATTGCTAAATTATTATCAACTTGACTATGCCACCTCTAATTTCTAAGAAAAACCAACTGTTTTTGTTTTAGATATACCTCTGGCAGAAGCTGTAAATTAGGCTGAAACTGAATTCATTATATATTTATAGTGAGGCATTTAAAAAATATTTAAATTTGTTATATATTCTTTGAAGCTAGATCAGAATTGGCCCCTGATTAAACTTTTCTGGAGTTATATTCATTCAGTAAGAGTTGCTATTTGTATGATTAGGGAGTAGTACACAACACAGTTGAAGAATTTTAAATGGCAGTTTTAAACTGCAGTTATATTTTCAAAATTATATTATTTCATTGTAAGACAAACCTACTGGATTAGCATTCACTTTAAATATTCATATTCATATCAATATGAATTTTGGCATTACCAGAATTTTAGTAAAAATGTACAGTTGATACCTTAATTTTGACCCTTTTTTTTTCTTAGAGAGCAATGAAAGAACTTGTTGGAGACAAATTATACCACCAGATTTTATCTGCACTTGTAAGTTGGTAGAAGAAAGCAGTAATGGATTGCTGGAAGAAAAATGAGGGGGCCGAACCCAGTTGTATTAAAAATATTCTGTACTCTTTTCCAAATTGAGGTGTAGAAAATAAAGAAAAAAAGGTGAAATAATAAGTGTGAGTTCCACAATAATATTCTATCGTGAGAAGCCTGTTAGTCCACTTTCACAGATCTGCTATAATCAATTGATCAATCAATCAGTCAACCAGGAAATCACTACTTTGAGTCCTTAATTGCTACTTTGAATATCAGGAGAGAGAAAAAAAAGGTGAAAAGACTGAGATTAATCTGAGGTTAAGATTATCAAGGAAATTATTTTGGAGAAGCATGAGGGCAATTTTGAACAAATGTAATTCTAAAACCCAAAAGAAAAATCTAAACTAGGAATGCTGTAGTATGAATTAGTCTCAAAGTAGAACAAATACGAGGCAGCTTCTGGAACAAAAGTTATTCAAGAAAAATGCCATATATTCTTTCACTGACAGCACAGCAGTGCTTCTATAGAGTATGTTGCAGTTAATTATATAAGAAAGACAAAAACACTCAAACATTTAGCAGCAAAGGACATATATTGTTGGAATTTTTACACAGAAAAACTAATCTTAGATTTTTCAGCATGTAATTACAGTTTAAAAGGTAACAATAGTTTCTATAAAAGGTGACAGAGTATATGAACTTACAAGAGAAAATTGAACCTCCTCTGACTTCTCCTAAACAAAGGTGCTATGCATTAAAACTGACAGCAGTGTAGTTTTTGCAAATTGGATCCTCATTACTATATACCAATTTAGTCCATCTGCATGTGGTGCCTCACAGGTCAGAAAAGGGCTAATATACAACTAACTAACAATTTGTCTGAATAAAAACATGTCAGTGCTTGCATTCCCAGGAGGACACAGAAAATGTGTGAGCCACTACTTGCACAGGCTAATATGCTAATATGGCTCAGGTAGGTGTGTAAAACTCCTGGCAACATCAACTAAAACTGTTTTAACCACATGAATACTTCATTATTAGAAAATCAATATTACAATGAGGATTAGGTGAATTATAATTTTGGTGGGTGGCTTTTTTCCCCTTTTTCAAGTCCAAAAGTCATGACTTTTTGGTCATGTGAGAAAAACAAAGTTATCTTTGAATGCTCTGATAAATAATTTCACTATAAAAAGTCACTATAATCTGTATCGGAATGTTATCCATCTCTGCTCATCTGACAATTGAGTAAATACACAAGGAAGAAGAAATGTGTGAAGAAAGAATAATGCATCTAAGGTACAATTTTGTTCTTGCTTGTATCCAGTAAGTACTTCACTCATTGTACTCTTATTCCTGGTATTACTGGTATTCTCATTCCTGGTATTCCTGGGACAGCTTAATTCCTGAAAGGTTCTCTTGTGATATTCAGCAACAAAGAAGCTAGCATGTAAGCCAGTAAGAATATCTAAACAGCTGGATTTTGTCCCTGATCTACAGATTGTTTTTCCTCGTCTGTCTGTAAACTTCAGTTAACAAATATGTATCACGTCATCATAATAACTCAAAAATTGTATTTCAGGTGATCTCTTCTGAACATTAGATTGCAAGCTGTTTGGGTACACCAAAAGCAATTACTTGCATAAAACAACAATAACTTGAGAGCTGCAGAAGGTCATAAAATTTTTTAAATCACAGCAATATTTCATATGGGCCTAATTTGTTAATGTACCAAAAGATGATTACCAAGGCAGTTGTTCTCACCTGTATTCGTTCAACTTCTAAAAAAGTTGCTGTTTGGAAGGCTTTTTCCCATAGTGTTAGGTCAGACTCTAGCTCCACAGAAAAGTAAAGATCTTCTCCAGATTCAGACTGGACACTGAAGCAATGTTTCCGACGGTCCAGTAGATCACTGTCCTGATGAAAACCTGAAGTTATATAATCTGGCATACATCAATTAATATTTTTAATTGCAAACATTTATGCCTCAAACCCAGCATTTTTAAATGGCATTTTGAATGACAGTAGTAACTACTGAGAGCTCAGGAACTGAAAATTAGGGGTTTGGTCTAAACATTGACATTTCAATGAATTTTAAGAAGGATGCCTGTATTCAGCATGGTACAGAACAGCTTATCTTGGGCATTACCTTTAAATATTTTAACAAATCACTTCTCAAAAATGTTATCAGCTATACTCTTTTAGATTAAATAAATTCTGTGAAAGTTTTCCACTTTCTATTCACATGAGGAACACAAATATCAGCTTCTCTGACCTATTTGACTCACACACTCTACTCTAGAAGGCTGCTCAAAGGAAGGTATTTATTTTAAGAAGTATGAAAAGTCCATATATTATATTTTCTTCATATAGGCTAGAGAAAACAAGTTCATGGAGGCTTACAAAATCCAACATACAATTTGTCTTTAAATTGATACTGCCAGCAGAGACTGTAGTGGCTGCCCATGGTTAGGTTGCTGGCTTTGGTCCTGGAGGAGAAAATTACTTTTGGCTTTACTTTCAACATAACATCACACAACCGATACCAGGTTATAAATATTTAATAATTAATGATTGCTGCATTTGTAATTGGTACTAAACCAAAGAATAAGCAAGTTAATCAGGAAATCCATTCATTAAAATGTTTTAGGGGTTTTTTTTAATTAATTTATTTAATACAGGATGCTTTATGCTAAAATTCTGGCATGTAACTCGTTCTTGTGGAAAACAATTTTGCAGAAACAGGTTTAATTAATTTAGTCCCTGCTATATCAAAGAAGCTGCCACAAGTCACAAGCTCACCAGCTGTCCTTGCCAATACATCTGGAAATTTGGGTATAAGTAGCCTGCATGCAATTTCCACAAAACTACCACATAGCAAAGGGCAGATTTAAGTTCAGTAAAGGAGACTCTAGGGATAGTATTACCTTCTGGTTATACACAGCTTGAATAGACCAAGGGGAGCACAACCAGCTGAAACAAGCTGGAAGAGCAGCTCACATTGTTCAAGTCAGTTCTCCCTGGGGCAGAGAACTGGGAACCTAAAGCTGATTGAGAACAAAACATATAAAACAGGAACCTGTCTGAAACTATCACTCTCAGGTATACAAGCAGGCAATGGGAGACGAAGCAGTACTTTCCCCTTTGCATTCATTCAGCAGAAATGTGACAGACTTGTTCAAGAAAGCCAGTACAACATGCATTCATGAATGCTTCTGGTTCAAGCCTGCTTAACAATTTCTAGAAGAATCAGCTACGGAGGCAACATATCCTCTCTTTGCAATCATCATGACAAAAAAAAGTTGCTAGGATTTTAAAATGACCAGTCAGTGTGGAAAAATCTTTTTCCTTACTTCCATCAAGTCCTAAGATTAGTAGCCTACAGTGTTAAGTCACGTATGAAAAAATCATAATGGACATGTTTGACCTTAAAGGACAGCATTTAAAAAGAAAAGAATATTCTTCCAGATTTTTCTTCTAAATATTCATAGGGCTGTGTAGTTGAACAAGTTAGGTGTAGCTCAATAATACTCTACATCCTATCAGAAATACTTTTTGTCTCTTTATTTAGTATCTCTCTTTTCTTCTTTTTTTTTTTTTCCTTTTCATTCAGGCCCTTCTTCTAAAACTGAAATGTCAATTCTGTTCACAGTGTGTCCTGACCAGCATTCAAAATAGAGGTTATAATATCCAGGTTGTTGTTAATGACATCTATGCTCCATTGCACACGCTGCCCCAAAGCACACAGAGCAGCAGCACTGAGAGAAATGTTTAACCTTGTGGATATGTGTAGCAACATAAAACACAGTGTCATAGAATGGCTTCAGTTGGAAGAGACTTTAAAGATCGTCCAGCTCTACCCTTTTATGGTCATGGGCAGTGAAACCTTTCACTTGACCAGGTTACTCAGAGCCCCATCCAGTCTGGCCTTGAACACTTCGAGGGATGGGACATCCATAACTTCTCTGGGCAACTTGTTCCAGTACCTCACTACCCCCATAATAAAGAATTTCTTCCTAACATCTAATCTAAACCTACTCTCTTTCAGTTTGAAGTCATTGTGTCTTGTTTGGTCATTACATGCTCTTGAAAAACGTCCCTCTCCATCTTTCCTATAGGATCCCCTTAGGTACTGAAAGGCTGCAATACGTTCACCCTGAAGTCTTCTCTTTTCCAGGCTGAATAATCCCAATTCTGGATGAATAAAAGCACTGGAAAACCCTCACTCCTCCAGGGAAGAAAAGCTACTTCTTTTAGAGTAACAGCATTTCTTGTCTAACAGGTCTTAAATGGGGTCTTGAACTCCCTGTGCTTCCAGAGCTAAACACGATTGAAGGGGCCGTTGTCTCATAACCCAAAGGATCTATTCAGCATGGAGTGTGGCAAGACTCTTGCGTAAGCTGCATGTATTTCCTGAGGGAGGTTTCAGTTCTTCATAGCTACAACCTCAGAAGAAACTAAAAATATTTTGAACTCATCTTTACCTTCTCTTGACAAAAGTTAGTAGAGAATAAGTAATTATTAGTAATACATACTCTTAAATAAGCTGTTCTGAAACACGACTGTGGCACTATGTGGGATCACAGGAATCACTGTCATTAAAATAACTGAAGTAATAACCCCTATTTTCAAATGGGAGGGAGGTTAGAGCACATCTCTGTTCCAGAATGCATATCTCTATTTAGCTGGGCACAGCTAGGGTTTGATATTTTAAATTACACTCTTAGACTCTTCCAGTCTTACAGGCTTTTTTGTCTGCTACTGAGAACAATATGCTCTCTAGGAAAAAGGGAAGAGTTATTGTGCAGACTGTGAAAAACAAAACGTTAGAAGTTTTTACTGAGATTGATCTCTGATAAAAAGTGTTTCAAAAATGCAAAAATCTCAGGAGGCTTTGATGTGATTATATAAAAACCCGTGTATTTTATTATCAACATAGTAATAATCATACTAGATTTTACTAAGCATTACATCAAACCTAGATGATGAAAAAAGAAGATGGGATCTACAATAATTATCCAGGTTTTTGCTACTTACATATGAAAATGAGAGCATGCTTTGATTTAGGAAAGACCTAATCAGTACTAGGTAACACTTCCCCTCAGTGCTTTGCATATAAGAAGTTTAGAATATTTCAACTACTACATTATATTGTGACAAACAACACACAGAATGGACTCATTTATTATTGGAATTTACATTCTGTGAAATCCTTATTCAGAATGAAAACAAAATTCAACATTTCCACAGAAATAATAATTTAACCAAATAATAATTTCAATTTTTGATGAGCTCTAATGTATATACTTGTGATTTTGATAAAAACATCTATGGTTAAGTCCATGGTAAGAGAAATGTAAATCAAATAAATTTAAATGATGTATTTTAGTTTTTCTAAAATTGCTAACATACATATGAAGTATTCCTTTCCTTCTTAGTGGTATTCCATCCTACTTGTGAAAATAGTAATGTCCAAGGTTCCCTTTAGGACTGACTCTGCAACTTTTTCTGCTTTTTCTGCAAGATCTTTCTTTAGTTTTGCATTTCTTTGTAAGAATTAAAAATCTGTATTCTAGATTTATAGAATCTAATAATTTGTACAATGGATAACTGGACAAAACAATAGGTAGGCAAAGCTAAAAGACGGCTATCCGAATGTCCTTATACAGGCAGGAATTTAAAGCAATTTTATTTTTTAAGGAATCCAACCGAGAATTGTCCATAAGTCCACAAATTTAAAATAAACTTGTCTGGAGTCTCAAAACCAGGTCTCGATTAAGCAGGAATCTTGATTAATTAACTTTTATGAAACCACTACTTCAACTAAAATATAAATGCCATTTTACACATTTAAGAATCTGCTATGACCCTGTATTTTTATATTCACTTACTAGTCAATGATGGACATGAGCCAATTTCATGTTGAGTTTTTAAGAACTCTTTCATACTGATAATGATTAGTTGTACCATTTGCCCCTGATGTTCTTGTTGTAAATTAATAAAAGTCTCTGAAGAGAAACACACACAAAACTTTTAGCAGTATGCTAATTCTCACTAGAGGGAATGTAGTCCTGCTGAAGGATGGGCTGTGAGGAAAGACATTGGCTTACACCCAGCTTCAGGGTAATCCAGCATCTCTGCTGACAGGACAGTATGACTCCTGCTTGCCTAATTAATAATGATATCCATGTTAAGTGAGAGTAATAAATTTGTCAATGGGAACTAAGCATGGCTCATTAGGCAGGTCCTTTCAAATTAAGGCAGAATGCTTCTTTATCACTAAGTAGTGACTTCGCCTTCTCTTCTGTAGAGGTAATCTTTTTTAAATGACTGCTCTTTCCAGAATCAGCACTGCTTCTTCTTGATTACTTGTGTCTTTTCATTTTAAGTATGATGAGTGCATTAAATATTAATATTTTGGGTATTATTTAAATCTGCTAAGATTGTGATGGTCAGTGAAAGTTGAGTTGTTCTATTCTACAAGGCTCTGTGCAATAGAAAACAAAGCTAGATCTGCCACTTTCATGCTCATGGCATGATTTTTACCAAGGAGGTGTTCAAGAACTGTCTCGAAGTCTGATTTACCTGTGAAGTTACATGTAATATACAGAGTGGCATATATATTTGGCCATGGAACTGTAAATGTTAGTGACACTGGCAAGAAGTTTTTGACATGAACAAGAATTCATGTAAGATGTTCAAAACCATCCTACACAGACAAAATAAACCTTGACTTTCAAGAAAATTTTATTTCAGCTGTTTAAATGAGGAAAATATTCATCTGTCTCTTATCAATTATAATAGTTCTTCAAAACACATAAATGAGAAAACAAACAAAACCTGTTTTCTTTGTTGACTAGTTTTGACAGTTCTGCAAAAATAAATCGGTCTACCATAATTAAGATTCAAACCTAGCACCTAAATTCTCTGAAGATAAAAAGCATTTTCTCATGCAGTAACTCCAAAGCACCTGTAAAAATGAATCATATCATGCCTCTACCCTTGCTGGCACCAGTGCCCTGACTGTTTTACTGTTTGTGTCTCCTTTCACTTATCAGTTCTGGCTACATAAACATACATCCTTCTTTCTAAAGGCATATAATGATCTACTTCTTTAGCTGGAATTTAAGGAACACTTGGCTTGAGCATCACCATTAGTTGCTATGGTGATGGTTCTAATAGCATTTACAGGCAGCAGGGAACAGATTCACTCCAGAGTGAAAAAAAGATACAGCTTCTCCAACATATCCTCATTACTCAGGAAATAAAGAAAAAATATCAATGCAGGCATGTGTTTGTACATAGCTCATCTTATTTGGACCCTTCTGAATTTTATTGTTAAGAAGTGTAAAAAAAATATTGAAATTGCAGATATATATGTACACACACACATTTAAGCAAACACAGAATTGCAGCTAAACAAAAACTGGACAGAATATATTTTGATGTTCAGATTTTACAAAAAGTATGTTTACTCAAGGGGAAAAGTGTTTATAATTGCAGGATAAATTTTACTTTCAATTAAATTTCCATTAGAAAGATCTGTCTGATGGCTTCAGAGAAATAGAAAGGTTCATTCCTTTTAATCTATTAGGTTCAGCAGTAAGCTTGAATCACTTTCCTATTCTGCCTGAATACGAAAATTAATTTCCTATTCTGCCTGATTAAAAGACAGTATTGAAGACCCTCATCTGAATCAGAGCAAGAGTCTGAAAACAGGTTTTCTCTGAGTCAGTGCCATAATTGTGTCTATTTCTTAATGAACTCTACTGAGAAACTGGTTTATTTTTTTTTGCCATATGAGGAAAATTTTCAAAATGTTCATAAAACCGACTAATCTTTTGAGGAAACAAATTATTCTAATATTTTCGAGAGATGCATTAGTGGTTATTTTCTGCTACAGAGAAATCAGAGACTAGTATAATTATAAACAGATACTAAAAAATGTGCTGATCATCTCTTTATGGAGTCAGTAAGGTTTTTACCTCTCCTAACTTTGAGACATTATTTGCTGGAAATTAAGTTTAAGAACAGATCCCGAAAGAGTAAATAAAATTATAATGGATAGCAATGCTAAAGAGTGATCCTATCTTTTAATTTTGACCATTTTTAAAGTAGTTTCTCAAATTTAAATAATTACAGCAGATTTTTTTACCCATGTTAGTTGTCTGCCCGAGGATATTTTTGTATTTTATATTATAGTTAAAACAGCTAAATCAGTTCTGTAAAATAAATTGGAAAAAGGAATTAAATTGGTTTGCCCTAGTTAAAAAGAAAGAAATAAACAGACAAGCATGAGCCCCTGAATCTGCTTTTTGGGCTGCTCTGGGACCTCCATTCTTTGGAATAGCAATGGCTGATTCAGGGACAGGGACAGGGACACTTTTGCTGCCTTTGGGAAGAAAAGTTAAGATGTACCAAAAAAACTTAGTTGTTCTGGGCAAAATTTGACTGTTACCATTTTGAAGATTTAATTCTGAACATGCTGCATCCCCATGGCATATAGGAAGGGAATCTTCCCTATTTTCCCAGCTGTTAGGAGTTGTTATCCTACTGGCCATTTTAAGTGAGAACAAGATACTCTACGTTTCCTTAAAGTGACTATGCACCTCTTCAATAAGAGAAAAAACACCGGACTCAACACCAGGAGTGGAAAAATAAATGATAAGGAAGAAAAGTCCTTTTAATTCTCATTTTTGTCAGTTTTTATGTTTGGGTTTTCCCCCCAACTTTAGATGTATTTGTTTTAAAGGCAGGAAAAGATCTTTAGAAGGTCTTCCTCATGAAGGACAGAAACATTAGATGGAAAAGGATTAAACTTGATTAAATAAATGTTTGGAAAACTACCCACCAAATTGATTATTCATTATATCAAAAGAATTACCTACTTGACTGCATACTCTTTTTTATTTATCTTCCTTTCTTTTTTGGACAGAATTCCTTATTTACTCAAATAGCTTGCCAATACATTATGTCAAGGTGAGAGTACATTAGAGCAGCATAGTGGAAAGCATTTGTGTTGAATATCAGTATGTCAAAAAATTTGTATAAGCATATGTGTAAAAAAAATTCTTTTACATGTAGTTCTAATAGTGCTAAGAAAAAAATTTAAAAGGGACTATAGTAAAAAAGGTCGTATCATAAAACAACAAGATAAAGATTTGTTAAGAAATTAATATTTCTGGTTTCTCTTCTGGCTCCAGCTGTTGAGAGTAATCAACATGTAGACCTCCACTGTGAAGAGAATGCACCAAATGAAGTTTTGAATAGTTGCTCCTGAGACAGGAATGATTTATTTCATATAAGGATTGGGACACAGTTCCAGTGAAAAATACAAAATTATCACTGTTGCATGAATGCCTACAGTCACAAATTCTTTGTGCAATAAAACTGCAACATTTCAAGCTAAATTTAAGTATTGCAATAGCCAGAAATAAAGATAGGAAAAAACTCAAATCATTAAAGTCCGTGACCATAAAATGAGAGAAAATTGATAAATTAGAGAAAAATGCTACACAAAAATCTACTAAAGTTGATGTGTCAGAGTATATTAGTTCACACAGTACTGAATCACTCCAATCTTTAGAAATGCTCTGATTAGATTAAATCAATGGAAGGAAACTTCTCAAGATACAGATAAATCTCGAGTATCTTGGATTTAAGACAATATTCGTCTTTCCCAAGTATCCTTAAAAAGTATTTACATTTAATAACTTATTTATGCACTTTTTCAACATTCCTTTTGCCTTCTGTTACAACTTAATTTGGCTTTTTTTTTTCAAGGATATTGCAACAGCACTGTCAGTCTCATAACTAGACAGGCAACAAAAGCAATTTCTGAAACAGAGGGGTTGCAGAATTCATTTTAAAATTTATTTTCTGTATCTGTTATTCTTTTTATTTTCCTCTGTGTGTTTATCTTGTTATTTCTTCCAGGAAGAAGGATCAGACTCCGAGATTGGCAGTCCCAGCTCAACACAACTGATTTATTTTTCACCCAAAAGATGACAGTTTATATTAATATTGCATAAAAAATGCCATAACAAGGAGGGGGAGGGAATTAATAAAAAAGAGAAACCTCTCTAAAGATAACAGGAAACATGAAAAGCCTTATTTAATAAGTTTACATTTCAAATATTGTTTGTTCTTCCTTTCTGAACCGAACAAAAAATGAACAAGCCTTTATACAGTGGTAGTTGTCATGCACGTAGTAACACTGCCTCTTTGCTTTCTTACATGGTGATGCAGAGTTACAGCAACATCAACACCTTTAAAACACAAGGCCCATTAAATTTATCCAGATTACCATAGACTGGGGGTCGTAAAACTATGTAGATGTTGAGGAGAAGAGAACTGAAATCACACACAGAGTCACAGAAAACATGTATAATCTGGCCAGAGGTGCAGCCATCCACTGCCTGCCTCTGTGCATGGTAGGAGCAGCTACACACCTTACACTTAAAAGGATCCAGGGGTGGAAATTCAGTGGCCTTTTCAGGAGCTCTGTTTCAGTACAGAAGTTTTTCTTTATGGCCTAACTGAAGCCAGCTTAGTGTTGGTCTTGATGTCAGTGGACATGGAGATATTTAGGACTATTACTATTGTTATCTTAGAAGATAACTGCAATTCTATTTAGAGGGGAAACAGGCCCTCTATTCTGTGGAAACATTAGATACTCAAACATAGGACAGAAGGTAAACCAAAGACTGAAAATTACTTCAATTGTTTTCAACTGAAAAACTCAACAGTTTAGCATTCTTGCCAAGAACTGGCACCTGGCTAAACCCCGGCTGAACATCTAATGTTCCTTGGATGCAGCATTAACTTATTCATAAAAGGCATTCATTACTTCTGCCTCTTAAGCATTTAGAGTATGTGTGAAGTATTTTAGTGGAATCACATCAAGATGCAAATCTCCCCATTGAGCAAACTATATGAATGATAGACCTCAAAATATGTTCTCTACGTGCACTTTTTATGTTTATGTGTCTATTGGCATTATTTTTAAAATTTAATACATTAACATTTTCAGTAGTTTCCCATCCTTTTTATATCATCCTTTTCCCATACTTGACTTACTGGAAATGGACAGCATAATTACAGGCAATTTAAGTGGGAAAAATTAACATAACTACGTTTGAGGATTCTACACATACTAACAGCTAAAATAAGGAAGGAATCACAAGTCTTCTGAGACACCAAGTTGGTCCTGATTAATATAGCAAGAAAATTATAGCTGCACTGATGTGAATGGTACTAACTATAAACATCAATGATTCACTACCCTGACATGTTGCCAGCATAGACTGCCTTCCACAGTTATCCTCACATTTCACTTCAGAGCTGATCTGACACTTGAATATGTTTCCTGTTTTATGCTGAATAAAGCATGCTCTAACTGTGAATCTCCAAATACTTTTGCATGACATTGAAAATAGGAGGCAGGTGACTGAACTATAGAAAGCATTTTCTCGCAATTAAAAGGAGATGCTTTGATGAGCTATAGAACATAAGTAACTCAAGCAGAAAGGACAGAGAAGTGCAATCTTTTATGCTATTCTTCCTAATTTGCCTGAAAAATTTAACAAAATCTTATCTACCCCCTATATGGAAACATTGTTTAAATATTTAAACTATTTACCAATTTATCTAAGGTAATTAAATCTTGTTAAATTATACACACTCACACATGCATACACATACACACACACTCTCAAAACACACATGTTAAAACTGTGTGACAAAAATACAGGAGGTACCAAAAGACATAAACAGTTAAATCAGCTTCGAAATACTGAACAGGATAAGGCCATCTGCCTGTCTGAAGTTAGTGACAGAAATACCTGCTTTTCTGGAGTACTAAATATTTATTCAATTGCAACATTAAAATTAGTTGGCTGTTAATGGGGTTTCACTCCTCAAAATAAAGGATAAAGTGAAACAAGCTTCTTGCAGAATAAATTAGAAATATTTATTGATAGCAAATTTTACCAGTGGTTCTATCGAAAATAACTCATAAACACATTTTAATGTTAAAAGTGGTATCATTAGATTATCTTGCCTGACAAATTTCTTAACATGGACCACAGATTTTCGTTTACATGCTAGTGTCACTGTCCCATTAGCATCAGTCTGAATAAAACTGTGATTAAAAAAAAAGAGTGGTTAAAATGCTATCAGCTTCTTACTGGTACCTTTCACTGACTAATCAGCACAGCTTTTACAGTTCCTACCTTCTTCTCCATTTTAACTTGCTTGACTTTGATTTCTACTCACTTTCTTTTTACCTGTTTATTTTTAGGGTTAAAGAGTTCTTCAGTGCCTTGTTTTCTCTCTGCTTCCACCCCTTAATCAACAGACCTACTGAATTTTTAATAAATTATTTCCTATGCTTATCAATTTATGCATTTACCCCCCCAGGTCTTAAGTTATTTGCATCTCCATAAATGCTCCTTTTAGATCAAACATAGCCCACTGCTGTTTGCCATTATTTCACAATGAATAATTTAAACCAATTTAATTAAACTGTGATTTTTGTACTCAGCCCACTTTACCTAGGTTTCATGTCAAAAATTATTTTATCCCCAAAATATTGACAATGAAGAGTTTCATATTTATATGATATGTATTTTTATTTGGTATTTTGTAAACCTTATTCAGAACCTATTTTTATAATATTTTACTATTATGGTAGTGTATGAAAGTGGTTATGACGGTTTGGGTTTTTTTCTTTTAAACTTTTTTACTACATAAAATTTTAAATACTGAATTAGGGGTTGAATGCTCTTTTGCTGAATTTCTGTCGATAATACAGTGGTTTTTTACACAGTCAAAAGACTGCTTTTTAAAGTGAACTTTTATGTTTCAAATTTTAAGGGTCTTCCTGCTTATTTAGCAGGTCCTAATCAAATTAAGAATAGTGGCTTATTGCCTTGCTTCCTCTTTCTTTTCTTTGCAATCTGATGGGGAAAATAAAAGAAAAAAATATAATGTTACAACAAAATAGAGATTTATTTGATGAGTATTATAAATATGAATCCACTAGCTATAAATCACATAGTAGTCTCTGACATCTCTGATTAAGGTACAGAAAATCCTGCCTTTTAGCTGCTTGAGACTAAGGGAACTGTAAAAACTGAAAATGGCATCCCAGTTTTCTATAGTGTTTGTGAAAGGAGTCAGAGTCTTTAGGATGGATACTGAAGGAAAAAGAACACTAAACACATGCAAGTAAATATGAAGGAAACGTTGGTCGGGGTGACAGCCAAGTTTTGGGTTTTATTTAACATCTTTGACTATATATTCTTCCTGAAGATTAAATCAGTGAAGTCCTTTGTGCATGTACATTAATATTTATTTAGTGTTTTAATATTTTTACTGTTACCAGCAGTGGAATTATTCTCTTATACTGAAATACTAAAATATTAATGTGCATTCAGTAGGATCTGGCAGTTCATATTCTCCATTGTACTGCTTCTGTCGTGAGGAGAAACTCAGAGAAATCTCTCAAACTGAGGAAAATTACAGTTCTATTAAAAGAGACAAACTTACAGTAGTAAGTATCTCTAAACAAGACTGGTCTTGTGAAGTTCATCAGAATTTTAGTCACAATTCAGGAGTTGAAAATGGAGAAAAAATACTTAAAGACAGATTAAGTAAAGTCTTGTCCTTGTGGCTTGAGGGACAGTTACTGGAATTGCTAGTTTACACAGACGAAAATACCAGCTACCTTGGGTGACAGTCGCATCCTAATGAATGTAAGTCTAATCTTTTTCTGAAATATCTCATAAAATTGCTAGCAAGCCATGTAATGCAGATACACTTTGCTTAGTAAATGATGTAACACTTAATTATAAAGCACTACTTCTCACTCCTGAGCTAACGCATACAAAGTTTAGAACAGCCTACTTGCAATTCCTACTTAAAGTGAATATTTGCCAGAAAAGCTGTCTCACTTTCCAAGGCAAATAGATTTATAAAAAAAGTGGTATGTGAGGTACTATAGAAGGGAAGAAGTTTGAAGGTGATCACAAAACACCAGAGTAACTTTTTTTTATGTTGCCTCTGGTTCAGTAATATCCATGGGGCTTGTTCAAAGGTGTCTAAAAACCACTCATTGCTAAAATGGAGACTTTTATGATGCTGGCATAAAATCTGAACAAAACCTTGAGTTTCTACAGATGTTCAATGTAGTAATGTAATGGGAAGCTGTTTTTCTTGGTTTTATTTGCTCTTATATTTAGTGAAACTATAGTTAAGTCCTACAGCACCTGCTGTAGAAAACTAGAATATGGTGAAGATTAATGCTCCAATGTCAGAAGCTGCAATTTCATTTCAGTGATTTTTCTACTTCCAGTTTTTATTATTTACAGGTTTTTGTCAGCTAAAGAACCTGTTCGAAATATTTCAGTATTTTATAAGCCTGACCGTATTTACAGACAATAAATGAATAACTGAATATTAATAAAGCAATAAGGAAACACATAAATGATATTCTTACATTACTTATACTGGATTTGCCTCTCTGTTCATATAGACAGAGGCTGGAAGATCTACACCTCTTTCCAGACAGTTCGGAGCACTGAAAGAAAAACCCCAGCATATTTGTACTCTTTTCTGTGCTTCCACACAACAATGCCAGGAACACACTGGTTTAGGTTTTACTGCTTCATGGACTGTCTCCTCGGATGTAATGACTTCTGCTACATAGCTCAGAAATGGAAGAAAAAAAAAATCATCAATGTACTGGTATACAAGAATAGGAGACACAGAACAAAGGGGGGAAAAGAAAAATGGCTAAAATTGCAAGTGAATTAAGAAGAGCATTAACAAAGGCAAATGGCTAGAAGAAAAGAAGAACGACCTTTAAATTACAGAAAATTATATGGCACACATTCTGTAAATTTCTGTTCAAAGAGCATAAAAAATCTTTGGATAAAGTCATAGGGAGGAATCATCCTGGCTCTAGTGCACTTATTTCTCTGTCCAAGAAGAGCTACCTTGATGCTTATTGCACTAAGCCCAAGGCCTGACGCAGTCAGAGGTTACCCGAGGGGTGGGAAAAATGGGCATGTAAGAGGTGGGACTTTTCAACCCTCTCAGAGCCCGACTGTGTTCTCAGAGCATTGTTCACATTCACCCTCAGTGCAATGCCTTCACAGACTGAACAGCTTGTCCTGCTACTCCTCTCCCTACATGACCACTTCTAAGGAGCCAGGATTTGTACACACTTGGTAACTGAAGGACATACCACAGCAATGGGATGTTTTGCATTTGGGATGTGCTACTCCTCGATGAAGAGCCCACACCTCAGAGCCAACACAGCAGTAAAAGAAAACTTTTCACTCTTCTGTTCAGATTGCTAGCAGAAAGGATTTTTTCAGACTGTTGTTTTTGGTTTGGGTTTTTTTTTTTTTTTTTTTGGCTTTTTATTGAAGTCTCAGATGTAAGTTTCTGAATTTTATTGATCCATTCCATCTTTAATCTGCCTCCCGAAGGAAAATGTAGTGCACCTATGTGACCTACAAAACCTAGGAAATGTACCATTTATGTCAGTAAAAGGTCTTCCCAGTGGGAAACACTTTCAAAAAATATGGTATTTTCATACTTCTTGTTGATACTAGTCTGCTTTTGCCTAGGTAAAACTGCAGAAATGTTAAAATTACCTTTTACGTAATTTGAACCCAAAAACCCCAAAAGCAACATAAGCCAGAAAGCACTTCATATGAATAGAAAGAGGCATCTCTTTTCCTTCTCATTTGAGAAATTTTGAGTTTCTGTTTTTCACTGTTTTGGAAACAGAGAAAAGATCAGATAAAGCAATTCTGATTGAACTCAGAATTAAAAATTAAAAACAATGTACAATAATCATCTTATTCAATTTGCTACTCATAATTTTCACTTTCTAAACATATATCATTATCTCTTACCATTTATTACACTTCAGGTAAACATAATCAATTGGAAAAAATAAGACAAAAGTTTTCAGAATAGTATTGCATATTTTAAAGACACTGCTCTCAGTCCTAGTGAAATCTTACATTGCAGCTGATATTAGGTCCATCAACATGTTTGAAAACAACCACAATGATCACTGTTTCTTTAGGTCCTCAGTTTGAAAAAGAAATGTTACACTTTTAAATGGGACATTAAAGTGAAGCTATAAATCCCATACAGCATTATGGATAAATAAGGTAGTTTTCTAGTCAAAATCAGTTTATTTCCAATTTTGCCATGCGTCTAGTTTGATTCTGTATCTATTGACACCAGGACTTCTGATATTTGACTTCAGAGGGAAAAAAACAGATCTCTTTCTGCAAGGTGGTTAGTGTTATGCTCTTGGTCTGTCAAAGTGGTAATTTATTTTATACTTTCTTATCATACCTTGAGAATTTTGCACATTATCTCATAAACTGAAAATGTTTTCTCAGCTCGTGTCCAATCCCAGGTTGTGACCTTTAAAAAACAAACAAAACACAAAATAAACAGAAGAAGAAATGAAATTAATTTTGTTTATTTCAAGAATTAGGTTTAATCACAAAAAAAAAAAAAAAAATCCCTAAACTATTTAAATTGAATAAAGTATATTCAGACAGACCAAGCATTGCCTCAAAGCAACAGCTAGCAGGGACCAGACTGTTCCATCCAGGCAATGCTTTCAGATGTCCTCCCTGTCCTTACAATGCAGTTCCTTTGCATGCAGCCTGCTCTATGCAAAATGAGGATGCTTCCCCTGGGAACTGGCAGGGGTTGCAGTGAGATCCTGAGAGGATACAGCCCTTGAATTCATCTCACAGAACTGGAGCCCTGTCTATTAGAAAGCGTATTTTTCACCACTTTCCTCCTTGTAACTGCATGCCACTATTTGCTCCCAATCACCTACAGTGTTTGCAAATCCATAAAACCAGTCTCCAACCTTGCAATGTCCCACACACTTACCCCACATGCCTTGAAATCCAGGGGGAAAAAAAAAAAAGCATGAAACAACACAGGCAGATATACATTTTCTTTTTTTTTTCTTACCAAGATTAATCTACTCCTAAATTCTAACAAACTAAGATTTGAAGAATAGTCTTTTTCCCCCCTCTTTGTTCTGTTCACAATTGTTTTTAACTGTATTTATTTTAGGAAAATGCTTTACACAAAAAAAAAAAAAAAGCGTAGATAAAAAAATTAAATCAGGAAAGGGTGGGGGTTAACACTTAACAAAGAAAGGGATAGATTAATATACTCAGTAAGGGAAGAGTTAAGGCAATATCAGAACAGTGTGTAAAATTTCCTAGGAAATTGCAAGAAGGAAACAGGCAAATATTCACAGTCTGAAAATACAGAAGAAGGCACAAAAAAGAATGAAATTGAGGTTATAAATGAAAGAATAATTATCTTAATGGTGAGACACTTTGGACAGTGGCCCATATTCAAAGGAAGAAAACTGTATCATTAAATTTCTTAGGCACAATGAAAAGGTTGATGAAAACATGTTACTGCTTCTACAAGATTCAAGATAAACTTCTTTGAAACATGTATCATAAAGCAGTGTCCATAGCCCAAGGAAGAAAATATTATATGAGACCAATTTTTCTCTTATCCAAAGAGAAAACAATCATTATTAGAACAAAATTATTTTGATGTTGTATGAGAAAATTCTATCCCTCACTAATTTTTAGTTATATACATTACTGTAATGGAAAGTCCTTTAAGGAAATCACAGGCAGGAATGAAAAGTTCAAAAACACAGTGTTATAGTCCCCTTCTATTAGAGTTTTCTTTACTTGCAGTCATTGTCAAATGCAGTCTTCACTATCTTATTGAACTGTGGGTATTAAACCACAAAGCTACTCTTTCTCCTTTGGACAAAAAGATAAATTTCTCACCATGAACAGAAAAATGGGGAGAGGAGTCTTGCTACAACCCCACTGAGCCCACAACACCAGTCAGACCAGATGAAGTTATATTGTGCCATGAGGAAAAGTATTAACTATTGCTCCTGAAGCAAAGTCATTTTCTCCAAAGTCATTTGGAGCTATGTTTAAAAATTTACTATAGGCTCCGTACTTTGGAGGAAAGTACAAGAGCTCCCCCTTCTCCCCTCATTTCCTGCTTTTGTTTGTACCTGTAAAGGGACTTCTTTTCAGGTCAAACCAAAACTCTTTCTGTATAAAGATACGTGCAAAGCAAAAGTAATTGTAGAATTGAGACACCCCTTGAAATTGCTGCACCTGTTCACTTTTAGTATTTTAATTTAAAATATTGAGTAGCAAAAGAAAGGGTGTTAGTGCCTCTTTCTCAAGAAATTTTCAATTATAAACTGGAAGAAACCGAAACCCACCAGACTTGACACAATTAATAATTCTAAAGGAGGAAATGCACCAGGAAATAACAGAAAAAAATAACAGTAAAGAAGTAATTTTTTTTAAAGCTTTCACAATACAATTAAGAAACACTAGGATTGCTCCTTTATATGCACATGGGAAGTAGAAGTAATATTGATCAAACAGATAAAAAAGGAGTCAGGGGGACGCTGCTGATAGACACTATTTAAACACATCCTTCCCTGATGTATTAGATTTTGGCAGAGACTGGGGAAATACTTTCATCTGATTTTCTGGTTTAAAAAGTTTGCAGGACATCTCTTTCCAGAAAACAATTTTGTCCAAGTAGTTTACACGGCACATATAATTTAAACAGTTTTTATTTTAGCTACACTTTATGCATCTCCTAAAAAGAAGCTCTGAAACTGTGTCATTGAGAGTTTGTTCATAATATTTTGTAATCCCTGGAAGATAAAAACCTGCAGAATAGCAAACATAACTGTATGTGTAAAGGTTTGCATATTGAAAATAGGATTTTAGAAGTCTGCAATTATTATATACATTACATGTTGGAGCTGGAACTGGATGATCTTTAGGGCTCCTTCTAACCCAAAAATTCTATGATTCTATATCTTTAAGGCAGCTCTATAGGAACTCTTCCTCTGTCCTAAAAAAAACATGTTTATCATTCTGCTTCCCTCCTACTCCATGGAGAGAAAATATTTTTCTCTACATTTGAACAGTTTCCTATTTTAGACTAGGAACCAGAATCTAGCAATAGAAAATCATATTGGGCTTGCAGCTGAGCTGAAACAAGACCTGTAAAAACTCAAGGATGGATTTCTTGTCTTATACAATAGCAGCTTGGCAAAATTTTCCTTACTCACATCACCGTGGTTCAGATCCTTCATATGAACATGTTCCTTCCTATCCATTAATCACTCCCCATCAGATATTTACTCACTACAAGTATATTATTCCTAGAAATTTATGATCCTTCCGTAAAGAGGTTTGTGGTCTCTTCCATAGTTCTTACAAAAGAATAGTCTCCCTCTTTTGTATTGAACAAAATCCCTATTTTGTATTTTTCGAGTCCCAGAATCAACATTGATTCTGCTTCTATCTAGTACCTAGAATGGAGTTGGTTTTACTTGACAGGCAGCAAATGCTCAAGTAGGTCTAGCAAAGGCAGGAGATCTGGTTTTGAATTAAGTTGCTTGTTACCATAATCTGACATTTTAATCTGAACCTGAAAAATATCCACCAAAAAAAGCCAAACTCCCATTAATAGACCTGAGAGAGCCAAATTCCCACACCAGTGAACTAGTGTACAAACATTGAACACATCGAGTTTTCAGTTCATGCTTACTTCCATTCCTCATGCCTTTCACAGGTGTTTAAACCTTTTGCTAAATGAACACCAATAGTTACTGATGAACAAAGTAAAGATTTGCAAGATGGCTTTGAACTACCTCAGGAAGAGGTTGCCTGAGGAGGTGGTTGATGCCCCATCTCTGAAAACAATTAAGACCAGGTTAGATGGGCTCTGAGCAACCTGCTCCAGCTGGAGGTGTCCCCACTCACTGGAGAGAGGTTGGAATAGATGACCTTTAAAGCCCCCTTTCAACCCAGACTATTCCATGATTCTGTTTCAGGCAGGAAGGAGCTACAGCCTGGATCTGACAAACACAGGGTTTAGCAGCAGTCAGAAAAGTCACCCAATAAACTGGAAAAATTAATCCACATGACTCTTCCTGCTGCAGGCATGGGACTGCTACTGTCTCCTTAGTAACTGGCTTAAAAGTTAGCTTAGAGGATCTTTACTGCAGCTTAGCTGTACCATAAGACTGTGAAAGTAAATTGCTGAGTGTAAGACGAGCACTAAAATTTTGCCCAGTGAGATTCCAATTAATATATTTAACTTAATTTCATTTGATTCCCTACCTTCCTTTTGGTGCTCTCAAGCAGGAAAAACTTACATTTAGGATGAAATTTAAATACAGACATATTGCCATCTCCAGCGCATGTAAAAAGCTTTGATATTTCCCCAAATCTCAGCAGTTTCACTAAAATGATTGTTCAGTTTAAATCTAACCATCTTGCTTCAGGCCGGTTCTGTCTGCCAGAGGAAAATTAAAAGCTCCCTTTTAACAGGAGCAGATTTCTCTTGTATTTTTCTAAGTGTTCAGTTAAGTGGGGGAAAACAAATTCTTGTTAGATACCCAATCATCTGATGAACAGCTGTTTTCTATCACTTCTATACCACATATCGTGGAACTTTTCAATGCTGTTAGTTGCAATCCTGTTAGCCCAATGAGTGATATCCCATTGTGAAAGCTTTGTATCCTTTACGTGACATTATTTTATTTAATAACATTTATTCCCACTAAGCATGAGAAATATACTTACTGGAGGTGCTATAAATTTATACAGGGACGATCCCCTCAGTGCTAGAAACTTTGGTGTGTACATTCGGTCCTGAAGGGAGTCTTGTTCCCGTTCTTCCGTCCAGCCCATGTAGACTATCTGACAAAGAAATCAATAGTGTTGACCATTTCTCAGAAATTTTCTTGTGTTGCAAGCATTTCATGTGCACAAACTGGTGTCTGCCAAATTTAACATAGCTGCAAACCTTGAACCCCGGACACAATATGGTACATTGGCAGTTTTTATAGAGGATGGCTGTTAGGACAATCCAAAAACACGAGAACAAATACTTACTGTATTAGGAAGAACAAAAACCCTAAACCACATACTCCAGGGATGCTAAAGGTGTATTCTACATATTTGCTGACAGATCATGTCAGTGAAATTTAATGCAAGTGAAGTGTTAGGAACCACTAGTCAGGAATACTAAGTCAAGTAAATGCTATTACTCAGAAATATAGGTACAGCCTCCACATGCAAGTTCACGGTTATGAATTAAACAATATGACCTTGCAAATTTTATTTCCAATTAATGTTAAAACTTTTTTTTTTTTTTAAAACTCTGAAAATCTCTGTGTTTGAGTTTTGAACCTTTTTGCTTAGAAACAGCAGATTAGCAGATTGTTTTCAGCCATTATTTTGAACAGACTTCATCCACAGCTAAGAAGTAACCAGAATGCTGTAGACCCTTACCACTACCTGCAGATTTTCTGACACAGATGTTTGAACTAGAATTTATTCCAACTCACTTTAGGATGTAATTTCCTACCTATCCTACTGAGTTATTTAATGTCAAATCCTTAGAGAGTAGAAGAACACGAGTCACCACTCTGCCAGCTTCTGGAGAACCACTGAACAGGGAGTAGACACATCATGGAACACTTGATTTATAACCATGCCATTAGTAATAAAGTACAATTTCCAGTGTGCACAGGTACACTACTGCTATGGAAAATAGTTCAACCCATATTTCATACAGTGCTGCTAATGGGATAGATCTATTTTTAAATATCTCTGTGAAACTGATTTCTACACTAACAAAGAAAGTATGGGACATTCTCCACCTTATATGTCAGTAACAATCATGAAAAGAAAGCAGTTTAGGTAAAAGAACAACGATCATACAAAGAGTCTACAAGCTAGTAAGTGTACTAATGGTATGAACGTCCCAAGATGGATGTTTTTACTGCATGTTTTATTCTTCCAGATTTTGTATGTCATGTACTTTTTCAAAAGAAATTTATACTAGTTTATTTACTCACTTTTGGGCAGGGAATTTTCAGCAACATTTCTTTATGGATTATGGATTAAAATAAATAGTGGGTCTATTGTTTTTCTTTTTCTCTCTTTTTTTTTTGGGGGGG
>VZRO01006578.1:986534-1090242 GCA_013397915.1 Daphoenositta chrysoptera
TGCAGTGTGCGGGGGGGTTGTATTTTTTTACCATAACACACTGGAAATTATTGGCTTTTTCAAAATCCCCTTGTATGAAATCAACACTACTACTCTCTGTCACAGTTTCTTGGATATTTTATGGTCTATAACCAGAGACAGGGAGAAGGTCCATTTTTCTTATACTACAGTGACACCTCAGTACTTAATTATTTTGTCAATAGCAAACACTAAAGCTGTCATATAGTCTCAAGTTCAATGAAGAACATGTGTTGAAGTATCTGCTCATTTGGTGACAAAATAACTTCATAAAAGCAAAAAAGAAGACAGATTTGTACCACAACAGTCAAGCATCAAAATGAGTGCTAAACACTGTTTGTTATGCAGTAACTAAAAAGCCATGTTCTTTGAAACCTGATTTGTTCCTGAATGAAGAACTATTCAGAAGGAAAAGCAAAATAATACAAAACAAAACAAACAAACAAGTGACCAGTACAGTAAGAGAAGTTTTAAATTATTTCAATTCAATGGTTATTCAAGCTTCTCTCATTTCTGCTGTTTCATATGTTATACATAAATAAGAACCCCATCCCTCTGACTTGGTTGACCCCAGTGACCTCAGTGACTGAGGCTGGTGACATAGAAGAGGTAAATTAGTATAAACTATTATGTGCAGAACTTTGGCACATTTTTCTGTCTGTAACTGAAAGAGAATGCATGATCCCTAATTTCTAGGAATTGAGACATCTACGCTTCAAAATTATTTCAATTGAATTAATTTGGTTTCATCTTGATTTGTTTCATTAAAATTGGTCACACAGTAAGATATCATCTTGTCTGATGATATTTAATATCACTGTAACACTGTATGTAATCCCTTCATAGTGTTTTTCCCTTTCATATTTCCACATCTACTATTCATCAAAATAATAGGATACAGTCACTCATGCTGTGCAAGAGTATTTATATTTCACATTTGATCGACTCAATACTAAAGTAGCCATGAAATTTAAGTCAATTTCTCCCTTAGATATTTCTCCCTTGCCTCTGTAGATCATGAGGAAAAATTAGATTGATTTTCCAGACAACCTGCTGTACCAAAAGTTTTATTAAGAGAAAAGCATTTCTCCTTCAGACTCAATACCTACTATTCAACATAGAGAGGAACTGCCAAGCAAAGGCTGTATGATTATAATTAGGAATATTTACAAAGTTGTTTGAGTGCATGTGCATATCCAAAGGTGTGGATTAAAATAGAATGGGCTACATTCTGAAAAAAAAAGCAAAACAGAAAAGATACTTGCTAACTATTTTAAGAGAGAACTCTCAGAACTATGATAACTTTTATATTCCTAAAGTGGTCTCACTTTACCTAAACATACTAAATGTGTGGAATTAAATAAAATATTGTGGTTTTTTAATACGATGAAGGTGAGAAACTGTCAAAAATCTTATCTTCTGAGATAAAATAGGTGACATTTTTGAAACATTATGTTACTGGGAAATATTCAGACTTCTAAAAAAGCTTTTAGTATTAAAAACTTAGAGAAAAATATTTATTGGAAGGGACTGTAACTTTCCAAATTAATAGTTCATGTATATATATACAAACTGAAATAGTGAATGAAAATGATATATGACTTGAGAGTTTTGGACCATATTTTAGTTTATCTGTACAGGTGGATTTGGCATATATGGAATTTCATTATGGCATTCCAGAAATTTCATTTCTGAAAATAAATGCTTAGAAGCACCGACACATGATGAATGGAAACAAATGTTATTCATAAATAGACAGTGCATAGCATGCTCCTTTATAAATTCAAAAATCTGGTTAGTTTTTCAATCCTATCAAGTTTTTTTGAGTCCCTATAAAGCTGTTGATTGTTATCAACAAAGGTGGCAGGGGTAGCAAAAAGAGATTTTATTTGATTCACATTCCATTTGAAAGATAATTTTTGCAGTCTTGGTTTCTAACTTACCTCAAGCAGCTCATTCTTTAAAATCAAATGGTGACACAAATTAGTTAACTTAGTAGCTGCTGGTTCAGTAACAAAGATTCAATAAGTCATTATGGTTTATGAGTTACATTATGGGCAGTTTAAAAAAATATTTATTGAAATGATAAATGAAACAGGACAATTTCTTCAGTCAAAAATCCTTAATCTTGTAATTTAATATGTTCCTAAATCACATGGACATCCTAATCAAGCAAGATAAATTGCCATATTTTGTATCAGTCCAATATATTGCTAAAAGTGACTTAAATAGCCTTGACTATCAGAGAGACTTTTTCAGAGTTTTTGCACACTTTTCATTACATTTTAGGAAGAATAGTAAGATAAAAATACCAGAAAATTTCCCCAAAATGAAAGGTAATATGTATGTGACATCACAAAAATAAGGCAATTCAAAGATCAGAACAGATGCACTGGCAGCTTTTTATCTCCCAAGTCTGATACTCATACTCACATTGTGTGAAACTGCTGTAGGGCAACAGGACATGGAGTCAGAAGACAAATAAATGTCAGACACCACAGAGGGAAAGTAATGAGGGATGAGAAACTCAGATAATACTCTCTATAATTTTCTCTGTACTTATAAAAGTCATCTTCTGTATAGTCTAAAAATTCATTATAGTCAATTGTTAGTAGAAAAAAAAAAAAAACACACTGGAAATGTGTGAAAAAATTTAAGAAAAAAGGTGGTCATAATGAAATTATTGGCAAAACCGATTCTGCTTCTAAAAGGCTTAGGATTTTTTAGCTGAGTAAAAAAAATTCTTCAAAGTCAACAGAAGAACTAATCACAGAAAATTTTGAATGGATGCTAGAAAATTTTTGCCCTCTTGTAAATGCAGTCAAAATGTCTCCTATTGGATTTTTCAGGTTTGTGAAAAGCCTGCTAATCTTTACATATATTTTTACTTAATTCCTGTGAATTATTTATCTTCTTCATTAAAAAATAAAGTCCACTAAAACTACAGTTATCACCGACAAAGATCACCTTAATATTTTTGAACCATCTAACTCCTAATAGATTACTGAATCTAAGATTGCACATGTATTGTATCTCATAGCTTAATTTCTTTCTGGGTAAGAACTCACATTGTCTTCTTGCTACCAGACCAAGGCTGAGTATAGGTTTTCCATTCGCCTTTGTCTTGTTCTATTTTTGAAATGACCACACAAAAATTGAGGAAATATTATGAGATCTTAAAGTAAATAGTGTCAGAGAAAACAGAAAATACTTCTTAATTATGGAAGATGATTTTTTGTTTACCATCCAGATAAATGAAAACTGGTATCAAAGACTGAAAACAGTATATTTGTTTTCTTAGCAAACAACATCAAAATCAGAGCAAGGACAGAGGTTTACAGTAACAAAACTTCCCTAGACCTCTGTAGAGATCTGTTCAAAATTAACAGTGATGTTCGAAAAACCTGCATGACAGCTTATGTTACATCCAGCAGCATCCCAGGAGAAAACTCAGCACATTCCCAATGAGATCGACCAGATCTTGCTACAAATCAGGACTATATTGACTGCTTGTCCCTTCCCTCCCTCCACAGGTTTCAAAAATGATGGCTACATGTGGATACAGGATAGTTTTCCAAACAGGTAAAGAACTATGTGTTGCTTTCCTAGGTTCCTTCTTCTCGTTATAATCTACTAATCCAGAGAAACATTTTGTCTCACCCATTCGGTTTTTCATCCAGTGCTGCATGTTAATACTCACAGCTTATTTCAAAGCACTCATTTTACTTATTTAAGACTTCTAAGTAGCTGTTTATTGAAATAAATTCTTCTAACGACAAAGTCAATTTGAACCTTAATTGGGCAACTGTGTGCCTTTGTCAAAATGTCAACATTAGAAGTTGGGATTTTTTGCCTCTCCTAAATTATTCAAGTCAATGCACAATTATGTGTATTTAAAATTCATTACAATTTGAACTTGTTCATTTTAATAGAGGTGTTTAGCATTTAGAAAGCACAGACTTCTTCCAAGAAAGACCTTATGCAGCTGTGGATTTGGATGCGAACTGCAGTATTAGATACCAATCTATATTAATTTCGGGAGTGTGTGTGAAATTATGAGTAGGAATCAGTACAAAAATAGCTCACACTAGTCCTGTCTTCCAGGATATTGACTGGGTAATTAAAAAGAAAAAAAAAAAGAACTAGAGTAGTTAGCCAGCATGTGGCAAACTCCCAGAAATGCACAAGAGGTGTTTGCATTTTACACAGCATTAAGCATTTTCCTGCTAAATAGGTATGATAGCTAGATGAAGCAAAAAAAAAAAAAAAAGAAGTCACGTGTTATCTAAAGTAATCTGCCTTCCTCACTTGACTGATCCTTCTCCTTCTAACAGACTTCTCTTATTTACCTGCCACATAACTCACCTTCAGAGCAATTTAGCATATCCCTGAGCAGGTTCATTTGATTGCCAGGTTTACCACTGAGGAAACTCAGTGCTGCTGACATTAGAGGCATTTTACAGCTGACCTGAGAGGTTTCACATCTTTTCTGATGCTCTCAACAGAGCAGCTCTCAGCAAACACTTTGAAAATTAGCAGGTCTCACACATTTCCTGACTGAAAAAATTACTATATATCACACTGTCATCATTCCCCTCTCCTTTTACTGTTGGGTAACTGCAACTAGTAGGGTTCTGCTTTTTTTTTTCCTGGGGAAAAAAAAAGTCTTTGATACATGGTCATATTTGAATTCCTACCTGTTCATTTTTCACCTACTGAATTTAGGAACAGGCACAAGGAAGGCTGCAAATTTTAATCCAGGATGAAATTTCTTGGGGGGTTTTGAGGATTTAAAATAGATAACTGTGCAATACAGCAAGCTCAGCACTCAGGTGACAAGAAAGTAAACATCATTTATTTTAAAACCTAGTAGCTTGACTGGGTTTAGGACTTGTCTTTTGATTAATGGGGTTTTTTTTCCTCTTATAAATGTACACAGCATATATTTTTCACACCCTAAAATATAAATGGGTCAAACAAAAATATTTCAGATAACCAAGCTGGAGGGCATGACCTCTCCCTTTTGATGAACAGCACATCACATTCATCTTTTTCACCTCAGGGTAGACTACCAAAAAATGTTGAGTGAAGAAAAAGATCAGAATATTACAAGTCACCAGAAAGTGTCTTTAAGACTTTTGATGGTGCCACTGAGAAAACAACTGACATATCTTTCTTAAGTACCAGGGCAAGTGAAATATTTACAGAAACATTTAATAACATTTTTAACTTTTCCCAGGAGTATCTTTCAATTAGATTTCAATGACTGGTTCCAGATTTTTTCTTTATTTTCTTTTCCTGTTTCTCTGAAAATGACTGGTAAGCAGAACTTGGACAGGACGAGTGCAATTTAGGCTACCTGGCTGTCTCTGTGAGATCATACTGCTCTTGCAGCTGCCTTGCTCACACCCTGACCATACTGAACTCAGTCCAAATGAGATGGTAACAATACACATGAAGAACCCCAAATCACTGAGTATACAGAAAATACAGATGATGGGTAATAGGTTGTTTGAAATGAGTTTTAGTAATAAATGTTCTGAGTTCTCATAACATCAGAATTACGTTTCTATAGAATTAGTTGTTAACACTTCAAAGTGCTCACAAAGCCAGAATAAACCTGCAAATAATCAGTGTATTCTTAAAGTTGTCTTTAAAGTCTCTGGTGCTGCTCTTTGCACAGGAAAATAAACATACCTCAGAGAAATCCCATTTTTGGTTTCAATGACTTCACAAGATCTGACATAGAAATATTTTTTATACCTTTGTGAGAACAAAGCTTGAAAAATAATGGTTAAGATATATAAGTATACAAAAGCCTCTTTAGACTGAAAATATTTTATTTAAAAACAGTATGGAACCAACATCAATAATCAATAGAATAATGCTATTCATGGCTACTTGTTTTAATTTCCATTCTCAGTAATTTAAATGGCAACTGATGAAAATAGTTATTAATGCAAAATTTCTTTGACTATTTCTACTGAGGAAAAAATATGTTCAGTTCTATCTAATAATCAAAATAAAAAGACTTCTGCAAGCTGAAACTGTCCTTAAGACTTCCTCAGGGCTCTCAGAGAACACAATAACTACTTTTAAACTCCTAGAATAATAAAAATAAATAAAATCTCCAAAAATATTTTTAAAGATTTAAACTAGCATTACATTACCCTTTAGCAATACAATAATTTTTTAAGCACTCAATGCATGTAACTGAAAGAAGAGAAGGTCGTCAAGTGGTGAAATTTTATTTTCAAAAGTACAATCAGTTTTCTTTTCTGCATAAATCCACTGGTTTTCAGGTTTTGCCATCAATGTTCAATTAATGAAATATTTTGAATAAAGAGAGTGTGACTGAAGAAGTAGAAATTGGTTGCTGGTTTTTTTTTTCCTTACCAGCAACATGATTTTGCTGTGAGAGAGAAAGTCTAGGAAAGGTCAACTGATGGTTTGGTAAACTTTCCTTTTGTAATGAGAAAACAATTTATGCAGGTTCAAGGAAAGTTGCTAATTTCTATGAACTCAAACCGCACCAAAGAAAAGACTTCACTATTACAACAAACTAAATCATCACCTGAATCCAAGTTTCACATTAACAGAAATGCAGATAATGAAGTAATTATTAGGGTCAATTAAAAACTAACAATATCACAGAATCCTTCAATGATTAACGGCTGCTGCAATCAGAAAGGTGATGGCAAGTGACACATGGCACTGTTGGGTATGGTGTAGTCAGTATTAACAACTGTTAATGGGGACAGATGTCTCTTTAAAGCAAAGTTAGCTGTTGAATTTTCTTACTTAACTTCATGGTCATTGCATCTCCTGCAATCAGTGCATAGAGGCAAAGTTCACTGGGAGAAGGGAAATAACAAAGTCTTTCTAGTGGAGGATTAGTCAGAAAAACTTAAAGGCCACACAGCTCTCCTACAGAAAATGGAAAAGAGAAATTTTGCTGCACAATGTCTTTGGAGAATCAGTGTTACCATTACCAGTACTAACAGGGAAAAAAAAAGCCAGTAGGTATATAAAATTTTAATCTAATCAATAAAGAATACTCCCTAAGGTAATTTTATATTTTATTAGCTATAGCAAATAATCTTTTGGCTAATGATTTCAAAGTTTTCAAGATCATTAAGCAATAGGTCTAATTGAGTTTAATTTCTAAATAGAAAATGATAATAACTCTTCTTGATTTATAAAAAATGAACAATGCTGTAAAACATCAGTTTATGCTTCAATTCAAATCCTATAATGTAGTAAGAAATTTTAAACTAATCCATAAATTTAACACTTATAGATAAGAGTAGAAATTCTTTTTTTATCAGAAAAATCAGACAAAACTTATCCACTTATCTTCCTTTAATGCAAAATGTATTTTAAATATATATATATATATATATATAAAAGAAATGAAGACTGCTTTTAAAAAAATAACAGTTGAATAGACAAAGCCTTTATTTTAACAAACTGGTCCCAAAGATCTTCTGCTACAGCTGAATAGGGATAATGCCACTGCTTTTCTCTTTCACCTGCCTTCAGAATTTGAACTTTCAATCACAAAAGCCTCAAAAATAAGCTCTTTTTGTAAAAAAAGTTGAAATCCAGAGTAGATACTCTGACAGATCTGAAGAAAGAGATTTACTCATTATGTCTGTTTTGTAGCACTATGGCAATGAAGTTATATAGCAAAGCACCACTGATGCCTTTTAGTATTTTTAAAATACTGATTTATTTCTCTTGGTGAGAGATGTTATGAAATCCCCATTTTTAAAGACAGTCACAATCTGATGTGGCAAATTCCAGAGCAATCTGATTTATGTAGGCCATTCTCTGAGTAGGATTCTGACCAGATGACCTACAACTATAAATTACTCTGTGAGTCTTCTGAGTCTCAAAGCAGCCATATCTGTCTTGGAATCTGTTTTAAAGTAGTCCTGACCTACTGCTCTTATCAAAACAACTTCAGCATTGTTTTTATTATAGCTCCACATTACTTCTTTGGTAACATACACAGTATTACACACCATACGTGGTAGGCCACATTTCATAATCCATGTGTAGCTGCCCAGGATTTTCTAAACGTCCCCATTTTTTATCTACCCTAATTTTCAGAGGGGCAGTTTATCAAGTTTCTCACTGGAGATTTGATCCTTAAAATACACGCTGTAAAGGAATTTTTAGTACAGATTGCTTGCGGGTAAAGTACCCTCGAGATTGAAGACATTGCTCACAAGCAGCAATGAAAGATGTATCCTATCACCCCTTCTCAACTGTAAATGGGGGGAGAAAAGGTTATGATTTGTGAAGGACCCTGATATCCTGCAGAGATTGAAGAGGAGGGGAAAGAGGAGGTGAGAATTCAGATGAGACAAGAAAAAAGTTGCTAGTGAAGGACTAAAGTAATTATATATAACTTGCATTCTTACACATTCTTAAAGTAAACAAAATTCTTCCTGGATTACTAAGAAGAAGGAAAAATGAAGCTGGTCCACAACCACTTTAAATGTCAGTCTACAGACACTGGTATTCAAATACAAATGTGTCAAGAAAGAGAACCAAAATGAAGTCCCATTCTGAAAGAGCAAGGCAGAGGAGAACTACTGCTAAAATACCTCCTCAAGAAGCAAAAAAAAAAAAAATCTTAGGGGATGATTATATGAAGAACATGACATTCAGTATGTTCTACATACTATTATTCTCATGCTTCTCTTCACAGCTTATTCTTTAACAAGATGAGTTTTTGGATTGTTATAATATAGGCGGTTTTAACTCTGCTGGTGTTTAGATTGAACCTAGGCTATCCTGAGGATTCTGTACCTGGTCATATGCCAAGAGCCTGTGGCAGGGAGTCAGTAGTAGTGTTCATAACATTTACTGAACTCATGTTGCACTTTTTGACAGTGGGGTGATGCCTTTCAGTAATTGATTTGTCTCTAACATCTCAGCATTTCCATGAATTTTGCAGTTTCATTGGAAAAGCCCAGTCTTAAAAAGTACCAAGTGAGACTCCTTTTGTAGTACCAGAGCTTTCTTCCACTCATGCAATTTTTTTTTTTTTTAACACAAAATGTCCCACTATCATGTGAAATGGGGGGATGCAACCCATAAAATTAAGATTCTGTCCTGAATGAAGCTCAAATTTCAGTGTAAGATATTGGGGCTCTTTATCCACAGAGTTCTACAGAGGGACAGGCAAGCTCCTTCATCAACAGGAAAGATTACATAAAAAATCCTCCAAGGGTACCATCTCTCTGACTGAAGAGATCCTGCTGCAATAATTCAAGGCCCCGTGAAGTGCAGTAACCTACAGGAACATCATTTAACAATTGATGGATGTAAACTCATAATTAATACTTAGCCAGAAGTCACTCCTCTCACAGGGAGCATCTTTTCTTTAGAGCTTTTTTTTTGCAGTCTCAGAGGTTTGGCTAATATTTGCATAATAGGATCAGATCCTCTTCTTTCCCACTGTCTGGGTTTGGTTTTAAACAGCAGCCTACTTCAGCAGGAGGGGAAGAAGAGGCTGCTGCATTATTCCACCTACTGCCATCAGGGCAGGCGCGTGGGAGCAATAGGTTGGAGTGATGAGTGACTATTGCTTCTACTGAGCAAGTACTACAAACAGTAGGCTGTTAAACAAATAATGGGAAGCAGCAGGACTTCTGGATGTGTATTTGCAGAAAGCAGCTAGAACCTGTACACTACTGCATCTTGATCCTGCTGGACTTTGTGGGGACTCTGAGTTGGCTCGGGTGACTCTGGTCACTCAGCACTCACACACTACCAGAGCCATCAAGGTGGAGACCTGTTTTGCAGCAAGCAGCCCAGACAAAGAATTGCCAGCAATTTACACCTCTTCAGACCTGCACCATTTTCCAGAACCATTCTACATAAGTAGACTTGTTCGTTTTTTTTCAAACCCAGCATTGCTGAGATATTCCAAGGAAAATGCTTCTTATGAAATAAATAAATAAAAACTTTTGTCAGTTGTCAGCTCCTGAGGATAGTTTTTTGATTTGACAGCGCTAAATCTCTATTTGCTGTGTCATAAAATATGACAGACTCGTGGAAGTTTTGCTTCCAAAAATACTAAGATTGAAAGCAAATATTCTCTAATATGCTAAACATATAACAGATATTGCTCACTAAACAGCGTCTCCTTACCAGGAAATACAACTCTTTGAAAAGACAAAAAATGCTGTAGTATTGTGTATTTTTAGGGAATGTTTCTGCATTTGCAATTACCTACATTTTTAAAACATTTTTAACAGTTTTCCTTCACACATTTTCAGTGATTAACACTTCTCAGTGGCTTTTTCCTTCTTCATTTGTAGGTAATTCATAAATTGTCAATGGCTTTGTACTACTATATACCTCAACTCTATTCTGAAATTCAGTTAGTAACTCTGTCATTGGTCCCATGGACTATTTTTGTGATGAGAGAGAAAAGATAAATGACCATCTGCAGTCCACAGAATTTTCTTTAACCACTCTTCTTAGAAGTTCAAGAAAATAAATATTTTTCCTATCACAAACTATGATTTGAAGCACCAATCATCTGCACAGATGTAAAATAAGTAATGAGAAAAATGTTATTCACTTCTTCTCTTGAGGCAAACTGTAATTAAAAATACTTTATTTATGCCTTTTGAGTCCCATGTGCTCCTCCAATAGAAAATCTATAGTTAAAGTATTTGCTTCATTGATTCCAATTAATTTCTTTAGATGATACAACTCCCTGAGGAATAATGTGTGTATAGGCGTACTGAACACCTTCCTTCTAGTATAATAAAATTAATGTTATTCCTGGGAACTTTACACTCACTTCATGCAATAAAAGAGACATTAAAATAAAGCATTGCAACATTTTTGTTTCTAGCCCCAGCCTCCAATGAACATCACAATCTGGCCAGACAGAACAAATTCATATCTGGTAAGCTACAGATATTAAAAAATCCTTATTTAACGTGAGGCTAGAGAAAAAAAAAAAGTTTCCTCTATACTTAATCTTTCTAAATATATCTGGAAAAAAAAAAGAAAAAAGGAAGAAGAAAAGAAAGACCTATTTATTTCATGGATATCATAGAATATGCTGAGTTGCAAAGGTCCCACCAGGATCATCAAGTCCAACTCTTGCACAGGACACCCCCAAGAACAGCATCATGTGCCTGACAGCATTGTCCAAGTGCTTCTTGAACTCACACAGGCTCAAGATGGTGACTCTGTTTCCCACCTTTTCATAGTTTCTATCTCTATTACCACTTTTCAGGAACTTGTACAGAACATATGCATCATTAAGGCCTGCATTTCCAATCAAGAATGCTGAAAGTTGCTTCCTGTCCTCCTGTTTTTTTGGCCTGTTTGTATAGTAGCTATCCCATCCAACAAAAAAATACATGAAAAAGATGGAAACATTCATTTTGTTAGAATAAAAGGCCCTTTCTTGGTTTAATGTTTGCTACTTGTTTCCAGTTTCAGATATCATAAGTATCCAGCTCCTGAAAATCTGTCTTAAATTGCAGGCATCCCTTTCACTCTCCTATTTATGTTACATATCCCATTTCTTGGGTAAATGGCAAAATATCAGATCCAAATATGTTTAGAGACCTAAAGTGGGATTTAATCATGTCATGCATATAAACAGAAGATGGGGCAAAATGACGCAATAAAAGCAATGCCTTTGATTATTTAACCTCAGTGGTTTCTCACTGTCTGACCTCATCATAGATACAGAATTATGCTTCTGGGGAGAACAAGTATTTGTTCACGTCATACTGTTCTGACAAAACAGGAAGCAATTACTCGTCTGATCAAATCTTCTAGGGCATTCTGATTCAGAACAGCTCAGGATGCATTCAGGCAGGATCAAGTTTATTAGGATGTTAAGATCACACTGTTGCAAGAAGTAGCAGCTGAAAGGAAAGCCCTGATTAGTGTAACCTAGCAATTACACCACTCACAAAGTCAGCATGTCAAACCTCTACCTTTCATCTTCTAACCTAACCACCAAGCTGAAAGTTGAGGTATATGACTCCTGTTGAAGCTATGGCACTATACAGAAAGACACAATAGACCTGTGGGATCAGAAAGAGCCTGATTTCACACCTGAGAGTGTACAAAGAAGGTGAAGGATCTGCTAAGAGCACCTTAAACTCAAAAGCAGTAGATCAGGCTGCCCACTTACCAGTTGAATACATTTAAGCCGAAGCTGTCACCCAAAAACAGGCATAAATATATAATTTTTTAATACACACGTATTTATTTATTTATTTATCTGTTTATTCATTTAGAGCTCTAATGTACAATAACTAGTAACTCTTCTTCCCAAACCCCAAAGTAAGTGACAATTTTTTATCTACTTATCAATTTAACATGTAGCTGTGGGACATGTCTGTTTATTTCACTCACTTTGAAAGGTCTACGATGAAGTGAGACATTTAGAATCCCCTCATTCACCTGTCCTATTTAAACCTAGCAGGGATATGGTACATTCACCCCTATACCGATTAAAATATGAACACACAGCCAACACAGATCTGGTCATTAAACTTGGTCAGGAAAAACTATCCTTACTGAAAGGAAGTTTCAGGGAGAGATATTAAGGTTGCAGAGGGGAAAAAAAAAAGCTAATACTCGTTACACTAATGAGCTAGTACTAGAAAAAAAGTACGACAAAATAAATTAGAAAAATATGTAAATGGGGATGAAATTCTACTTGAGGCAAAACTGAATTTGTTGGACATGCAGAAATGATTCAATGCACAGCTTGAGACTTATATTTTGAGATTTAAATAAGAACTTGATCTAATAACTCTTTGTATCATCTAAATTTCCAGCAGGTGTCCAAATTACTTCCATCCTCTCATGAGCTATAAGGTATGCAGCCCTAGGACAGAAGCATTGCCATCCAATAACTGCATCAAGTGACTCACAACATGAATGTTATCTAGCTCATCAGGTAATAGGCTAGCTTCAGGAAGCTGTCTGACCTTCCTCTCAAAAGTCAACATGGTTTCCTCAGCCTAAAATCTTTAATAATCTAAGCTGTTTACTGCCCTTCTGAAACTTTTTATGCCCTGAAGTTCAAAACCTATTCTAGACTACAATATAAAAGGAAGAAAAATCTTTTATTGGCCACAGAAAGCATAGTTTTTATAACAGAGACTGCCTCAGAAGCATCTAAAACATTTACAGAAACTGTTCAGGGAAAAGCATTTCATGTCAAGCTCAGAAACTTTTCGATCTAGATAGACATACATAGATAGATAGATTCAGTTTATTTTACAGAAAGCTCAATAAAGTACCAATAAGCAACATAAGGCTTTCAAGGGTATATGTTATGCAGCAATAATCCATGCTGAGTGCCATAGATGGCTGACAATGCAAGGCAGGGAATTAGCCCAACACAATTTACACCCTATTGTGCACTTCTGCTTAATTTAACAGCAAGAACTCAGCTTCCCCTGTGTATTCTATAATCGTTTAACAATAGAAACTTCATTCCAGAGATTTTCCTTCAAAATAAACCTGATCAAATCCTTACTGTGACAACAGATGATGATAAAGCAGATGTATCATTGGATCTGAAAGTTCAGTAGCTGTCAGTCAAGAGCTGCAGGATGGCTACTCTGAGGTACCACAGGAACAGAATATTGGAAATTGATTAATTCAACAGTCATGCAAAATTAGGAAGAAAAAAAAAAAAGAAAAAACCAAAATACACTAAGGAGAAGGAACAAAAACACTGCTCTTAATATACTTCTAGAACAGACTTGATTTCTTTTGCGGACATGTCATATTTCAGAAAAACTCAGTTTAATCACTGCATTATGAAAATACCAATACAACAGCAATGGAGGCTATTACTCTGCAATTAGTAACAAAAAAAGAAAGGTATGTGTTGTATTTCATACAGGAGTTTATCAGTAGAACAGATATTGTCCTATCAGTCCTATCAGTTCACCTGAGCAATAGAATTCACCTTTCCAGATGCAATAGAGATGCAACACTTCTGCAGCAAAGAACACTGGCTTGATTGACAGGCCAGCCAGTCACCATGACATTTGTGTGTACTTACCTTTATACAGACGATATAAGTTAGGTTTTATTAAATAAACTCACTGAGTCAAACTTCTAGAATTGATTTTAAATTAGATTGTTCTAACTACAGAATTTTAATAAAACTGGACAACACCCTATTAAAGCAGAATATGAGATGATATTACATAGCTGATCTGGTACAGCTGTGAATAGTTGTTTTTATTAAATTATATAAGAAATAAGAGAAAATGGGCATAACCACGTATATTTGTGAATGCCACCAGATGTATCCTATCACCGCATTCTTGGCCATCAAGAATATAAAATGTCTGCAAAACAACGGGGTTTGTGATTGCGGAATCTGACATGCACAGTGAGACCCCAGTTTCTGGCCTTAGCCAGAAATCTCTTAAGAAAGATATGTCAGTTTATTATGCCATGACCTGGCTTTAAAACTGAGTTAAACACAGTTAAACACTCTTTCTCATTCTCATGTGATTCTCATTATAAACTGTCAACTTTGAACAGACCAGCTACCAATTCTTTTCCCATAAAAGCAGGAAAATTCTAGAGGGACATATCATCCTTAAAATCTAAAACTATTTAATGAAAATTTCTTATCTTCTGTAGATACAAATAGGTCAAAAATTCTAATGCTGCCTGTGGAAAGAAGAGAAATA
This sequence comes from Daphoenositta chrysoptera, assembly GCA_013397915.1. NCBI lineage: Eukaryota > Metazoa > Chordata > Aves > Passeriformes > Daphoenositta > Daphoenositta chrysoptera. The sequence goes on from VZRO01006578.1 coordinate 1,001,276, forward strand.
GTGTTCAACTAAAAGGATTATAGCATTTTTCCCATTATACTTTTTTTTTTAAATTCAGTGTAGGAAAGGGTTATAGCCTTTCAATTCATCCTAATAGAGATAAGACATACAACATAGGGGAAAAAAGTTTTAAATACACTCCTCTGCTATGATATTTTTATCTGTTTCATAAGAAATCTTGAGATTTAACTGTTGCCCATGTAGCAGAGAAGCAAATATCTATTTATTATATTTGTAAACACGTATGTGAACATAGCCATAATCAATGAAATGAAAAATCAACTCTTCACATCTGCCACGTGCTGTATGTGCTTTGTATCACTGACTTGTTGAGTGAAATAACTTAAAACGGGAGTCAGAAAATTATGGCTTTCCTAGCTGCAATTTATGAACGTTTTATTTACTTGTTCACGTTAGGACAGGAAGAGGTGAACTGCAGGCCAGACTAAGATTTAGATCTAAAACTTGAATTCCACTGTGTACCTAAGCCAGATGCAGCCAATTCATCCTCCTGGCATGGCAATCAGTAAAAGCCAAATCCCAATGAATCCCAAATAACAAATGAGAGTTATAATGTGTAGTAAAATCTCTAGTAGCTGGAGGCTACGTTTGGTTTCTCACCCTGAAAAGGATCAGAAGGCTTTATAAGAAGGACTATCTAATGCTGATTTCTCTAGATGCTATCAAGTCAATTTTCAGATGAGATCAGCACATTTGAAAACTCATGGTGGATAATGAAAAGATTGGGAATTGAAAAGGAATGAGCATTGCTTGTCCTCATTACACCACCACAGTTTACTGACGTGGGGTGCATTTTCCTGTCATTTGGAAAGCGTTAGCAGGGAGCTGATGCTGCCTTTCAGAACTCACCTGCCTAATGATGGCTCTCACAGGAGCTGACATTTGCTGCAATCAGTGTAACAGCTGAAGAGAGATGAGGAGTTCCAAGAAAAGGAAACATGCCCATGTTTCCACTCCCATCTTGGCTGATCAAATAGAGAAGCCTCTGGCTGAAGCTTTGAAATATTCCATTCTTTGTGCCTCTCTGCTATGAGGTCTGTATTTTTTTTTCTCTGAATTTATGGAATTTTTGTCTATGACATAATTTTTTTTTTAGTGCATATTTGAAATATGCAGCATATTTTGAGGACAAAATGATTTTATTTTTTTTTTCTCAACTACTTGCTATTATACTCTTAAATGTTACTATTTACAGCCCATGCATACAGTACCAATATAGAAAACACAACCATTTTTTACCATTTGAATGTTCTTTTCCTCACTGTGAACTCAGAGAGGGGGACCTTTATTTCCCTCTTTTGTCCCAGTCTTCTTCAAAAGTTTTTTCGTCTGTGTGGTCCTCTTCCAGGATATTTTGTATCATCTTTCCACCCCTCTTAAATGTACTATCACCATTCTGAGAAATTTTTGCTTCATGCTGTCCAAATAATTACCACCTTCTTATCAATACGCATCATCTTTGACCTTTTAATTTTAATTAGTGTATCTTATCTTTCTAATGATTTTCCAGACAAACCTACTTTAACTATTACTGCACTAAAGAAAAGCTGGCACATTATGTGCAGTTAACAAGTCTTTTCTAATTACTTTTTTCTTTTCTCTTTTTTATATAGTGCAATATTGAGATGTTTGGATAACACTATTGGAGTTACAGCATCTTCCACACCTATGCAGGTACATTTGTTTCCTCACTGTACTGCTAATGGCTCTGTCTGTGCCCCTGTTGTCTTCTCCATATCAAGAATATTTTCATGAAGGAATCCTAAGGGTTGGTTTCTTGACTCTAGTTTGACAACTTCCTTCCCTCTTTACCTAACTAAGTAAAACCCACATATATATTTATAAAAATTCTAACTGAAAATAACCTTCAATTACCCTGCTAGTGCTCATTAAAAATATCGTGGGGACTTATTAAGTGAAATTAATATGCTAATATGCTTTTTTTAAAGCATAATAGGATGAAGACAGCTTTCAAGTTCAGGATGTGCTTGCAGAAAGAAGTTAAAACTAGCTGTTCAACCTCTTTGACAAAAATATATTTTATTTTTAAAAAATCAAGATGACAAGAGTATCCAAATTGTTAATTTAATTTTTAGATAAATGATGTGTTGATATAACAAGTAAACAGTCCTGTTTCTTCCCTGCATACCATGTTAATATTTGCTGCACATGAAGACAGAAATTAACCTTACATCTGTGTAGCCTTTTCTGACTTTACACAAAAATATTATTTAACCAATTAACTTAAATTAGGTGATATTTCCTAATTTATTCTATGATAAGAAACTGCAACCCTCTTTTCATAAAGTAATCCTGAAAGGGAATCTGGTTTGGTTTAATTTAATGTTCCCTAAAATTTCAGACATCCACAGATCAGTAAACGTTTTTCTTCTCTAGTGTTTGATGGGCAGCGAGACCTTACCAGTCTCACTGCCCATCAAATCAGCCTCTTTCCAGTTTGACCTTTTGGCTGAGTTTCTTGAAGTGATTCCATAGCAATTCCTTTGGAATATAATGTTCGGTGCTGCTAAGAGAATGCATTATAATTGCAGGCTGTCCTAACAGGTAGCATGGCCAAAAAGCTATTCAGGCCAAGAAAGATATTTTTGCTGTCCACTGGAATTCTGATGAAGAATAAAATACCTTGTTGACCCTGTGTGACAAGGGTTCCAAAACAGCAGTGACCCCTGAATTATGTTAGACTAGTGAGACATTGCTGTTTACCTTTTTGTTGTCTTTATTTTTTATAGTAATAAAAGCAAAGAGGTAAGTTCAGGGTAAACCATAAGAGTGAAAATGGAACTAGTTAACTGCTTTTTTATTCACTAGGCAGTATCTTCTTCCTTCTTTTGAGATAGGAGCAGTTCTTTACCACTGTCTGCATCTGAAGTTACATAAACTATTATGAAAACGCCCAAATGCAAGCATTAACTTCATTTATTGTAGCTTCACTTATACGTACCCATATAGTTGTTATTATTGTTAATATTAGTAGTATCATATTCTTGTTATTGTCATTAATTTGTTACATTTGTGGATCTTCTCATGAAGAAAACAGAAAACAAAATAGAAGTAGCTGCTTCCTTTGTGAGTTACACTCAGCACAGTTCCATATAAATAAAGTTGGACCAGAGACAGGGAACTGAGAAATATGTTGACTAACTGAAGATTTGGTGTAAGGGAGATGAAAGCACTTTTCTTCCTCAAATTTGTCCTCTTGAAGGCGAGTTTACAGCTCAGTCCTATACATATTCCTTCTACAAGGAAACAGTTTTTTCCTTCTTATGAATCAGGTTTCTCTGTTTCCCCTTATCACATGTTTTTTAAAAGGAAATAGTCATAATCTAATAGTTGTCGTACACAACACATGCATACTTAATTAACTTTACAGCGTACTGAGTTTTACCCTGATAATTTTTATTCATACTTTGTTTACATAGTTTTCTAAAAGATGTCCTGATCCTTTTGAGGAGGTGTGAATGCTGTCCATTCTTACTAGGGTCTCTAGCAACTAGAAACTGCCTGTAGGATTGTGTCTTTAAAAAAAATTGTGGGAAGAACAAATTTTTCGAGAAGAAAAGATCCATCCCTTCTGGACCCCATCACCTGCTACAGAGTTGTGGAGAATAGCAGCAAAATTGTGCTTATGATACATTTTAGAAGAAAGCATTCAAGGAATTCTACTTTCTTTTTGAAAGACATTCCAGTTTCTTCCAGTAATGTGAGACTGCCAATGGATGAACTTGAAGACCTTCAGATTCCATTTATTCAAAATTCTGCTACTGGCCTGCTCCATAATATTGTGCAAATATTCATTTTTTATGCATTTGTTTGTCAATAGGGGAAAAAAAAACAAAAAACACCAAAAGACCATACATTTTGAGAATTTTGGAACATTGATTTATTCTGGCTAATTCTGCAAAGGATAGTAACATTGCCCTTTTATAGTAAAATTGGTAAGACACAATCTGAAGAAAAATATATATACCTGCATCAAATAGGTTAATTTGAAAAAATTAGGTGTGTTCTTACTTTGATGAAGCACTCCAATTCCCTTTGAGTGGAGAAAGTAAAAACACCAAGGTACAGTCTAAAGAAAATCTACTGAGAATTCTTAAGCTAGAATAATGAACAGCTACCACACAATTAAAGATAGTTCAAATGAGAATTTGAATTATAAATCAAAAAAAACCCTCAAATGTTCTTTTTCTTACCTGCTGGTTTACGGGAAAATTCCTGTTGATTTTCTTAATCTATAAAAATGAATAAAGAAATAGATTAATACTTAGTCACTAGAAGAAAAAATAAAACCAAAAAAAAACCAACTGGATTTTAGATACATATATCAGACTCTTCCTTCCAAATTCTACTTGCAAACAAGACAATAAAATTTCCTGCAGTAAAGGGACTGAATACTTTGACAAGCTCATTTGAATAATGGGATATTTCTGTGGTCACTTTGTGGTTCATTCTGCTATTCAGAATACAGGAGAGGTGAATACATGCAAAATTATTTCTAAATTCTCAGACACTATGACTTTTGGTTTTTATTAGAAGCTATAAAATAAACTAGAATATTTAACTCTACATAAAATTACATCAGAGCAACTAACTGCCAACCACCAAAGTCATCAAACTTTGAGCAAGTTCCTTTCCTTAAGAAAATTTGGGCTGGAACAGATTTGGAAACATCCTTTACTCTACCCTTTTATCCTAAGCACAAAATGAAGTACATAAAATTAATTCTGATAATTGTTCAAGTAATTTTTTCTTAAAACATTCAAAAATATCCCTAGGTGAAAAGTAAAGAGTAAAACAGTCTGAGACACCTGATTCATGAGGAGTTTGTCTTCTGCCCTGCAGTTCACGGACTCCACCTAGACAAACATTGCCAGCTTTCTGACACAGAAGTGTCCAATACAAAAAGAATTATGTGTAGAACAGACCCATTCCTACCATTACTAGAACAAAAATGTTAAGCATAAGCTCTGAAAGCTTTTGACAACCTATTAAATCTAAATTGTGCATTCATGACAGATACTTAACACCTAGAATAAACACATATTTAAATTAAAGACATTTTCAACTAGGTATCTATATAGTATATATCTGAATGATCTGGAAACCACAGCATAACATTAAACTGCTTACAACCAACCTGCAACATCTTTTTAGAAGAAAAGAAGAATCACCACTGAACTTCCTCCAGTGTTTACAATGTTGTCCCTGAACAACTATATGAAGAGATGTGAGTGGCACTGTGTTTTGCAGGCTTCAAAACCAGGCTGCAGTGGCAAGCTCTTTGCATTCCTCATGCAAATACTGAGCAAGTCTGTCACTGACATCCCACAGTTTTGCTATCAAAGGATAATTCCCACTGTCAAGAACATGCTGCAAGCAATTTCAGTTGGTTTTCAGATGTATCCTGCATCAAAAGTGTCAGAAGAGCATTTCTACCCTTCCTTCTTGCATATGCATTAGCCTCTGCTTCCTCCTTTCTTCAATGCTAGGTAAGGAGAAGCATTAGAGAAGCTAGGAAATGCAATGGACAAAGAAATAGTATAAAATTAATCCATACAAGATACCAACTATTTTATACGATTTTTTAAAAGAATAAGCAGATAAACCCCACATTTTTTGACAGAAAAAAATGTTTGAAGACTTCTGGTATTTATTCCTAAATCAAACATTAATTACTCTAGCATGATAAATCCTTGTTTGTGTTAGTAGAAGCTATTAAAGTCCTTTTCAAAACCATGTATTTTCATCTAATATAAGAAAAGACCACAGCAAATAACCTGAAAATTTTAAATTATGAAAGAACAATGTTAAGAAAAAGAGATGCTATTTTCTGAACAAAATACTCAAAATATCTATTTAGTGGCAAGTCACAGTTACATATTAAATAATTTAGGACTTTTCAAACATAGAGATTGCATTTTTTTAACAAAGTGCATTTGCATTGTGTACTTTGAATGTTCCTGTGAAATGTAAATACATACTTGAAACATCATTTTCTCATTCAAAAATTTCCAGCTCATTTTTTTAAAGTATGATCTAAGCACTTACATTACATGGTTGTTTTAACTGCTGTTATTTTGATTAATTGAAACAACTATGTTTATCTTTCAGGTAATATGGTGATTTCTTAAAATGCATTATTTTAAATTCTTTTACAGTTTGAAAACTGCATTATAGTTGTTCAAGTTATCCTGAAAATAAAAATGGTTAAGTATGATTAGTTTTAGGAGCACCTAAATGTTTATCATTCACATGCATAAATATTGGAAATTACAGAAAAAAAAGTTCTACAATTAGGCAGCATGCATATGTTCTTCCCAGCATGTTACAATGTACATTGAGTAAAATTTAATTTCCAGATCTATCATATTTGGTAATTAAAACCTAAAAGTAAACATTTTCCATACAGGAAAAGAGAAAAAAAAATCTTGTTATTTTACAGGTTATCGGAAAGAGAAATAATTCTTCAGTCTTCTATAATTTTACTGAACTCAATGTAATACTGTGAGTTATTAAGCACAACCACAGCACACAATATCATGTACCTGATGCAATTAAATAAATTTTTCTTCATCCAATACACTGCAAATATACATGAATGTAATATTTTTTAAATAAAACACACCAGCAGATACTACAGTTAAAAAAAAAAAAAAAAAAGAGGCATTCTGATAACATTCTTTAGAAAGATGTGTTTGTACAGAGCAATTAAAAATCAGGAATGGCACAAAAGGAGACACAAGAAGAAGCTAGGAAACAAACGCTTTTCTGAAGGCAAAGACAATGTAGGCTGATTTGATGCTAGAAAGAACTACCTGCTTCCATTTGAAGCACAAAAAACAGGTGATGAGGGATGACATTCTATTCTGGTTCAATTTCCATGAATGCAAATTGGGAAAAAAAATCTAACACCATAGAAAAAGTAATTTGGAATCTGGTGATCAATTCAAGGTGGAAGGAGGAAGAAGGAGTCAAAAAGAAGGTATCTGCAGTGTCTTGCATCTGACAAGCAAATAGGTAAGTGGTGATGATACGAGACCAATAATGGGATACAGAATCATGGAATGGTTTAGGTTAGAAGGAACATTAAAGATCATCTAGTTCCAACCCCTTTACCATGGTCAGGGACACCTTCCACTAGACCAGGTTGTTCAGAGCTCCATCCAGAGCTCTGTCTTTGATGACTTTCAGGAATGGGAAGAATATATTTTCCTGAATCCTATCAAGGAAGATTGGTTTGAAGTATAACTGATTGTTAATGGTACAAATACATTTGACTAGATATGTTCCAAACGTCCATCTGGCAGTATGTTTGGACATCATAGACATGAAGAATACTAGGCAGGGAGATGATATGAAGTGGAACATAAGGAAAAATGTCCCATGGCCAAATTCAGTAACTTTTTTGCACTAGATGTTGCTCTGCAGAGAAACAAACAAGAACATGGAACAGANCACTTTTTTGCACTAGATGTTGCAACCACAGATTGATATTGTCACAGTGATGGCTGTGTCCGCTCTGCAGAAAAACAAACAAGAACATGGAACAGAGCACTTCTCAGCAGGTACACAAATGAGCAGACTTTGGCTTCAGGTGTGCAAATTATTGCAAATGTTCGGGGCTTTTTAAATTTTATTACTTAAAAGTCTTCATGCCAGAGAAGCAGTAATGTAATGAAGAAGTATACTGTTCCATACTATTATCTTTTTGCATGAATTGTAGCCTATTATTATTGCCCTCTGCTGAAATGCAGCTGATTAAGCTCATAAAAGCTGTTTTAAACTTTCACATTCAGTTAAAGCTGAACTGAATTGTTTACTCCTCTGAGAGATACTATTTTAGACCTTCTTTGAACAAATAGCACATCAATAACTATTTTCAGTTTCCATATGAGGATTTTAAAGTGTAATTTGAAAACTATTATTTATTAGGGGTTTGTTTGACCTTTCTTACCTATTTATATTAATGAAATTTGCTATTCCAATTTAATCACTGGATCCCCATTAGATGATAAGGAAATGTATCTTTCAATGAGCACTAAGGACTCTTAAGAGTAGTAAGATCAAGAGATTTCAGGTTTCTCAATCCTTAAAAATTTAAATAGAAACTATCAGATGCTTGAAAATTCTATGTGTACCACACTTGCTTCAATCCTATTTCATGACAAACTGTATTGTAAATTAGACTCAAAATTCTAAAGGCATAATAGGAAAGATGATTAATATACAGTGTAAGACTCAGGTATCACATCTGGTCCTCTTCAAGAAACAATAATATAGTAGGTGTTAGTTGTTTGGACAGAGATCCTGACAGAGACCATTCCCTTGGAATACCTGGGGGAACAGCCAAGACGGAAGGACAACATATCAAACAAGTGGGCACCAGTTCCTGCTCAGCATTTTTTCTGACTTAGGCAGTAAATAAGATTCTCCCACACTTTCACCTATGACTTGATCTCTCATTTTCTTACAGTCTGTAGATATCATGTAACTTTGCAGGTCACAGTAATTTTCCAATTAAAAAAGAACCCTTTATTATTTTAATTTATGCTAACTATATATATGGATTTCCCCAAACAATTTAGACTCTGTAACCTTCTCCATCAATTGTTTGCATTACACAACTGCTGATTTACATTCATTAACAGGTAATTAAAATATAATAGCTTGAGAAGAATGTAAATTCATTAGAGAGTTCTTCATCTCATGCATTGAGATGAAGACAAGCAACAATATAGTTTGTGCCATTGGAATGTTAAGTGACTCCAAACAGGAAGCAAGATCATTACAATTTGGAAAAAAAACATGAGTTCATGCTGTAATAATATTGTGTTAATGAATGAGTAAGAAAGACTACATAACACTTGAAATTAGTAGTTGGCTAGTCTTACTTTCTGTCCTTGCTAGGCTTTTGTTTGCTCAATGGGATAGATAAGTTGTGGCAAGATAGTGAAATTTTGTTATCCAAAAGTATATGTGCATTGAAAGAATCAGAGAAGTTTTGAAAGAAGCATGAAGCAGCCCACACAAAATACGTAATATATTGGTGAATGCATTCAAATATATGTGTAATTGCCTATAGACTGAATATAGCAATTCTTGATGCTGGTTTTACAAGCTGCAGTAGATTTTAGAGTTCACACTAAAAATCCATATAAGCTAAGTTATGCAAAATGATCAGTCAATATGTTCTGGAAAATCTGGGAGCACAGAAGTATTTAATGCAACATTCTCATCTGTTTCTTGACCTACCAGTGATGGCACCATTCTCTGTTGTGTGTTGATCACTTTTACCAGCTGAATGGTTCAAAGGATAAAAGACTGGGATTACTTCTATAATTTCTAGCATTTTCATGTCCTAGTTGGATTTTTCTCGACTAGACATACTGGATTGCAAATACACTCAGCCTGAAGGAACTCAGCATCAACTTCCTTGAAGGAAGAAAGGGAAAAACTCCAGAATATGTGAACAGTTACATAGAAGAGAGGCTTGATTCAACACTGAATAATGCATAAGCACAAGCATGACCTCTGCTTTCGAGGCTGTTCCTATAGATACCTGCAGGCTGAGTCATCCTCACTATGGTTCCTAGATGAGAACAAAAGTGAGAACCAAGATGGTATGTTTCAGCTTATATAATCAATGTTATAAAATCTCTCTTGGGAGTCAAAAAATTACAAAAAGCGATCAAATATTTGTAAAGTTTATAGACAATGAGGACACAGTAGACATAATTCAGGAAGTCCCTAATCACCTGTCTGAAGAAGTCCTAAAGTAGCAAATGGCTGGAAAGACAAAGGGAACTATAATTATTCTTTTGTCATCACCAGACACAGGACTAGATGGATCTTTATTCTGGTACAGTATAACAGTGCTCATGGATCATCTTCATCCATATGGAAAGTAAAATGTTTGATTTTAATCCTACACAGAAGGAGAGGAAGAGAGGCCTGAGATAGTCTTGAGGTCTCATCTGGAAAGCAGAAGTCTACAAGCTTTCTTTTAAATTCTACTGGCTGCTTTTTTACTAGCCAGTTGTACAAAATATGCAGAGGGCTTCCATGTTTTGGTGAGTTCCAATACATGCAGGTATTTGATAAATATTTTTGGGACAACAAAATATGGCTACCAAAACTCAGGAATGAACCCCTAAAACCAGCAGTAGATGTATTAAAAACATTCCTAAGGGAGGTGTTGAACTTTTGGAAGAAAATATTTGTATATTGAGAGTTATTAATTAAGGACGTGTAAAAGCACTATTAAAGCACAAATGGCCATCTGAAATGTAATCAAAAACCTGCATACTTTCAAGCCTTTCTTTTCTCACTCAAAGGGATTCAGAGATACACTGAACCCTACAAGCACAGCAGTAATGGATGGATATCAGAAAGAAATACCAGATTTGCGCCTATTACAGGAAAGTACAGGGACATAAGGACAAAAGCACAAAACCTACTTTTCAAACATCTGTGATGTTCCAATAATAGGAATGCAATTAATTTTACTCAAATTAAAAAAAAATAAAATTAAAAGTGTTGTGGTTTTATTTTTCTTAACAGATGAATGACTTCACTTAATGCTACAATATTTAACAGCCATTCCTAAAACTGGATGTTACCTTAATGACGATATTGCTATTGTGCCTCTTTAAAGAAGATACATGTGTTGCAAACAGTTTTATAACAGTGAATCTCCATAAATAAAATACCAACAGCAACACTCATATTATTAGAGACACTGAAAACAAATTAAATCCAGTGCCTGAAGAAGCTATTATGGTCCCAACTGAAAGTAAGAAACATATGTCTCTGTACTGAAGATGTATTAGAAGGACTGTGAACAATAAGAATTGAAAAGACATGAAAAAAAATAAAACTGACCCAGAAGGAGACCAGAAGGGATCATGCTTCAGATAATGAAATGCACCTGAATAATTGTGGCTTATATAATAATAGTAGTTGCTTGCTGGAGTATGATTACTGCCGTATCAATCACACCAAGAGTAAAAGAGCTGGTGCTACTTATTGCTGGAGAGTAAGGAAGCCATGTCATTTTTCCAGCAGAAACCAGACTATTAAACTGTTAAAAATTGATCTATATGTCTCTCCTGGTTTAAAATACCAGATTTCATTACCTCTCGATTTTTCAAGGCAATTAAATAATATAGATAAGTCCAACTTCAATTTTACTTTTCACTTACAATTTCATTACAACATGACATTTAGACAATATAATATCTAGTATATAGTATCTACTTTCAGAATTTTTCACAGAATGACAAAGGAACTGGGGAAAAACTTTAATTTAACAGTAGCCATAGTTTGTCTTATCCTAGTATTTCTGAATGCAATTTGCAAGCGCTGATATGAATTTGCTCATTCTATGATAATACAAAAGAACAGAAACATATGGCTGAAAAGCAACTAACTAGATTAAAGCTGTTTCTCTAACCCATTTGTACAGTCCTGCCATGATGAGTCTCTTAATGCCTCATAAGTCAAACCATTAGCAAATACAGCTATACTTAGCATTGGAAGTTTTCCTTATATTGAACCAGACTCTTTCCAGTTGCAGTTTAATCCCATTGCTTCTCATGTAATCCATCACAGAACCAAAGAAGGAACTGCTTGCCCTCTGTGTAGTTTTTCTTAAATTGAAACATTATTCTTTTCTTCAGGCAAAGCCAGTTCCATTTCACCCTGTGTTTACTTGCAAGTTCATGCTATTGTCAAAGAAGGGAGAGCCCACTTTGGTGATGCTACTTCTGCATGTGAGCACTGTAGGACACACATTTTTCCTGAATGACCAGGAGGACTGACTAGCACATTACAAGCTCTGACCCCCTCAGCTTTCCTTCAAGAGTCCCACACCCACTTTTTATCGGCTTAGAGTTACACTGAAATCAGTCATGCCTGCATAAATGAGCAGTCTCAGATAATTGTCATTTGACTAGATGACTTTGGCAAAATCACTCATATTTAAGTTCCTGGGAGACAGAAGACTTCCCACAATATTAGGTCCAGACACTAGACCGAAGTTTTCATCACACACAGGAGTGAGACACTCACGACCAACCAATACATCTCTTCCTCATGAGAAGAATGATCCTTAATCTCACAGCTTTTCCAGCCTGGCAGGCTTTCATTTTATTTTCAATCCACTCTGTCATTAGGCTTGAAACTTCAGCTCCTGTGGGCAGCATTGTAATGCATCACTGCCTGAGAAGGGATCCTTTCCCTATGAAGAAGACCTGTGAGTTGAAATATCTTGTTGGCTAGGTTTTCCTCATTCACAGTAGGTGCTATTGTAGATCTTCCTGGCTTGTTACCAATCATCTTCTCCACACCCCCATTCCAGATTTCACTCTCTCTGACAGCTTTCTCATGTAATTTCTCTACCTACTTCTTAAGAGATTTCACCAGCACATACGCTACAGCTGAGGAATCTTCCTCCCTCAGGCTTCTTTGGGAACGGAACTGCAAACCGTAACTCCTACAAATTCAGTTTAAGATTTAGATTTAGACATCTATAGGTTTGGTTCCCATCTAAAGTCACCACTTGAACTGTTAGCAAGTATTGGAAGAAAAATACTTCACAAAACAACTTACATTTTCAACATAGGTTTGCTCTGTATATGACAAGTTTGCTCAAGCACATTACTCTCCTTGTTTTCCTTTTATTCCTTCCCTGTAAGAGTTCTATCCACAGCTTTTGAGCCACTTCTTTACTGAGTCAAATGGCTCCTTGTTTTTCAGGTCCCTCTTTCCAAACTGGTCTTTTCATTCTGACTAGATTTAAATAGAATAAAGAAGTTTGTTGAAGACTAAACCTGTTTTGTTCCTCTGTCCTTGGTCTATAGGCAGTCTACTGACCTTGCCCATGAAGAGTTCACAGTTTGAATTAGTTTGAGACTCCTCACTTTGGTACAGGTAATAACATTTGTAGTTCACATTCTAGCATTTCATATGACAAAAGGAGTAGTAAAATAACAGAAGAAATAACGGATTTTATACAGTCACATCATATACAATTATATATAACATGAGACAATTAACCCTCTTGACAGAACCAAATAGAAATGTAGCCAGTGATTTTTAAAGTACATTTAATACTTACACCACAGCATACCAGTCTAAGTGAATTCCTGCTGGCAAAATTCATTAAATTGGCCAGTTGCCAGTGGCATAGACAAGTAACTTTACCTGAGGCAACAGAGCTAAAGAGGCTTTCTGTAGTCTTTACAGGTATTATATCTTCCACCACTCCGTAATCAACCCATTCATTTACTTTCGTTTGAGTGGATTAAAAATAAAATTATAGAAACACCTTGTCTTTGTTGTATTGTCACATTTCACCTCTTCTGTCTAAAAGAATTACACAATTCTATTCTCTTGAAGCTCTCAGCAATAACAGCAATATTTACGAGACAATTTGGCTGACAGCAGCAGATAAACTGCTTGTAAGCTAAAAGAATGTCTTGTTATTACATTACTTAGATAATTTGCTTGACATAATATGAAATAGCTATTGAGTATTAGGTTTACATGATAATAAACTTAGTATTAACACAATTGCTAAATTTCATATTACAAAAGAAAAAGAAATTTCATATGTCACTGTAAGATAGGTATAAACCCCCGAGTTTTTCAATGCCTGTTTCTGCTGGAAGCTCCCTATTCATCTGTATAACTGATCATTTTAAATTTCACTTGAAACACTACAAAATTACTTTCTAGATCTTGTATATTTAAAAGTCATGTCCTCATATTTTATAAAATACACCCTGCCCCTCCTCCTTACACAGAACAAGCCTCACCCTACTCTGTATTCAGATTAATCACGGACTCACTCTAGCACTGTATTCAGTTATACCCTGAGCTGACTTTTAATGAGAAACTCCTTTGCAATAAAGCTTCCACATTGCCATAAATAGGAAAGACTGGACTCCCCTTAACCTTTTTCTCTTAACAAGTTACTGAGCCATTAGCTTAAAAAATCTTGAATTTCATTACCTTCTAAGGAATACAGTTCTCTCTATTGATCTCCGATTTTACCTAACTAAGAATCATTATAAAATAGTATGCAAAAATCTCTGTAAATATGTGTTTTTTCAAGTATCTTCTGGTATTTCTGAAAAGGACTGCTCAAATACTGATCAATATGGTCAAATACAGGTGTTAAGAGCTGTGTTTCAGAGTGACCATGGATGAAAGGTAGGCCAAGGGGTAGAAGATATCAAGGGAGAAAAAGAGTAGCATAATTTTTTTTGCACAAATGAAATAATTTTTAAGCTCAGAGGTTTTTTTCCATCTTCTTCTTTGAGAAGTGTGTTAAAGGACCATTTAATTTTAATAATATTGTTAAACTGACACTAGTAATAGATGGCATATTTTTCTTGCTTTGGATATGATCTTGTAATCCTCAACTAGGAAGAGGTGTAATAGTTAGGATCAACCGGATTTCCTCCAACCTCTCATAAACTGTCAATTTATTGGCATTAAGAATGGCTAAGACAGGCTCTGAGGATGTTACAAGCAAATTTATAGATGACTTTTTCTTTAGTGTGCATTTTGGACAGATTTCAGAACAGCAACTCCCTGTCTAATTGCATTTCAGCAGTAAGGGAGATTGTTTAGTCAAAAGTACAGATTCTTGCATTATCAGTGTTTCTTGTAGTTCAAACATGATTTAGAGAGGGTCCACAGAAGGGCCACAAAGACAATCAAAGGACTGGGAAGCCTGCCATATAAGGAAAGGCTAAAAGAACTGGGATTGTTCAGCCTTGCAAAAAGAAGGGTTAGGGTAAATATTATTACATGTTCCAGTATTTAAAAGGTGACTACAAAGAAGATGGAGACTCCCTTTTTACAAGGAGTCACAGGGAAAAGACTGGGGTAATGAGTACAAGATACTCCTGTGGAGATTCTGATTAAACACAAGAGGAAAATTTTTGACAATGAGAACAATCAGTCACTGGAATAAACTCCCCAGGGAAGCGGTGGATTCCCCAACTTTGGATACTTTTAAGATTCACCTAAATGTGGTTCTGGGCATCTTGTCTAGACTGTGTCTTTGACAAGAAAGACTGGATCAGATGATCCTCAAGGTCCCCTTCCAACCTGGTGTTCTAAGATCCTATCATGTCATAAGCTAATAAATACAAATAATAGTATCCTACCTTTTCAAGATAGCAACATGTGTAAATTTCTCTAAGTTTCAACATTAAAAACAGTATTGAAGGAAGAATCATTCTTATGACACTTAAATTACTGGAATCAATTAAAAAAATAATCTTTTTTTTTTTCCACAATTACTTTACTTTACTCACATTAGTTTAGTGAAGTTCTACTTATCTATTATGGACGTTATCTTTCCTGAAAGAAAAAGGCATGCACACACTTGCTGAGAAAATTACTCCAGTGCTATAGCTAAAAGGAAAATCAGGAAACAAATTATTCAACAAAGGTATAATGATGAAGACAATGGCATAAGTAGAAGAACACAAAAGCTGTAATTTACAAGTGAAACGCATATGTCAAGCTGTAATAAAAACAGATGCTGCATAACAAGTAAAATTGTATGTGGTTACATTATTATATACTGCCACAATGAGAGAATTAACTGCATAAACTTGACATTAATATAAAAACACTTAGAATAGTAATATATATATAAATTGTGTGTTATTGTAAGAAATTAGAACTGAACAAAGCAACTAAATATTGAATAATATCATGCCT
Organism: Daphoenositta chrysoptera; assembly: GCA_013397915.1. Lineage (NCBI taxonomy): Eukaryota > Metazoa > Chordata > Aves > Passeriformes > Daphoenositta > Daphoenositta chrysoptera. Next base: position 1,017,059 of record VZRO01006578.1, read on the forward strand.
ATTCATAAAGCATAGACTGCTGTGAGAGCATAAGCTCAAAGCCCAACGAGAAGAAAATACCGAAGATGAATGAAGGCAGCAATTCCATCAAATACAGAATTACAATATAAGTACTAACTGTTCTTAGCAGTAATTAGGTGGATGTTAAGACACACATTATAATTTGCAAAAAAATTAGTTTCAATCTGGTCACAACTGAAAAAACCAGTAATGAAATAAAGTTCTGTGAAGACAGTTTTTACCCTGAAACCATATGCACTGGTTGTTCTGTGCCACACAAAATTTATAACTTCTACTTTACTGCTATTTATTTCATCTAGAAACTTCTTGTACTTAGCAAATGCATTTAGAACAGAAGCTCAATCTCATGTAGGTTTTAAGTAATGTAATGAGGAAATATGTGGGATTTGTATATCTAAAATGCTTCTCACTAATAAATACCTAATACCTTCTCTGGTTTCTAAGATGATCTGACTTTATTCAAGATTGTGTCACACTTATCAGTGGTGACAATCATCTGTTTATAATTGACCTTTTGAGTAAATTCTGATCAACAAGAGCATTCAATACCTTTCCTTTCTTGTCACTGTCTGCCAATAATTTTCTTTTCAATACGGTGTCAAATAACCCTTTTCTTGTCCTCTCTGTTATCAATGGTATGTGTCAAAACTATTTGCACTCTTACTGCTTGCCAGCTGAGATCTCATCTTGTCCTACCACATTTCTTGTTCTACACAGACAAGCGGATACTTCCCAAGCCCTCTTAGTCATAAATTCTACTGTGCTACTTATTTCCTTTGTTTTGGCATACTTAAGAGTTTGTCATTTAGCCATGCCCCTTCTTGCACTTCCTTTTCTTTCCAGTGGACTAACTGAGTATGCATCTTACAGAAAATATGGCTATCTATTGATTTTTGATTATAAAAGTACCATATATGAAAATGTAGAAGTTATTTGGCACTGGTAATACTGTATTGGTAGACTCCCTTGTGCTCTACAGGAAATACTACTGAAATAACAGGAATAAATACAGTGACAGAAACAAAGAATACAAAGAGCTACTAAGAAGCTGATGAAAGATTGATAAAAAGATTGTCACTATTGAAAATAATCCCTTTAATAATATGACCTTTTCTATGCTTCTAGTGCTTGGGATAGTAGATGCCAATATGCAAAAAAAAAAAAAGTACCATCATTTTTTAAGCTCAAAGGGTAACATTTCTGGACCTAAAGGATTGTTTACTCAAATCTAAAGGGAAATAAAAAAGCACGCCTTAGAGTTGTCGTTTGACAACATAAAACCAACATGGCCAATGAAGCTACACAGACCAGCAATGAGGTAAGTTGGTTTGTTTATTATCTGCTGATGACCTGGTCAAGATGCAAACTGGCTCCTAAGTCACCCCACTGTAAAGAGCAAGTGGTATAACCAGGAGAGAGTAGGAAGTTTCCATGAGTCTGTTTTTATGGTTATAAAAAATGTAAGCATAAAACACGTAAGATGTGACTTGTTTTGGTTTGGTTTATGAACTTACAAAGGTAAAGGGAAGTGGATTTTGGATCAGAAGACTAAATGGAGGTCAGAGAGCTATAATTGCTTTAAGCTAGGTTTGGCATACAATCCAGCTACATAAATGGAAAATTTATTTACTGGTAGAGTCATCTGCAAGCCTAGATGTTCTAGAGAGTTCTAGTTGCTATTTGAACAACAGGGACTACTCTTTTTTTAATTCAAATTGCATACTCTGTTTTCCTGACTGCTGCTTATTATATTTTTGAGATGAAAATGCTGTTTATGGTTACTGTTTGGTAAATGAATGAGCTAATAGCCACACTGCTGCAGCAAGAGTAGTTAGCTTAATTAAGGTGCAGACATATATTGCTAAATAGTCTGGAGATGTATACTGACTATCTCGTTAAGCACATAACTTTAAAAATAATCTATTTAAAACAGCTTGTATGCAGCCTCTTAGGATTTGGCTTGCTATAATATTTAAAATATAGTTTATATTTATACAGCAATATAAAGATCCATTTATGTTAATCCGGTGCAAAAGGAAATATTTCTGATATCAAACATGCATAGACAGTGTGAGTTATCAATTATTTAAAGAGTAACTGGAATAGAATGTTAGCTCCACAACTCTGTAGGGGTTATATCAGCCTAAGGACATATTTCTTCTTGTGAAACACCCTATTTATGATGTAAAAAAAGGAAACCCTTTAAAATTAATATTGTTACAGTTACAAAATGAGAAAAACATTTAAATGGAATGCACATACTATTTAAATGTAAGTTTGAGGAGCCACCTGTGTTTTTCTGCCTGGCATAAAGCAAAATAATTGATAAAAATAATACATTCACTCCCTGTAACATCTCCATCATACAGAAATATGTACAGGTGAAAGCCCAAACATTGGTGTAGTTATTGGTCATTTGTACTTAATTTAATAAATATAAAGCAAAGGCTCTCCAAGATTTGTTTCATATTTGCATTTGCATTTCTATGACTCCTCTTGCAATAAAAAACTTCAGGACTTTCTTTCTAGACAACTGGAGTATCTCAAGTAAACTCATTTCAACATCTCAGAACACTTCATGGAAGTGACTAATAACAATTAATACACAAAATGGGATCTGAAACAGTAGAACAGGTGTCTAAATGTCAGGTCTTTTTGCCTCTTCGGCAGAACCTTTCTTTGTGAATGGTCCTGATTAAAATGATATTCACTATTTTGTGAACATTTAGCAATAAAATCCACCTTACTAAAAGTTTTGAGGATTAAACTTTTCCTTCCTTTTTTCCCTTCTAGAGAGAGTTTAGGTTATTCAGTCATTTTACTTCCACAATGTTTTGATTTCCTCCCTCCTCCTCCAAGAAAGGGAACTCTCAGTTTATCTTTTTCATAATGCATATATGAGAAGAATAATATTTTTTTCTTTTCTGAACAAAATAGTAAAGCAGAGCAATGGATGCTAGGAGTTCTTCTAAATCTACATAGCTGCTGTAGACTGGTATTCCAGTGAAGAAATATTGAACAAATATATATCTAGAAATGCCCAGTAAAACTTGTATTTTCCCTATGCAATAATAATGCTATAATAAGGCTATAATTTTCCCCAAGCACATCTGCACCTGGGAAGGGAAAACAGCAGCCACAATGAATAGGAAAGCAAAGAGGAAAAGAAAGCAACCAATATTTTTTATTTACACACTTTATTCAGCAATGATTGAGTCCATTTCTCATGCAGACCAAAACATTTTGCATCAATCTTACTTCCCCAAAGCAATTTTTACACACAAATGGTACCACAAGTTAAGAAGTCTCAGCACTCGAAAATGGTGCAGAACACTTCCTATGAGGTGAGAGCATCTCAAGAAGCATGGATTTTAATTTCTTCTCAAAACCTGAGAGACATTCTTACTAGTTTTTAAAACTTTTGGGAATTCCAAAGTAAGACAGAAGGGGAAGGGGTGAAGAAGGCTTATCTGACTGCAACATTCACAAATACAGAAAATCCCCAGCTGCTAAGTTAGAGACATCTACATGAGGTCTATTTTTGCTGATCTCTCTTTCACGGAAAACTTGGTTGCAGAAATTTATGTGGACTTTTCTCATCCTGCTTGTATACCCATGCAATGTACACAGCCTTTCAGTTGTACTAAACTACTTGTGGGACTGCACTGTTTAAAAAATCAGGGAACTGAGTTTAAAAATCTACAAAAACAAAAGCTACACTGTAGTATAGGGAGTGAAGTGTCCAATCTGGTCATGGTAGGTAATACCAGAGTACCCACTCAAGATATGGGAGACACAGCACTCAGGCTGCAGGAGATAGATAAGTATTTATCTGCTGCACTCAAGCAATACTCCTGGCTGGATGAATCCTTCCAGAGAGTATGAATGAGCCCCCTGTCTCCTGCTACCAGCATTGGCAAGAATTCTGCCTGTGGCTCTGTGGATAGCACAGAGAGCAGCCTCTGGAAGGAGGAGCACAGCCCCAGCCCTGCACTGTCCCCAGAGGCCCTGTGGCCAGCAGTGAGGCAGATGGCATCAGGCTGCAGGCTGAGTAGCACGGAGAGCTCCTGTCTCTCATGTCAGGGTGACTCTACCAACCTGAAGGCTATTATGCTAAAGTACCCTCTTGCCATTTCCTATTAGAAGTGGGAGAGGTAAGTACTTAATTCAAGGAGATGGAATTACCCTCCGGAGATATCTTCATTCTTTATATAGTTAATGGGATAGAAGTAACTGCCTGTGTTAGGAGGATGGGTTCACTTCCTTCAAGTCTGGAAGACAATTTTTAATATCCCTTTATTGCGTAGGGAGTTTGGATGGAGATGGTCTTGCTTTTCAGGGACAAACAGCTACCATTTCTATGAGATTAGCTAAATTAGAAGGTAGTTATAAGAAGAGAAGTTTAGTTCCTTTGGAATCAGATACCAGAGAAGAACTGCTGAAACTCCTTTGACAATGTTAAATTGAGTGAATTATGTGAGAAGGTCCAGGATGTTGACACACCACAGGAAGTTTTTCATCCTTTTTATTACCTTACAAAATTGCTTTAGGAAATAAACACAGTGAAAACAATATTTTCTCCTAGGCAGGTAACAGATTTTTTCCCTGGAGTAAACAACCATAAACTTGTGTGTTTGTTTACCAACAGAGTTATAAATATTTTCGAATTTGGACATATAATATTTTACTCTGTTTTTTAAATTAAGTTTCATCATCTGCACAAACAGGAAACTAATGAAATATGCAAATATCTCACATCAGCATAGATTTTTTGTACATATTCAAATCTACCTCTGAACAATAGGATCTATTATTTGAATGGTCAGCGTATAATGGGCACAAGAATACTTTTTACTCTTCTGTGTGGTTTCAATGTATCACATTGGAAGACAAGTAGAAAATTTATCAGTAATTAGAAATATAAATAAGGTTTGCCTTCTGACTTTTAAGAAGTAACCTTATGAAAAAAATTGGAATTATCATGCTGATAAGCTAAATTGTGTATCTGCATTGACCTTACATCACCTTTCTGCTAATACAGCTAAAAGTAAGTGTAAGGATTAACACAAATCAAATTCTTCCCCAGTTGCATTTTATGTTGTATTTTATGACACTGAACCATTAAGTAGTCACAGGTGAGATGGACAGCCATTCTTTTACTGCCTGGTTGCCTCCTTTCCAGCAGTAGTTTATGATTTCTTCATTCTGTGTGTCTAAAAATTAGTGACTACCTTTCCTATCACAGGAGGTCTCATACAAAGGTAGAATATAGGATCCTGTAATGTACTCTTTAGCACATAAAGTGCTCTCTTGACAAACTACCCAAGCATAACTGGTAATTGGTTCATAAAAAAGCAAAGCTGGGGAACAAGAATCACATGATTACATGCATCAAATATAAAAGTGTATATTCATTTTAATATTGATCAAATATATGTGATTAATAGCTTCTGAGACACTATTTCATATAGTAAAGGATTGCAGGCTTTATTTTAGAAAGAGATGGAGCAACAAAAAGTTGTTTTATACAATTTTTATAGATTTAGGCCAAAAGCTGTATAAAGTGATATTCATAAATGCAGTAAAAAAAAATTTCCTTTGATTCAATGTGCTCCATTTCCTTTTTGGTACAATTAGTCAAATGCCTTTTTATAGCCTGTAAAATTGTTAAATAATTTCTAAACTGTCAGAAAAAAAGGAGAAAAGCAGCAATCTCTCATACAGTCACTACAAACAAATCAAAAAGGTAGTAATTCTCAAAGGAAATTAATAACTTTTCAGTGCATTATGTAAGAGAGTACCATGCACTGGGAAATGAGAATGAAACAAGGTGCTTCATTCTCAGTTCTTCAAGCCTGACTTCATGACCTCAATGATAATCTGAAACAAGTTTTGGATGTAATTACCTCGTTCTCTGAAATAAACAAACTCGTGAGAAAAAGCAACAAAACACCCTGCAATCATGTTGGTGCCCACACAGGTGATCAGCACAGCTATAACTTCAGACATTTCAGACTTTCCCCACTGGTGTTTGCCACTTAACTACCCCGGGTAGTTTCAGGAGATAAAAAACTTGTCACAGAGTCTCATAATACCTTTTCCTAGCAGAGAAATGACAAGTCACAAGTATTTGGGGCTCATTTCCTCTGCAGCTTAGGGATCATTTGTTGTTCTGCCTGTTGGGGTTTATTTGCTCTAACCTCTGTCCTGGAATGGCTGGAATTCCTCTCTCCTACCCCACACCTCTGCCTCTCCTCTGACTCCATTCTGTTCCACAGGCAAATATGAGCTGTGCACTACTTGAATGCACTTGCTCTCTATGGCACTTTATGGAGCAAGACAACCAAATGGGGAAAGTGCTTTCAACACATTAGGCTACTAATAATGTATACCCTGAGGTGTTTTATAGCTTTTTGAGTGCATTTAAATTTCTTTTAATTCTTTTTCTCTTTCAATTCTCTGGTTGTGGAAGAAAGGCAGTACTTTTGATGTAGCCACCTTTTAAAAATAGATTTTAAAAGCAAATAAGAGGAAAGGGATGTCAAAACAAGTTAACATTGCTTTAAATACAAGTAATAATATTTGTGTTTGTTGTGGGTTTTTTAAGATAACAAAGAGAAGGAATACAAAAAGAAAGGTTATTATTGCCTAGCCTCCCACTTCCCAGTTGCTATTTCATCAACAGCAGTTTGTGATTTAACAGCACTTTTAACACATTCTTACTGAAAATAAACCAATTGTGGAATATTGAGCATTTTACTACACAACAAAACCGAGGTTACAGTAGCAGAAAGTCTCCAGCTGCTTCTGAAAGGGCAGCTTGGCATTTTGGCATGAAAGGGCAACTTATAATGAGTCCTTTCTTCTTCCATGTGTTACCTCTCTGCAAACCCCCATACGGCTTACCTGTATTCCCAATCAGACTGCTCCTATTTCCTTTATTCTGGTTATCATTTTTTTGTCACTTAAAATCAATCAAGAGGTGTTGTTTTGTTTTGGGTTTTCCCCCTAAATGACAGGCTTCTTGTTACCTTTCACCAGGGTGGAATGTTGAGAGGAAGTGTGACATTCCTCCAAAGGGTCTTGTAACTAAACACATCACAGTTTTTATTATAATGTGTCAACTTAAGCCTTCAATAATAATAGAATGAGGGAAGAGAAAGAGTCTTAGACCTTCATATAAATCTGCAGAGAATAAAGTGCATATTGAATATTGATGTTTTGCTTTTATTTAAATACTAGCATGAGGCTAAAATTTAATTTGACCTCTTAAAAAAGTGGATGAATCAAAGTGCAGGGATTCTTTACTGAGTGAGTGCATCATATACAAAACTGCAAAAATATTCTCTCAGCAAGAATGTTGCTTTTTTTTTTTAAGATTTACATTAAACAGGTACATTGAAAAGAACAGCTTTTGATTATATTGTCTCTAGGGACATTGTTTCTCTTAAATTTTATTTTAGAGTTCTATGTAATACACAGATGTTAACATTTTCATCAGATATTACTGGCCACTGCGAAAGTTGTGTACTTGTATGCAGCAAAACAGAAAACGATATTATTTAAAATAGCAAGAATAGATGTAACATTTTGGAGAAGCACAGAAAGAAAATTTAATTTATTTTGAAAACCTATCATGAGTACTTGAAGTCTGCACTGTCTATTCCAAAGCAAAACTGCAAGACTGCACGTCTCTTTGATGAGTGCTGTCACCATAATCAGAATGTGTCATAACAAATGCTCCAACTATGAAGACAGAAGTTTCTGTTGCAAATTTTCCAGATAATTCTGGAATAAATATTCTTGAAGAAATATTTATCAAAGAAATATTCTTTTCTTTCACTGTTTTCCTACTCACCACATTGCCCTTTAGATGCAGATACATAACAGAAATGCAGATGGAACACACTGGAGAAACAGCAATACAGCTTGGCAAGACTTAAGTTTCTTTGCAGCTAAATCAGTACATCTAAGAGGAAATAAAATCACCCATAATTCTTTAAACAAGGTACAAATAAAAGGTTTGTAAAATAAGACAGACCTCAAATTCCCAGAAACATAAGTAAATATCAGATAAGGCCATATGTAACGCTTGACAAATGTGACATAGAAACAAATGTATTTTTAATTTTGTTGCTGATAACAGTCTTCATTAAAAAAAAAGTGAGGAGAAGAAGTGATTTAGATTATGTAATCCTGATGGTGCACTGACTACAGTTATTCATGTAGATCTACATGAGAATGATATATGGAGAAAAATGGCACCAGTATGTTACAATTATATCAAGTTCTGCTTTTTAAATTTTCCAAGAGACGTCAATATCAGTACTGGAATATAATCTGCATAGTCTCCCCTTTACAGGGCTGAGAATGGAATGCAGAACAAAATCTCAAAGTGTCAGAACACTGTGAGCACCTGAATGGCTAATACTGCTTTTAAAAAGTGTTTAATGTGTATTTACTTAATAGTGCCCAATTTATCTGAGTATTTGTGCCGTGGGAAATGTGAATCATGTACGTAAAAAATATTCCATTAATAATACTTCATAGACTTGCTATATAATTCTCTCTTATATTGGCCTTCATTTTATAATACTTTTGACTTCTAAATTACTGACAGTATTTTAATTTTGCACTACTACAGAATATGATGTAAGAGGTTTGATCCTAATATTGGTATTTTTGGATTTTCTTCAAAAATGCATAGCTGAGTAACCAAAAAGAGTTATATATTATTGTAATACACAGATCATAAAGCATCTAGGAGCATATAATCCCTTAAAACTCCAAAATTACTAATATTAGAACATTCTGATGGTTTGCTATTGTATTTTAACTAAAAAATTAAAATGTGAAATCTGTTCATTTCATGTGAGTGACATTGATTTATTCATGTAATATAACATTCCAGTATGTTCTGACTGGTGGCAGTATCCACCAGAAAAAATGGAACAAGTTCTACTAATATCTTTCAATAACTTACTAACACTGAATGCAGTCCTGTGATATTTTGTTCTTCCTATGAGTGAAACAGATTAAATGAGTCTAATTAGGTTTCTTCTGCTGTTTTGTACACTTTGTCTCCTCTTCTACCTAGTGACTTCAAGAGTCCCTGTACCCAAACTTCAATATTGTAAAGATAATGTATTACCATTTTCTTTTTTCCAGTTAAAGCAAAACAAATGTATTTGTTCTCTTAGCAGCAGTTTCTTTCATTAGGCACTACTTTTTAAGCATTAGATTAAAGTTCAATTCAGCTTTTAAGCTTTGTTCAAAACAAAGTCTTAGGTTCTGGAAAACACATCCATGGTGCCAATACTCAGTTTGTAAACCTCTTAATCCTACTGCTTTTATGCTATTGCCATGCTTCTACCATCAACTGTGTGTGCCTCATTAATTTCACAAATACCTTATTTTGCCCAGAAAAATGCAACACAGTGGGATGAAGTGAAGTTACTGTGAACTAAATCTTGTAAGACCTTGTGGGCATTCTCAAAATAATTGTAAAACTTTTTGCCACCTCCTGCTTAGCAATTTTACCTCAGCTGCCTGTCATTCCTGTCTGATGAAGTTCATGTTGTTTCTTTGCTGTCAAGTGCTGGCTTCAAGGTAAGAAGAATAAATGTGCAACTGTTGCAGCATCTCTCGCAGAAAAGATGGAAGAGGAAAGGCAAAAGAAATATTATTGTCCTCACTATAGAAAACTATGCCACAGAGAAAGCAATGGGCAAGTGACAAATACTGAGTTGGGAGGATAAACCCTCAAAGATTCCGTGAAGCTATATCCTAGAAGTTGTTAACTCGTATGTAGCTTTTTAATTACTTTTATGTTACGAAGACCTAAAATGTCTGAATTTTACTGTACTAAAACCATTTTAAAAATTGCCTTTTAGTTCCTTGACAATTGCAGAACATGATTTAGGGATGTATTGGCAACTGGTGGTTTTTTATAGAGCACATGATTTTGGATTATTTTCTTAGACTCTTCCAGAGTGTAATTTCCTTAAAAGCTACATGACCTATTGGGTACTGTCATCCTAAAATTCTTTAACAAAAGAGATGTTAAAGACAATAAATCAGTATTGATTACCACCAAAATTAATACAATTTAAAAGTTCATGGAAAGGTAAATAGTTCATAGCTGAATTGAAACAACTGAATTGAAAACTCCTACTCAGAGCATTAGCAAGAAAAGAAGCAGGATCTTGTTCCCTTTTTCATTGGCTTTGGCCAGCCATCCAAATTGGCAACAAAAAGATTTAGAACCTCATCAGTTTATAGAGGAATTAGAGTTTTCAAGCCCAGGTTCAATTTAACATATTCAGATTTCAGCACATGAACTTCAGTACTGGGATTTCTTAGATGAAACTTCAGATTTAGTATAACCCTTCTGGTTTTTGAGGCTATTGATAAATAAATTGGAATTTTTAACACAGATGCAATTCAAGTGACTCAAGTTGGAGAGGAATCCATCTTCAGAAACGAAGGATCTTTATAGATTCATCACCTCATCAATTACAGTATGATATTAAGTCACTTCCAACAGTGCATTTATATATTATGCATTTTGGTTGCATACCAGTATACAAGCCAATTAATGTTGTGTGATTTTAATGTATTTCATCTCATATAAGAGAGTGCTTCTTGGGAGCCAAAGAAATTAAAATTAGCAGTATCACTCTCAGTATCCTTAAAACACTGGAGGATACTTGTGCTAGCCTCCTGAAGATGTAGAAAAAGAGTGCATACCTGAGGTCTGTCTTTTGATGAAAATCTGAAATGAAGTAAACTACATCAGTCAGCCTCTGGATTTTTTTTAATCACTTCTTAATAGGCAGAATATAATTTTCTGTATCTCTGCATTAAAATTTAAACTATCTTGTTTCATAATAATAAGAGTTCTATCTCGTATTGTACAAAGATTGGTAGTCTAACTACTGCAGGGAAAATGTGTTTGCTTGCAGACACCACCTTCCAGCCTCCATTCAGTTAGCAACACTGCCTTTTAAAAATGGTGATGTCAAGGCATTTTAGTTTTCCTTCTGCTCCTGCATTTCTGTTATCTTCTTGCTCTCTTATATTCAGTAGATACTGACTATACTGCTGATCCTGCAATTCAGTCACATCACATTTGTGTCAGATGTGGACATGTTAGATCATGAGAGAAGAGTTTTTGACATTACTCTTACAAAAATTTAATTGAATATAGGTTTAACAAGGTATCTAGGGGGCAGGGACCCATATTTCACAACTATTTGATATATGTGGGAACATAGGTATTGCTTTTTCACATTTTTGGGGTTTGAACCATCAGATAAATTTTTCCAGCTAGTTTTTGTGTGAAAAAGTAAAATAATTCAGACTTTATGACTGAGACTGTTATGCTTTTGTTGAGTTTTTTTTTTTTTTTTTTTTTGGTTGGTTGGTTGATTGGTTTTTTTTCAGCAAAAATATCCAGGCATTTCTTTGGGAGATTTATGCAGAGAAACTCGCTTTGGCCCCTCAAAGACACCAGTGACAGGAGATATATATATCTCCTTAGGTATCAAGTATGAACTCACCACCCTAGCGTCCCTTACCAGTCAAAGGAAAGACAGACACGTCCTGAGGGAATCGATTTCATTGTAAAATGGACGTCAACAGTAAATAATAAGATTCACTTTTTGGATATTCTGCTTTAAGACATCTAAAGTTAAGCAAGAGAAATACCACCAAAATCTACAGAGCCCGAACTTGGTACAAGGGTAAAGGAAATGCTTTCAGAAACAATCTAGGTGTTATAGTCCTTTTTTCTGCTTTCCTTCTGCTTCCTTCTTTTTCAAAAGGTAGATAGATGTGAGAAAGAGCATGTAAGTTACTGTTTCTGTTAGCTACATGGTATTTCAATGAAAAAAATTATTTTCTGTGATCTCTAGATAGAAATGAGAAGTTAATTGAAACTAAAAATCAGTCAATTTATCCAAAGAGTTAAATAAATTCCTTTACTCTCTTTGTTTCTTCGGCATTGGATGACACAGTTAGGGAGAATGACTGTGAGTAAATGCCTCTCTCAGAGGAAAAAATTCAAAAATCAACAGTATGTTCATGTCAATAACCATCTTGTAAAGAAAGAAAATACAGGGACCTCTAATCATTCTTCTGTGCAACAGTTTGGTTTTTTTTCCCCTCTGTATTCCTAATGTTTCTTATATTCACTTATCACATATGCTGTCAAATAACTAATTCTTTTATTTATTTATTCTTTAATTTAAAAGAAAAGTATATTACAGGAAAGAAAGTGTAATTGTTTTCCATAAATCCATAAGAGTTATGAAAAAACAGAACAGTTCTAAAAATAGACTCATGGATAATTATCATAAGCTGTAACTCTCACGGCTACTTCACAGGATGTCTTTGGGATAAAGTACAAAGATTGGCATAATAGTCACATAATTTAGGCTATTTACCTCTTGTAAAAAGTTAGATAAGTTCTTTCTGTATTTTATGGAAATTAGTGTAGAATTATAAACTGTACTTGGAAAAAAAAAATCATGTAATAACATTGGATTGCCAAAATTCAAGTTATGCTAAGTAACCATAATTATAGTCTCATCAGAGCTAAAGTGTTTAAAAACACCTGTAAAATTTAGGTGCCTCTGTCTATTGTTATAAGCAAATGAATGCACTGATTTAAGTAGCAAGAACCATTAGTAGACTGAAGTAAAGATGGCAAGAGAAAAAACCCCAGAAGCCTCAATTGTCAGGATGCCTAGTGAGACAAGAAAGGTTCTACATAGCAACAGCACTTTAAGGATGAATAAATAGCCATAAAGCTTGCTGGTACTGCATGGAAGCTTGCAGATGGCAGATGAATTCATGTCTGTCATGTTTCTATAATACAATGACTTTTACATATTGCTGCCAGATGGAACATAGTTTTACATCTTGATTATAAATCTCCAAGAAATACAACTTCCTTCAATATGTTCCCTATATTTGAAACAAAAGCAAATTCAGAGACAGATTTGGAAGCTAAAGCAGATTTAAGAAAATCTGAGAGAATATAAATTAAATCCTCAAGGGCTTCCTTGTTATAACTCAATTCAAAATCATGGAGTTCCCCATGTGTTCTCTATTTTTGAGGAAAACCAGGGAAGGTGTCATACGTATTTCTATACAGGGAGAATTACATGTTCATTTTAAGATGTAAATACATTCCCGGCAGGTCCAGAAGAGCTCTCAATCAAACTTAGTAGTTTGGAAAAACTTTTACATAACATTTATTCCTGCTTCAAGAAAAAGTGGTATCTAGCCAACAAGCTGGGATCATAAGAGTGAAGTGCACAAAGCATAAATGCATTTAATCATTGCCGATAACGAACATCTGCATCCACACCACAGAAGCACCTTGCCCTTCCCATCATGTTAAATGATACCTGGACAGACTTAAAATCTAACTCTGATCTGGTTACACCAGTTTCTGTAGAGATGTGCTTTCTCGAACTATGAAGAGAGTACAGAATTTTTGTATTTTATGTGTGTTCATGCATCCTACCTGGCTTCCTGCTGTGTGTCTGGTCTTTGCTTCTAATCCTAATTGGTATTGCTAAGAAGTGAATAACTCTGATAGCAATGAAGTGAACTGTATGACTGTAGGGAAGAATATTTTCCCATTCAATGATTTCTCACAGAGTCTGATTTGACAACAAACTTGAGTTGACTTCTTTCAGACAGCCTCAAGCATTGTTTATATGCAGATAATTCTGTGTGTGAACCCATTAGGCTTTTATGACAGTTATAATCAAATATGATTGGGAAACCTTCTGGCTTACTTGGATCCATACTTACATTGTGCTTTGTGAGGTTGGAAATGTTACTTGCTATTGCTTGTAGCCAGTCAATACAGTCTTCAGCAGAGAGACACTGAATTATTCCACTGCAAACCCCATCCACAGCAATTACTTGGAATGCATTTTGCCTGTAGACATATCATATCAGATCAGGTCAGAGAAAATTTTATCTGTTCTAGCGTATCATCTTAAAAATACTTGTAGAAATGCTTTTCTTTCAACTACAACGAAGGTCAGCCACTGAACACTGCTAAAATCCTGGTTTTCCTGTCTTATAAATACCTGACATATTAAATTGATCATGCTAAAAGGTCAAATCAGACAATATTAAGCCTCCATAAGGCTATTAAAAAAATTCCATGGACCAGCTCCACAGAACCTTGACCACCAGGCTGTACAACTTCAGAAGCTGAGCCAATGAAAGAGCTGATGCATATATAAGACTTAATAATTTAATACAGCAGACTACAAAGAAGGAAAGTGTGCATTGGAAACCATAGGCAATAGTTTGGGAAATTCAGTGAATGACAGTATCTTTTTCTCAACACCTTTGTTTCATTTTTAGAGTGTCTAAACACAGTTGGATTACTATCTGGATGGCCCTTGTTGGCTGCTCATGCTTATAGAATTTTGTTTCTCTTCTAAATTACTGATTGAAAAGTTGTAGAACTCAAACTTGATCAGGTAACATTAATGATTTTTCCAATTGCATTTCTGAATATAGGATCATTACCAAAATGCACTCCTACCTCAGCCTCTACCCCAGCACCAATCTGGGCACATATACAAAAATCTATCATGCATTATAGACTGATTTTCCACTTCCAGGCACTGAGCAATTATAGAACAAGAGAAAATTTTCAGATGTTAAAGCAGTGACTGACCTAATTTCTTCAGTAAATAGCCTTATTTGCTAAAAGCCCTTGTAGGGCTCACAGGTCTCTGTCTTCAAAACCAAAAAACCTCAATAATAATCCATATCCCAGCGGAGATTACCAAACATACTAAACATTCATAAATTAGGAGATTACTAAACATACAGAGAATACCAAGTTCCATTGCTGACATTCTGTTACAAACCCCACTGTTAATGATTAATTCATGGTTTAAGTACATCATTCAGATTCTTTGAGAATGGTTCAAGCAAAGTGCGTGTTATCTTCAGGATAAAACTGAGTATCACTAATGACTTTTTCTGATATCTGAAGACAGATATTAATTTTGAAAAGCTGTTTGTTTGAGGTTTTTTACCTCTTAAAATGTTATTCTAGCTGTACAGAAGGTAAGGCTAATATCTATCTTTACTGCATCCACGTCGAGAACAGACTGTTTCTTCAGTCTGGAGAAGCAATAAAAATGAACTAGAGCCATGCCTTTGCTCTGAGAGCTCTAGCATGAGAACCACCTTTTACAGGATACTGAGGCTTGTATTAACACCATCTTGCAGGGATCTCTGGTTTACTTAAATCCAGCAGCTTAGTTGTCTTTCATATGGGTAGTGATTTTTCTTTAAACTCCCAAAAATACTAACCAAGACACACTTCTTTCAGAGACTCATTTTCACAATAATTATGGTAAAGTTTTGAAGAAGATTTATTTAAAGAATCTTCTGGTAATGTTGCTAGCATTTATTTATTCTATCCTTTTTTTTAGATGGCTATATATATAAATAGCAAAAATTTCCAGAATAAATTTCTAAATCCTTACATGAACACCATAGCATGGGCTCAAAATTGTTGATTATCACTTTTTAAGAAAAAATAGCAATGATTTCAGGACTCACCTTGTTTCTATACAGTCTATCATAAATCAAAGCAGAGATCCAAGAAATCTATTAATATGTGACATTAACACAAGCACAAAAACCCCAGTAAGTTCCAGATTCAGTGCATGAATTTCCCTTACGCTACAAACACAATGAATCTGGTGCATTTTAGGGCATCAGGTTGTTCCTATTGCTCCCAGGACTTTGATCTCTGCAAGTACAAAACCATTCATCTATAATGTTACTACCCAAGTATCAGTAAACACAGATATCATCATACATGGTTACTTGTGAATGTGTCTTGGCAGTAGATAGCCTTAGATTATTGTAATAGTATTTTCTTGAACTGCTCTACCAGCCCAAGTCCATAATACCATGCAAACCTGAAAACATAATGCATTAAATACATGTTTAGTACTAAATGGAACAAATAGTAGATTGATCACTTTATAATGCACAAAATATTTAGATTGGATAAACATTTACTCAACTACACATTTCAGGTTCTGTGACTTCCGGAACGCAAAAGCTGTATTTGAAATTACTAAGCTTTGCAAGGTTAAACTCCATGTCTTCTAGAATTCTGTATGAATATCCTCCAGAATTCTGTATGAATACCCTCCAGAATTTAAGTGTCTCAAGCATTCCACTGGAAAAGCCAGAACATGATTATGAGGTTTAGTATTGTATGTTAGAATAATATATTTTCATATCAAACTCTGAAATATAAGAAGTTATTAGACTTTACATAGTGAAAACAGCCTTGCAAATACTAACTATGGAAAAATGCAATTAATTAGCTCTTCTTTCTTGTTGCTTCCTTATACTATTTTTAATATCCTTTCTTTTATGTTGTTGTTTATAGCAGTCTCTTTCAAAAAGTATCTATGTTTCATAACAAATTCTGAGAGACAGTAGCATTTATAAATGCTTACAGTAATTTAAAAGTCTTATAAACTAGCAACATAAAATGTTGGTTCTATGCTTTAGGAAAATCCCACTTCCTGTCTCATATGCATCCTGCATTTCTGGTTTTTTTAAGACTCTTACTTCCTCATGTTAGACAGAATAGAAGGACACAAGGAGAAAATTATCAGAGCAGTTATTCAAGGTCTGAGTATGAGTTCAGGTATTTTGTTTCGTATTAATATACCAAATACACATTTATTTTCTAGAAATTCAAATCTCAAGAATATTGTTACTACCTAAGAAACTTTCTTTGTTACGTTCTATAATATGAACTTCAAGCTTGTTTTTTATTGATGCAGAAGACTTAATTTTAAAACCCTCGATCTATGAACAGCTGGATATGTGCTAATTTTCCATGTGAGTAGTTCTACTCAATTCTATACCTTATCTGAAGTATACTGTAGACTAGATCTCAGATTTGACTGTTGTGATTTTGGGCCCTTTATGCTTCATTGTTAAATATGGAGCTGAAAGCTTTCACAAAATTTAGTGAACAACCTCCTGCCTCTCTGGTGACTTTATCCTGCTCCAGTTCAGTTCAGCCAATAAGCTTTTGTAGCCTTTGGTTTACACCTTGCCTCCCTGGGCCAGCCATCGTTCCTCAACAGACCGGGTCTCCTGCAGCCAAATATGATCCTGCTATTCCCAGTCAAAAGCTGCAGGATGGCTTTAGCTCCACAATGATCCACTACAACTACTGCCTAATCTGCATTAATTTCAGCTCTGTGAATAGGAGAAATGGCTGGCAGACCTAGCAAGTGTAATTCTAAGAAACTAGAGTCCTAATAACCAACAGAGGCGGTGGATGGCTTTTGTGCAACTTTCAAATGTTTACTGAGTACCAATGAGAAGGAAGCAGGCTGCGATAGGAAACTATAAAATTAACTCCATAAAAATTCCAAACAGATTGAAGAAGACTTCTCTTCCCCCAGTTTCTGGGGTTTCATAAATCTTCTTCTAGGTGATTGATTAGAAGAAGGAATTATGGAGTAACATGCTCTGTATCTGTACACATCTTTCCTCCAGTTAATTCCTTTACATAATGGAGTTCACAGAAGTATTTCAGTATGAGAACTTCATTCTTACATATAGAGATGATAAATTAATCCATACAATACCTAGATGTTTCAAACTTTCAACAGGTATGATCTTATATACTTGCCCTGTTGGACTTTGTAGCTATTTTCATTTCTATTTCATTGCTTTACAAACAGTAACCATTACAGAATATTTTTTTTTCTTCCTTCCTAATTTCTTCTGATTTATTAGGATAATATTAAATCAAACAATGACAAGTTCCAGGTCTGTATTGGGTCCTTCTGAGATGAATTTAGTTTTCCCCACAACAGCCCTCATAGTGTTGTGTTTTGTATTGGTAGCTAGAAAGATATTGATTACACAACAGTGTTTTGGCTACTGTTGAGCAGTGCTGACACAGTATCAGAGCTATCTCTCCAGCATTCCCTCCTCACCAATAGGCTGGGGGAACAAAATCTTGGGAGGGGAACTAGCCAGGACAGCTGACCCAAACTGATTAAAGGGATATTCTATACCATACGATACCTGCTCAGCAATGAAAGCTAGGAAAAACGAAGAGTAGGGAGGGTATTAATTAATTATGACACTTGTATTCCAGAGCAACTACTAAATGTACCAAAGCCCTGCTTCCCAGGATGTGACTGAACATCATCTGCTGATGGGAAGTAGAGAATAAACATTTTGGGTTTTTTGCTTCCATGTGTGGCCTTTGCTTTTGTTTTATTAAACTGCCTTTATTTTGACTCACCAGATTGTTCCCATCTCATTTTCTTCCCCTTCATCCTGTCGAGGAGGGGAGTGATAGAGAAGCTTGGTTGCCACTTGGCATCCAGCCATGGTCAACCCACCATAATGCCATAAAGTTAAACCTGACTATAAGCTCTGGACAGCTATCCCAGTGATTGTGAATAATTGGCAATGAATTTAGATGTTAACACATGCAAAGTAAAACATGGGAAAAAAATAACTTTAGCTATATGGAAACAAAAAATAATCCCTACTGTAGATATGAACGTGAAGCAAAGTACAAGAACTGGGAGATGCTTATCAGCTCAGGCTCTTGCTCATGGTCCTCACCTGAGTATGGTTGCTGCTACTCCTGTGCCTGGACATGTATCCCACTGATTTGGACCTGTAGGCTTATGTCCCATCCTAAACTGAGCCCCACCTGATCATGATGGACTCCTCTGAAACCTGTCCCTAAGCCTTCTCTGTTCCTCCCTGGGGAGCAGCAGGATAGGATCTTTGTCTGCATGGACAATGCCTTGTCCAGACTCACTGCCACCCTCTCTCTTGGGTGGAACTGAACTCTCTTATCTTATCCTTGGGGCAGCCAGGCCTTGCTGTTCCCAAACAAGATTATTTCACCCAGTGTAGTTATCAGATGAAGTATTTATCACAAACAGAAGGAAATATATTTTAAAAACATCATCACATTGCAGAGCTCATTGCCATAATGTATTGCATTAAAAACATAAAATCAAGGAATTTAGAAAGAAGCTTTTGAGGACAGGAGCACTAGCAGCTATTAAATATGATGACATATCTTTCATCTCAAACTGCAAAAGGTGCTGAGCACTAGATGCAAGTAGGAAGATCACCCATCATCTCCCCAAATACCTGGTCCCAGCTGATGTCAGAGGAGAATATGAGCCAAGGTGGACATAGACAGACCTTTATGAAACCTCCTATGTTTCATGTCTCTGGCAGCTGCAGTGGAACTAATAATGCAATTTCTCCAACAAGACAACTCCCTAGGGCATGCATCTGTCAACCAGGAAGTCAAGTTTCAACCTTCAGAACTTCTTTACCTGCACAAATCTGATCCTGGAAGGTACTGGGAAAACCGTGAATGAAGAAGTGGTATTAATCGAAGATCACACCACCTTTTCTCCCACCTAAGTCCTGGGGATGCTGGCCATGAGGAACATGATAATGTATCCTGAAAAACATGAAAAGATCCTTCTCAGTTTTGAACTTCATTGTAGGTACTCAGCAGATTTGGAAAGAAAGGGATAGACTTCAAAGACTTTATATTTCATTTGGCAGTGTTCCACTTTTCCCAAATCACTTGTCATCAGTTTTAGTGAGCATTGGAAAGATTATGAATAGAATCTCTAAATTATTTACCATACAACCATAATTCAGTTGTTTCCTGTGGCTCTATACACATTTACATACATATATTTTCTAATGATATCACCTCAAAACCTGGTAATTGGAAATGGGATTTAACATGTGATGAAAATTGTCAAAATTGTAAAAACTAAATACTTGTGATGAATATTTTAATTTTACCTACTTAGAGAAGACATTGCTAGTATGAAAACTGAACTTTATCATGTTTATGATCCTATCTACAAAGAATGAGTATTTAAATATCTACAGTCTAATTTGGCCAGTATTTTTAAAGAATATAGATTCACATGAGAAATGTTTATAAAAATTTAAATTATCAACATCTGTTTTTAAAAATACACCACCTCTTTCTTTCTTTTAAAATGCTTTATAAAATAGTGCTAACGATGATGCTATTTTTCTGAAAGAGCATGATTCTTCAAAGTGCCTTCTCATAGTGACAAAGGATGAGGAAAAGGTTGAGGTATTTAATGCCTTCTTTACCATAGTATTTAATAGTAAGACGAGTTAGTCAGCTGGTAGCAAACCTCTGAGCTGGGAGACAGGGATAGGGGGCAGAGTGAAGCTACCATAATCCAAGGGGAAATGGCCAGCGATCTGCTGCAGTGGTTAGACACACACACATGTGGCCAGATGGCATCCACCAAAGGATAGTGAGGGAGCTGGCACAAGTGCTCAGAGAGTCACTTTCCATCATTTACTGGCAGTCCTGGCTAACCAGAGAGGTCTCAGTCGACTGGAAGTTGGCAAATATGATGCCCATCTACAAGAATGGCCAGAAGGAGGATCTGAGGAACTACAGGCCTGTCAGCCTGACCTGGGGCAGGTCATGGAGCAGATCATCTTGAATGCCATCCCACACCACGCACAGGACAACCAGGGAAGCAGGCCCAGCCAGCACAGGCGTACGTAAGGCAGGTCCTGCTTGACCAGCCTGACCTCCATTTGTGACCAGGTGACCAAGCTAGTGGATGAGGGAAAGGCTGGGGGAAGAGTGGCTGGAAAGGTGCCCTATGAGAAAGAACCTGGGGGTGCTGGTCAACAGCAGCTGAACATGAGCCAGCCTGTGCCCAGGTGGCCAAGAAGGCCAAAGGCATCCTGGCCCATATCAGAAAGAGTGTGGCCAGTGCGACCAGGGCAGTGATTGTCCCTCTGTACTCAACACTGGTGAGGCCTCACTTCGAGTGCTGTTTTGGGCCCCTCACTCCAAGAATGATATTGATGTGCTGGGATGTGTCAAGAAAAGGGCAGCAGAGCTGGTGAAGGGTCTGAAGTACAAGTCCTGTGAGGAGCAGCTGAGGGAGCTGGGTTTGTTTAGACTGGAGAAAGGAAGGCTCAGGGGAGACCTTATCTCTCTCCATACCCGCCTGAAAGGAGGCTGTAGCCAGAGGGAGCCAGCCTCTTTTCCCAAGTAACAAGTGACAGTATATCAATATATCAGTAAAATTATACCTGCTGATTTACATTCTTTGTAGTCCCAAACGTCATATTTTTTTCTTACTGGTATCTTCTATAATTTAACTATTGCAAAAATTAAGTACACCTTCTATTTCTCTGGAGTGTGTATTTTGTGTAAGATCTATGGAATTATAAAGCTTTACCAATTTGAACTTCATTTTTACATATATATTAATATATCTTTTATACATATGAAACAAAATATCACTATAAATACGTTAGCTGACTAGCAAGCTTTTCACAGGTAGTTCACTTATTTGAAACATTGAATCTATGGTGAAACATTCCATAGATTCAATAAAAATAAATAAATGATCGGCTAGAAAGATTCTGCTAGGATGTTGTTTTGAACATCTTGAATTTTTAATGTTTTCTGTCTGCTTTTGGGAACCTTTCTTCACCTGTGATTTAACTTGGGGGAAAAAATGAAATGGAGTAAAAGTTCAGATACAAACTGCAGGCCTAGATATGACTACAACAAAAATGTTCATACTACCTTTAGCCTGCCTGCATAACTCTCTTAAGTGTTGACAAAAGACCAAAACCAGTCTTGTCTACCCCAAGTTCTGAGTCAAAATTCTCCTTCACGTAAATTGAAAAGATTATAAATTAAGAAACAAGACTATGGCTGTAAGTCACAGAATCATAGACTTTCTAGGTTGGAAGGGAGCCACAAGGATCATTGAGTCCAGCTCTTGACCTTGCACAGCACATTTCCAAGAACCACACCACGTGCCTGAGAACATTGTCCAAACACTTCTTGAACTCTGCCTTGGTGCTGTGACCACTTCCCTGGGGAGCCTGTTCCAGTGCCCAACCATCCTCTGGGTGAAAAACTTTGTTCTGATATCCAACCTAAATCTCCCCTGACACAACTTCAGGCCATTCTCTTGGGTCCTGCCACCAGTGACCACAGAGAAGAGATCAGTATCTGTCCCTCTTCCTCTCATGAGGAAGCTGTAGACTCCAATGAGGTCTCCCTTCAGTCTCCTCCAGGCTGAACAGACCAAGTTTCCTCAGCCACTCCTCATATGGCTTCTCCTCCAGACCCTTCACCATCTTTGTTCACCTCCTTTGGATGCTCTGTAATAGCTTTAGATCCTTCTTATACTGAGATGCCCAGCACTGCCCCCAGCATGGGAGGTGAGGCTGCCCCAGCTCAGAGCAGAGGGGACAATCCCCTCCCTTGCCCTGCTGGCCATGCTGTGCCTGATGCCCCCAGGACAGGGCTGGCCCTCCATATGGTTGCTGGGTGCCCAGCCCACCAAATTTGTCAAGGTCTCTCTGCAGGGCCTCTCTGCCTTCAAAGGAGGCAACAGTTCCTCCCAATTTCGTATCATCTGCAAACTTGGTTAGTATCTCTTTGAGTCCTGAACCCAAGTCATTGATCACAATGCTGCTGAGCACTGGGTATGGCCCTGCAGAACCCCACTAGTGACCAGTCACCAGCCTAATGCCACTCTGTTCACTATAACTCTGTGTCCAATCCATGAGCCAGTTGCTCACTGATCACGTGTTTATCCAGCTGTCATAATTTCTTCTAGAAAATATACTGAGAAAAAGAAAGAACTGTGGCATAGGAGTTATACATAATTTAGGAATTCATACAGAGGTCTCCTTTGGTTTTACAAAGAACCCTGTTCCCATGACAAGGGGATATCTGATATAAAACCACATCTTGGACTTCACTAGAAGAATTTAATTTAGGATGAATTATAGACTCGTGAAAGAAAAACATTTGGTTTCAGTAAATTATTATCAGTTCAAATAGAAGTTACAGCCAATCTAGATACGCTTTGACACATGCAGAAAAAGAATTCACAAATGAAATAGTTTTTTTGTCATAAAAACAAAGTTAGAATTGTACTGGCTAACAGAATAAATCAGTTTAGTCTTTTTACATGCATACATACCTAAACAGATTGCTGAGACAAGACCACTTTTGTTATTGCTACACTAGTTACATATATTTTTATTGCTATTTGATATCAATTTTATTGGTGTTATCTATTTGTAAATCCCAGCTCCTAAAACTTGTATAATTCTTCTATGTTTTCCAGATTATAATCAGGTTTAAATCTGTGGTATTGATATTTAAATATCTGGGCTGCTATTTAAAGCTTCTAATACTAAAATATGAAAGTGTAATAAAACAAGGTGGAAATTAGAAATAGCTCCTCAACAAGGCTTACATTTCAGGCTTTTTAATATTTTTTAAATAATTATGATCTATACTGGTTTATTTATTCCATGCTTTTTTATTGCTTCATCTATCACAAAGCCAAATACTCAGAAAAACTACCTTTAGAACCATATAAAGTAAAGGAAATTTTGCATTTTCTTGCTAAGAAAATATTTTAAAGTCACTTGTTGCACTTCAAAGGCATCTTTTAGTAAATATCTGATCAGACATCTGTAGAATTTTATTGCAGAGACACTCTGCTCCATAATGCTATCCCACTTCAGGTAAAATTTTAAGTGTACAAATTACTAGAAGTAAAAATAGGCAAAAAAATGCACCTAAACATATTTTGACAAAAGTTTCAGATAATGCATGCAATATAAGTAATGGAAAAATATTCTTACAAAGTTTTCTTCCTTTTTTATAAATAGATTTATTTTCATTTAAGAATTGAAATTCCTATGCTGAGAAAATAATGTAGAAGAAAAAATTTTCGCAAAATCCCTACTGCCAAAGTAAACAGTAATCATATGTATCAAGGCACAATCTCTACTGTAATAATTTGTCATAGTTTAATTCCCAGCCATAATTTCTGACTACTCTTTTTGCCTTCTACGGAACTGTCTGTCTCCAGTGTTAACTAGAGCTCCTCCTCTGTTGCTGTCTTTTATTAGTACTTCCACTTAGCTGTTACAGCATAATTATTCTTTCATCAAGGAGATTCAAGCTCTTACCGTGTTGTTGGGGTGGTAGTTGAGATGCAAACCACTGTCACATAGGGGAGACGACGTGCCACTGCTTTGGTCACTGGGGGCACCTAATACAAATACAAATTCACAAAAAAATTCCTCATTAATCTATGATGACATAATTAAAATTTGTATATGTATGTATTCATTCTCCTCACCCCCAAATAACTTCAATCATATATAACATTCATTTACTTTCTCCATTCAGTATCTGTCTTCTGGCTTGAGTGGAATGCCTTTCTAAGTGGAGGCTCAAGAAAACCTCCTCTTGGGCTTGGTTTAAAAAAGTTAATGTCTGCCTGATAAGAAAAAATCCCACAAAGTTTCTTTCAAATTTGACAATAAAAGGGAAGCGTGTACCTTCTCTCTCGGTTTTTACTTGAAGGAACTTGTCAGATAACCCTTTTGTTACTCTCAGTCGAGTTTACAGTTCTAAATGTTCTTGTAATTATTTAGGAAATTACAGAGCTACGCCTCAAAAGTGACATGGTAGGATCCATGAAAATGCACATTCCTGTGCATCACTCAGGCTACTCTGTGGCACCACAGCCTTTCATAAAATGGAAAAAGGAACTGCGACACACTTTTATTTAAGAATATAGTATTCAGATTTTTTTCTTGTTTCACTTAAATTGACTACATAGACAAAAGAAAAAGACAATATCCCATCAAATATTTGTATATAACCCTATTTCATTATTTAATTTATTGAATTCCTACTAACTTAAAATCATAGGCTAGAAGTATTGAAATTAAATATTTATTGTTTTGTTGCATAAAATTTGAGCAATTTATTTCACTCTCTTAGGGAGCAAAAAGCAGAAGGAAAGCAGAGATGGCAAAAGGCTCAGGCTGATATATAAATATGCTTAGATATGCTGCAATCGCCTATAATTATGCATCCACACTTACAATTTAATATAATTAAAGGAAGACAGATGTCTCCACATGACTCTCATGGGGCTAGTTGACTAAAACTCAGTTTGGACTAAAACAAAATATTTATCATTCCAAAGTAATTCATTCTTAGGTAGACAGACATCTCCACAAAAGCCTCTGAATTTTAAACAGCAAAGTTAAGTTCTCTAAATATACACACACAATCTCATTTTCACATTTACAAGAAAAAACTCCCTGAGACTAAAATACTGTCTGATGCTACCTGAAAAACTGGTTTTAAATACTCTGCACCAGGATGTGAGCTATTGCAAACTAATGTAATTCTACTGTTTTACCTGCAACTTTACTGATTCACACCATCCAAATGCCTGGTTATCTGTTTTTCAACCAAAGATAGCAATTTTTCTCTTGAGGTCAATGTTAACAAAAGCCCTGGCAATAGGAGAAACTCATATTCAGGCAGTAATGCTGGTTGTAAAACTGCTGTCAATCACCCTCAATGCACTTAGTTCCGGAAGCTGCAAGTTTTCATGGGTATCAAATTGAGGGTTCTTTTGGCCAAGTAATAAAGGCTTACATGCACAATCTTCATTCAGTGGCAGCTTGAGAAAAGCAGGTGCTCTTTTCAGAAAGGACACAGTTAGGGTCACTTCTTCCCCTGCGTTGCGAAGCACCTGTACCTGGAAAACAAGTATAGACAGACACCTTGAAATAAATTTATGACCAAAATGCATTAGCAAATGCAAGCAACACCACACAGCTTTCACATACCAGAATATAACTGCTTGGGAATTTACTGCACTTAAATTTGTTTGAGAAGAAAGCAAGACATAAAGCTTGATATGTGCTTGTCTGTTGTGTTTCTAGCCACACATACAGTTAATGGGGTGAGGGGGGCATTGACCTCTTATATTAATACGGGCTTTGACCTGTGCTGTTGGAGAACTTGTTCCTTGAAACTATTCAGCTATGTAACGCCTTCTTTCAGGACTGGAATCATCCCCCCTAGCATGTATGTATTGAAAAAATAAAATATATATTTTCTCTACGCAAAGTTGTCTCATAAATCCTCAACCAAAACAACAGCAGTAGTTCCCACAGCTGTGCTGTAATCCTATGAGCAAGTCTTTCCAATAGTCAGAGTTAAATTTAGCTGAAGCGCTCCAGCATGGATGAGAGACCTAATCTTCATCACAGACACAGAGGAAAAGAACCTATTTTAAGCCTTAAATCTTAGATAAGCACAAGATTAGGTTTTGCAAAAGGGCAGCTTGCATTTTGGACATAGAATGCACAAAGCACCTATCCAGCTGTGAATACTTTTGGCCTTCCTGTACTCTCCCATAGTTACCCCTTCAGCTTTTGCTCATCTTTAGCTTCTGTGTGGTACAGCTGTAGACACCCTAAACATACAGAGTGAAGGAACTCCAGGCACCTCCCCAGAGTGGCAGAAAGGAGGCACAAAAGCAGCTAAGCAAAATGCTGGATTAAATAGCAGAGGAGGAACATTTGAGTCAGCTTATAACATGAGAGTCAAGAATAAGGTCTGTTTCGGAGAATAACCATTTGCTGTTCTGGCTCTATAACTTCAAAACTCTTTGAGGGCTATTTAATTTGGGCTTACAATGAGAGAAGATTGCACCATGCCTCTCTTAGAGTGACTGCGTTCGTGCTGTGCAGAGAGCCAGCTCACAGGGAGCCACGTTCAGAGAGCTGCTACACAGTGAGACATTAGGCAAACATTTTATACTAGCACATATCTGCTCCTTTTCTGCTGTGCAGCTGGATAACACACAGGTAACCCTTCTGTCATGCTGCTGCTTGAGAAAAAGCCTTGTAAATAATTTATGAAGCATTGCTATTCTTTAATAATGTCTGTCAACAACCTACTCAACAGATTTAGTTACATGCATGTGTATAACTATATACTGGGATGCTTTCACACGGAATCACTGCATTATGCTGTTAAAGCAATTATTCACGAAAAATGTCCGCTTTGCCTGGAAACACCATAGTCCCTACTCCATGATGGTTGCCACAGAGGACTAACAATATGATGACAGAATATTTGATTCAGTAACTGAAATTTTTGGGTCTTTATTGTTTAAAATGGCACAGTGGTTTTCAATGCACATTTTGCAGTATAGTATGTATTTATATGTATGTGTGCAAATAAACACAGAAACATCACAACAAATTCAATTAACTTATACTGCATGCCAAAAACTTCAGCTGTAACACAGAATCATAGAATAATTTAGGTTGAAAAGATGAGTCTCTTTGATGGGCAGTTCCCAGTTCTGATACATTTTATATCTTAAATTTTTTAAGCAGCAATTTTTTCATAGAAAGATGACTTGCAATGTGCAGAAAAATAGATCAAGATTCTGAAGTCCTGAATTCAGCCAGAGAAACTGTCCTGTATCCTCAGCCTCCACAGAAAATTAATCCTTTTCCTCTCTTATGTAGCAGTCACACAGTTCAGAATAGTCAGAGCCAAAGCAGAAACTTACAGGTATGTATTCTCTATTGTTTCAAAAACGATAAATAAATGTGATAAATAAATAATAAAAAAACAAAAGATAAATAAATGGATAAATAAAGTGCAGGAAAATACAGCTACTCTCTTTTAGAAAAAAAATATTTCTTTTTACTCAGGAGCAGAGAATAAATAAGTGGAGAAGTTACAGCATTACCAACTGTAATTTATAAAGTCACCTTTTAAGATAAGAAGAAGTGGATATCATCTGAAAGAAGCTGAGAGAGTAAACTGCCCTGAATCGTTCCTCCAAGAGTCTACATGATTTCCCTTGATAATATATTGCTCCGTAAAGCCTGTAAGATGCTCTAAGTAGTCTACTGCGACCTTTTTCTCTAACCTCTCTCTCTCTCAAACCTCTTTATCTCATAGGATGAAAACTTTAAGCTGGAACATATTTCAGTTGAAATCAACAATACTTATACCAGTGAAGTGTATTTTGGAGTGTAAAAAGCATATAATCCAGAAAGTGACTAGATTTTGACATGCATAATAAAGACCAAAGAGAGATAAAAGATTAAAAGAGAAAACTACTAGGTAATGATTACAACAAAGAGCAGATGAGTTATCGATCCCATTTTGCTGACTTTCTAGTCATTAACAAAGCCATTCTGGGAAATAAGGTTAGGTGAAGAAAATGGGAATTTTAATTACTTTATTGTCCTTTTCTAGCTTTCAGTTGAAAGCTTTACTGTTAATTTACATTCTTTTCCCTTAATTTACATAAGAAATGAACAATTATTGAACTGCTTTAAAGGAAGTATGCCTTACAGGATTCATTTACTTTGAGTCCTCATTCTCCATGTACAGGGTGTCATACTGGCATTCTTCCATGCAGAAAGAGAAGGGGGTACAATGGGAAATCTACTCCTTCTGACAAATGATTTTAGTAGTGCACAAGAACAGCTCATGTTCACGAATGGAAAATTGAAATTTTTACCAAAAAAAAAGGTAACAGGTAAAAGTAATGTGACTAATTGTTACGGGGAGATATGTTTATGAAATGGAACTCAACACTTGGAAACACAAGGAGTCAAACAGTTTGTCTGTAAGAGACAGTACAGTTAGAATTTCTAAATACAGTTAGAATTTCTACATTTTTACAAACATGAGTGAAATTCTACCAACAGTCAGAGATACTGGCATATTAATTATATCTTCCCTCTTCCTCATTGCCAAACATCAGTTTAGCTCAAAACTTTATAGAGCTAATATGAGGACAGTGTGAATGCAAATGTCTTGCTTGTCTCGTGTACATTCACAAAAAATTAATTTATCTGCACAAGTATATCCACGTGGGCATGACTGGTAGTATATTACACCAACTAAGCAGTAATTATATTTACCGCTGAAGTCAATTCATGAACACATTGAACAAATCAGTTGTCAATCATGATATAATTTGTAGATAAAGAAATTGATAGATACATGAACAGCAATCCTGCTCGCTTACTTGGAAGAAAACTCCCTTACATTTATTGTGTACATATTTCCAATAACTTGTCAATCAAACATTATCATTGACAAAAAAAGTTTTGACTATTTCTGGCAGCATTAATTCTAGAAATATTTCAAGGTTACTTTCAAACACAAGAGGGAATATGTAAATATAAACTAAATACGTATTTTTTCAGTTACAGCACAGTTTCTGATTTATAAGGAAAACTTGAAGCTTTCTCTTGATTAGAGAAAATAACTTTGGATTTTTTTCCCAGAACCATTATGTATTGTATGCATGGTGAAAGTGACTCAAGATTAAAAAGCTAAGGACAACTTACTAGTTCTTGCAAACAATGAAGCTCTCTTAAGAATTTTCAATTACTTGAAAAACTTTCAGAATTCTTCTCATTTTGCAGTTTCTTCTTCCATATTTTGATATAGATATATTAAATACCCTAATTTACTGACATGTTAGGCCAAAAATGAGTAAATGAATGGGGGTTGTTTTGTTTTGTTTGATTTCTTTTTGTTCTTTCTCCCCCACCCCTCCGTACTCAGGTGTAAGGTGTATTGAAAATGGCAAAAAGAACTGGAGAGAACTTGATTCACTGAATGTTGAACAGTGGTATTAAAGTAGTACCACAATTTTTCAATACATTAAAAAACATCAGGTCACTGAAAAAAGTATTAATTAATAATCCCGCCTTCTTACTGCCTGCACCTTCCAAAAATAAATTTTACTAGGGTTGTTACATACAAGTGCTGATTGATTACTGATTTCCATAATGATCCCATCACTTGTAAAATATTCCAGCATGGTAGAACACTGGATGGAGGAGGTTCCCCAGGGAAGTGGTCAAAGCACCAAGCCTGACAGAGTTCAAGAAGTGTTTGGACAACACCCTGAGGCACATGGTGTGATTCTTGGGGTGTCTTGCACAAAGCCAGGAGTTGGACTTGATGTTCTTTTTGGGTTCCTTCCAACTTGCCATATTCTAAGATTCTATGGTTTCCCCTAGTATGTGAAGAGATGTAAGTGCACCCAACTTGTACAAAGTGAACAAGAAACTTACTTTTGAGGGAATACTAATTTTGATTAAATCTAAAAAAATTTTTCAAAAATTTCAAAACAATAATGCAGCAACTTCTTTAGATGATTTTTATCATATATGAGGAGTTTGGTGAACGTGAGAAAAATTTCCAGTGCTAAATCCAGAGAATATTTGCATGACAAAAATTTAACTCAGTAGTAGACCTAACATTTCCAATTTCTAACTAGGTTATATATTCCCACTGTATGCCATGAAGAAACTCCTTTCAGAAGAGATATGTCAATTTCTAAAGCAACACACCCTAAATTGCAGAAAACGCATAACCAGGCACCATTAAAAAGATTTCCTTATTGTTTGCATCATTGAAAGGCAATGATCTGCTTTATTTCCAGAGGCTATATTGACTATTTAAGATACACAGGTTTTCTTTTCTTTGTAGGTGCACAGTGTCTAACAATGTCATCCCATCCAAGAAGCCACGGCACTGAAAAATCTTAACATCTCCTCATCAACATTATGGCTATATACATTAAATTCCTGCTGCTGTTTAAAAAATCACATACATATATTTAATTCAGAACGAGTTCATATAGAAAGAAGTACACAAACAGAAACATTAAATATTGTCAATAAACTTTCTTATGCAAAATATAACCTCACTACCAGTGGGACCAAGAACTAATTTACTTCTACCACAAATAGCCCTATATAAAGTTAGGATGTTCATGAATGAAGTGATATAGGCAGTTGTGCATGTCTGAACCAGTAGCTGTGTGGAATAGTAAAATTAAAAGAGTCAGTGTTTCTGGAGCGACAGTGACTATATTTCTATGCAATTACTGTAATGACTGTAAGGGGGCTATTTGAAGAAGTAAATTTTATGGTGATGTGTGATATTGCTGAGTAAAATCTCTACATAATAACAACACTAATCTGAACTTTTTTTATAATGTCTACAATGATATTGCCTTTTAATTTTATAAACCCTTTTAAATTCCCAGTTCAAGAAAACATTCGAGCATATGCTGAAGTCTCCCTCAATATATTTCAGGAAAGCAATGAAGCGTGAAGTCCCCCTTACTTCAGTAAGTATTCTTTCCCAAATAGGACTGCAAATCCCCTCAAATTACCAGTGAAATTTACCCACCAATAAAGTGGTAAGGATTTAAAACTGTACATTTATTTAGATCCCAAGATCTATGTTCTCTTAAACTGAAGCAAATTTCACTCTTCAGTCTTTAAAGAAAAATGCAGTTCATTGATTAATGCCTCGATTTGTAAAAATTGGGAAAACAGAAAAAAAAGAGAAAAGGTCGAAGACACCTTTCTAGCCAATGTACATTTACACAATGCACAAGTATCAAGTCCATCAGCAGATAACACAACACGTATCTTGACACAATCACAGAGAGGTCAAAAGCTGCAAGGCTTCATGCACACAACTGTCTTGAATTATGTTTATTTTAAAAATCAACTGCTTTATTTAGTAAAAGCCATGTAGTTAATACAGAATATTATCATTATGAACACATTAGTGCATAGTGAGTTTTTAATTCCTATGATCTAATATTTATCACAGTATTTGCCAACAATTGAAGTTAATCAAGAATTATAATATCAAGAGCTATCAAAGCTTTTTTCCCTCAGAAAATTTCTCTTTCTAATATACAGAGCAAACTAGAACACCATTTTGTGATAGAAGTTCCTACTCAGGCTGTACAACTAAAAGTATACTTCAGATTGTAGTTGGACACTACAACAGTTGCATGTTTTAATTTCTTGCTGTGTTAGATAACAAAACCAAAACCTGTGTTAGATATTTAGACACAAACCCAAAGGGCTGCACAGCAGAACTGTGGGCTATCTCAGGAAAGTGGACAGGAACTGCAGGGCAGAATGGTGCACTTCCCAAGGACACGGGAAGACGTCTCCTTGTATTCTGAGCTCTCTTCTGCTTGTGTCCTGCTACTAGCACTGTCTTACCAAAGTGCGGAGGGATGCAGTAACACAAGAACTTACAGCAAAGACACCCTCCAGTGCCCCCCACTAAGAAATTATTCTGAAAAGTGCAGATAGAGGTTTATGGATCTGCAAGATGACACAGCAATGGAGTTGAAGCAGTGCTAGCTTAGTGAATGCTCCAGCTACTAAGGCACTATACAAAAGATCATTTCAAAGTAACATACACAGAGATTCAGGGTTTGATGCTTTTTGACAAGTCGCATCAGACTGGCCACTTAGAAAGAAAATTCCTCTTGATCCCAAGTGACAGCACTTGTTTGAGCTAGACCATTAGGTGGTTTCTCAGATGTACAGCATCATAATGATCCTTTTATTGATCCTTGCTCTACCTGTTTTCACAGGCTCATTGGCTTTAGTCACA
Source organism: Daphoenositta chrysoptera (assembly GCA_013397915.1). Classification (NCBI taxonomy): domain Eukaryota; kingdom Metazoa; phylum Chordata; class Aves; order Passeriformes; genus Daphoenositta; species Daphoenositta chrysoptera. The sequence continues at coordinate 1,049,523 of VZRO01006578.1, forward strand.
GAGGTACCAGAACATGCAACCTCAAGACTGCTGTATAAATCATTAGTAGAAAACTAAGTGATCTTCCTTTAAAAGTAGATTTCATTATCTTTCAAGCCTACATGCCAAGTAGGCCACTTATATTAGCTAACACTGAGAGACATACAGAATTTCCTTCACAGGAATGACTAAAATAATCAGATGCAAGCAATATGAATAAGTGTAATGAGGAGGTAGGAGAAAGATATTAATTTAATTTTAAAAAAATTGAAAATATAATTAACCTACAAAATAAAAAACATCCACCAGGCAATAGAAGACCAAATATAGATCACGAGGACATAGACCCCTATCAGTTCTCTCTCCAATGCACTTCCAAGATAAAAAGATACTACTATTTCTGCAGTGATCTATTCAAAATCAAGTTGAGAAAAAGAATATGGTTTCAAACTTTTAAGTCTAAACTTGTGGAATGGAGTACTTCCAAGTTTGTTTAAAAGATCGGACAGCAGCTTTCTGGAAATCTTTAACCTTTCTTATGCTCCACAATCAACGCTAAAATGTCTGTTATTCTTTCAGTCGGAATAATAGTAGGCTGCAACTAATTATTGCTTAGTTGCATGTTTATGTTTTGAAAAGTAATAGAGTACCTCAGCAAAAGATATCGATGAAGGCAAAAAAATATTAAAAGAGAAGTCTGCAGCATTTTCATGTTTTTCTTTCATTAATCTTAGTATCAGTAATATCACACAGAAAAATATTGCTATAAGTGTTTAATTTGTACAAGTCATGTACCCTAATTCTGAATTGTGTTTCACTAAAGGCTGTGCATACTTGTCATCACAGTTCATATTAAATAATTAGAAGGCCATTACTCCAACACAGAAACTATGAAAAGCAAGGAATTGGAACTTTTAAAATGCTATGTCTTTCAAAACTGAGAACACCCCCTGGAATCTGTGACTCATAGGTCATATGGGACGTCATGGGTCCTTGAACTGACACATTTCCTACTATATTGTGAAATTAAAAAAATAACAATTCCTTAAATAGATTCCAACTATAATACATTATTTACCATGATCTACCAGTATATTCTTTGACTCAACCCAGCTGAGTTTCAGACTGTTGATTCTAATGCAAATGTTCATTTTAATACCAAACAATGGGTCTTGTTAATGATTCTCAACCTATGGACTACTATTGGTGTGGGACTGTGGTCCATAGAAGAAATACACAAAGATGTATTTAATAACCATTCAGCTCTACGTGATAGGCAGCAATTCATGACAAGAAAATACTTATGAAAACACAAAAAAATACCCCAAAGAACTAGAAGACTACAAGCCAAACTCTTTCCAAGCTTTATGAGCTTTCTCAGTGTATCTATTGGTAGTGAGGCCGTGCCAGAGCTCAGAACGGCCTAACTGTGTTTTCACATTATCTACTCCATGAATGGCTCTACTTCTCCAGGTTTATTCAGCTACAGTAAATGAATTTTGTAGGTCTACAGTTTTACCAAGTCCTCTACTTTAAATGCTCACAGATGTTTCACTTTATAAATGTGATTACATGTTCGGCTGCTGGGCACCTACTGTGTCGCAGCTAATTAATGAACACATATTTCTGAATTATATGTGTAATGGCTTCCAAAGCAACTGGCTAAGAGGAACAGGACAAACTTGTAACACCACTGAAAATTACATAAATACCAATAGAATTTTTCCCAGTGCGGTTGAAATTAAAGAGCATGTAATTTACAATTTTTTAAATATGAAATAGGAGACTTGAATACTTTTCGACAGTACAAAACTTTATGATAGTTTTCTAACTGTGCATTACAACTCTAATAAAACCCCCACTTTTATTTAGGAAACCTACTCAACCCAACCATTAGTCAAATATTATAAATCCATAAGCCTAGTTCTGATTTCAGCTTGTTTGATTTACATGTATGTTTCATCTTCATAGACAACACACTCATTACAATTGTATATATGTCAGTAAACTTCTCATCAGCATATCTCAGAAATTTACATAGGAGACAGATTTTGTTTGGGATCAATTTAACTGACATGGTCAAAACCAGGTGTTGACCAAAGCTGTTTTGGGAGGAATGTGTGAATCCTTTAAGCAAACAACACTCCTACAAAAATGGGAGAAGCCTTAACACCAGTGTTGTAACAGCATCTTCTGATTTCTACACAGCTTTCCACAGGCTTAAACATTTGTGCACTGCTGTGTACAGCCAGATGAAAGACAGGCTTTCCCATCAATCTACAGAGGATTTCTGAGTCAAGACACAGAGCTTTTGGACTTTGAAATACTCGGAAAGCAACTGTGATGGTAGTCTATGCTGAGAATGCTTTTTGGGTTTTTTTTCCATTTAATTAGTTAAGGAGAATATTCAGAAAAAGCTGTTAACATCTGCAGCACCTGTAACATGTTTTAAGCAGGCTCCAGAGGCTTTGTACATTTGTGTTCAAGGATGTATGACATAAATATTCAAAGATTTTTTTTCTTTTCTTTTAGGCAGGCCATAGTTTAATACATAGATAATATGTAGAAATTCTTCCTACTCATCACATCTGCACAAAACCCTTGTGGAATCAATTTTTATTACTCATACAAATAGTATCTTCTTAGTGGATTTTAGTCCAATATAATATAAAGTGTTGAGAATAAGCCAGAACTGTAATTTACTAATTATTCATAGGCTACTAAGAAATCATTGGCATTGCTATTCTCTAATAAGAGTTTCAGATAGTAAGAGATCAATAAAACCATCTTTAAATGAAAGCAGAGAAATTTAATAAGACACATTCTCTTGGATTAAAAAGAAAAAAAAAGAAGATTATTAGGTATTTCTAATATACACCAACTAAATATCCCATCACAGATTTCCCCAACATGTATTTATGCCAGCTTTGGATTACCATGCATCAATCTGAAAAAAAAAAAAAAGACAGACTATATGGGAATGACACTTTCTGGTGGTAAGAGCTGCCTCAACCAAACAAACTCTGTGCTGTATAGAGGCCTGAGCTTCAGTCATGAAATTATAAATAAATGAAATGTGAAAACCAGTACAACAGGTAACAATATCAGTATCTCTTATGTAGAATATTAAGATTTTGCTTGTGGTCTGCAGGTGTTATGGCATATAGGGCATGACAATGCAATGACTGTTCTAGGAAAAAGTAGATGTATAATGCACGATCTATCCAACAGTGTAACAGAACACAACAGAATCCAGCACATATTCATGAGCTGAATTAAAGAAAAACATTGTATATCACCTCTCAAAACCATAAGCCCTGTTTCAGCAATTAGCCAGGAAAACCTTAGAAGAATGACCCAAGCACTTATGACTCTTCACTCCCTGTACAAAAGTCACATAAAATACAAAATATAGCGAAAGGCTAAACATATTACCCATGTTACATAAAAAAAAATAATCAGTGATATTTAAAGAATAAAGCAGATTTTGCCATTTATCTGCATGATTCCTAGACTTAACCAGTTACAATTGGAATAAAGATCACTAGAAACCCTCTTATGAATGGATATATATTTTTCTTTTGCTGCAAGACATTATACTAAAAAAAAAAGCTTCATTCAGAAGTTTTGCTTTTTCAACAATTTTTTTTTTTTTTTAAAGTAAGGGTAAAAATAAAAACAAAGTAAAAAGTGGAAATGTCTTTTTCTAGTAAGCTGTAACAGAAACTAGACAATAACTTGGAATATTTTGCAAGTAATGAGTATGGGAAGAAATAATTCTAATCAAATTATTCATTTAAAGAATTTGGAGTTCTTTCTTTTCATAGTTGACCATAATACACTTTTTTTTTCTTATTATAGTAATGAACTTAACTAGTTTAAGTTTTCTAACCCTGATTAGTAAAAAAAGAATGAAGCTGCTTAATAATCTGTTAAGTATATAAGAATCTCCTGCTCTTTTAGTCAAATTTTTCCTACAATTCAAATTTACCAGAAAAAAGTGCTCTCCTGGTTGAATTCTATATGAAATTTCTGAGACAGTTACTAAACAAGAACACTTCTTTTGTCTGCAATTTTTGAAAGGCTCATTGGTAGTATTCAAAATGCATGCACATTACCAGACTGTATAACATGCCAGCTATCATTCCTGTTGCTAATGCTTAAAAGAGTGAAAATCATCCAGTTGACACAGCATTTTGAAGCACAGTCTTAAATTTTAAGACATTTTATGAACAGACATGTATCTATGATTGTTGAAAACAATACAAGTGTTGCATGACTTGAACACTTTGCCTGACTACACAGAGTTCCAGGTCTGGGGGAAAAAAGAAAGATCATTCCCAGAACAAGAGTTTGCTCACACTAATCCCATTGCAAGGCTGGGGTCAAACACACAGCTAGCAGCAAATTTCACATTTACATATTCAATATAAAATTTGCTGTTGGCAAATATGACCTTAACACTTAGTTTTCATGAATAGTCACACTAATCAAGCACCAGAATACAAATGCTCATGAAAAATGAATAAAAAGTGGTCTTAAAGAGTTTGAAATCAAATTCTAATTCTATATTTGAATAAATATTACTCTACAAACCTATTCCTATTTGTTCAGTTCTAAATGTTATCAACTTCAATATGATAAAAAAATAGTTCTTGGACAAATTTGTATTTGAAGTAATGTTTTAGATCAATATACGCAGTTAATTCTGCTAAACTTCATGGCTGCTCAGGATCTAATCTCTGAGAAAGATATTTTAGTACTTTAGGGAAAGTACCCAGTGGTAAAAGTTCACTGAGAAAATGCATAAAAACATACTTTTATGCCATTTAATGCAATGGCAGTTTTTCTGCTCCAGATTAATTGTACTGCATCTGATTGAAGTTGAGAAAATTACTTTGTTCTTCAAAAATATTTGTAAAAAAGAAAGTCACCAATTTAATAAAATATGTAAATTCATAATTTTAGGCAAATACATATGTATTCTGCTGAACTGGGATCCAATATAATTATAATTCGAAAATTTTAGAAATAATGTTGCATCAACATTTTAACAATCATTTTCATCAGTGTCTAAATTTTAAAGGTCTTGGCAAAACTGGATTTGGAGGTACTCATGCTGTATTTTAATTAACTGGAGAACATTTACAGATATTTTGGAAACAAAAAGATTAGCATATAATTCCAAAGAAGTAAAAAAAGATAATTTGTATTTCAGCACAATGATGAAAAAGTGCTGAATTACAGTTTTAATCAGTTTATAGCATGAGGTCTTAGTAACTTCCAAAATTAAGCATAAATCTGATATATTAATCAAAACTGATTAGGCTACTTATCCCATTGCAACCCTTATTTTACCTTTTCTTATTTTCTTAATTAAGCAATAACACCACAGAATGCCATTCTTGCCAGCAGTTAATTACCATTTGAGACTATAAAATCTTATAAAAACAATAATTTATAGACTATTATATGGAGTGAATGTGTTTTCTGAAACAAAATTTGAAACATCAACAGTAAAAGAAAAACAATGATTTGTATAATTCTATTACATTGCTGCTACGTTATTATGCCAGAAAAGCACAAATGAAGGCACAAAATACAGGCCTTGCTTTTAGAAAGTCCAAGCCTCTCAGACCTTAATAATTCTGGTTTTACAATTTTCTCTGTGCTCTCATTTTCTATAAAAATTCAGAAAATAAGAAAAACACTGCTGATGCTACATATCTCCATGATAGCTAATAAACATTATACAGAAATGCTTTGATTCAACAAAATAAGCCCCCATTTAGACAGCACTTTCCTGAGGAGATATAAAGATCTTGGAATACTAAAAGCTGCAGTTGTAGAAGTAAAATTAAAAATTTAAATGTCTTAGTGCTTTCAATTTCCAAAGCTCCCAGTGTTTTAATTGGAAAAAAAACAATACTTTGTTTCACAGATTTGTTGTTGCCATTGTTGTGCAGGTAATTCACTTCACCCTAAAATCTCACTTATTAATTGATGGAAAGATCCTTTATGCACTCTGTGAAACCTTGTAATCTTTTAGGGTGATGGATATTTAAACAAAATATTTTATCTGTTATAATTCATTATGGTAAACTGTAGCTCTCACCAAAATTTCTCTGCAATCACTGATTCAGAAATCATACATGATCTGAAATGCACAGGGGATTTTGAATATGTTTTGGTTTTGATTTCCCATGTAAACATGACTGAAAAAAATACGTCAAAATAACCTCAAGACAAATGAGAAATGGTGGAGATTTTGTGAAACATGCCTGTCTATCCATTTACTATGTAAGTACATCACACTCAGAGTAGTATAAGAAGAGAAGGCATTTCAGAAAATCTAAAAACATCCTCAGTACTTTCTACTGCAAGCCAATGTGTAAATATGGGAGTTTTTTGATGTAGAAAAAACTATCGTTTTAACAGGATAGCACAATTAGAATATTTTAAATGCTCTGAATCAGTACTGGCTTGACAAGGGCATGTGAAGTGAAATTAAGCTATGAACATTTCCTAGATCACATATAAAGACATATGTCATTATCCTGGTAATGCCAATTCACCCTGAGCAGTGACTACTGCCCATTTTGCTCAGAAAAGTATTAACAGCACAGGGAGGTAACAATTCTTGCAGGTCTATGAAGAAAAATCTAGAGAATGTGTAACTGTTGTAATTTTTACAGAAGAGCTTCTTCCCTCAGTAACCACACCTGAACAGAAATTCTTCTTGTGACCTGTGAAACTCTTTTACTACTGCAAGCTGTAAGCCAAAGCCTTCCGAAACAGCTGACAAGAAACAGGTTCTACCAAACTGAACTTGTATAAAGACATCACTACTATCAGGGCAAAGGAAAGAAAAAAGTACATCTAGAAATTGGCCCAGTGCTGACAAACAGATACCAAAACACCAGTACCATACTGTACCATACTAGTGGTTGAGAAGTATGGGGTGGGCCATCTGGAAACCTCCTTGTATCTGGCTGGAACAGGCCAACACTGGATACTATTGAAAAATTATACAGAGTCCATTCTCCTTTCCTCTTCCTCCTCCACCGAACAAACTGTCAAAAGACAAAGACCCAATGTAGAGAAAAAAAGACCTAAAAATATGTACAGGCGTTAGATAACCCTTGGATGAAAAGTTTTCTCCTGGCACCCATTTGGTTGGACTGTAGCCAGAACAATGACATTTCTGAAGAGTGAAGTCAGGTATTTTAGCTGCTGGGAAGTGGTCAGAAGACTATGTGTGTTCACATTTGCACTTCTTTGAGCACACCTCCTGCTTGTGTCTCCTCCTGGCTAGTTAAATCAGTATACCTGCTCTGCTCTGTCCACTGTGCTCTCTCAGGTCCACATCAAGCCATTAGAAATACAGAAGCTGTCTTTTAGAGGTGAACATTAACTTTCAGTGTATACCACACGGTTGTTGCCTGTTTAAAGAAAACGTAACTGATGCCAGTTGGACAGTATTTTCTAGGCCTTATGGGTAAATGAAATCTTCTTAATAGTGACCAGAGAAGACAATTTCCATACCCATAGGAGTTTTCATCTTTCCTGCATTAAGTTGGAGTTTTTTGTGTATGTTTACTTCTACATTTTGGAGGCTATGCCAGAAAGTAAAACACCAAGTCCCTGAAGTAAAGTCTAATTGAGGTGTAGCTCCACAGCTGGGAGATGCTGTGCAGAATGAAATATTTTTAAAAGTCTTTTGGAGGGTAAAGTACACACACATACAAATAAACATGAAAATATTTCTACTTGCTTCCTAAGGAAGCAGAGAAAACTGAGTCTTTACAGTAAAAATATCAATGTAAACAAGGTCACAGACAAAGCATATTTGTTGGTACACACTTTAAATCCACTCCTAAACTGTTTCTTTTCTTTGTAGCTCAGGCTTTCAGAATTAATAGACCTGTATGACAAAGGAGGAACCAAGGGCAGATATTTGAAGGATGTTGTGCCGTAACTGGTGATTCAATCTTTCACTCTATCCCACTAAACCCTAATGGATTTTTGCTTTGAGGACTGTAGCCATGTAATAAGGAAATAACAATATTAATCATATATGGTTGGTATTAGTCATGACAGCATGTTCTACTCCCTTCTATTAAAACTCAGCAGTAATGATGACTAGTTTTAAAAGATGAAATCTTAATAAAATGACTAATAGATCTACAGGTATCATGAGAAAAAGAAATGAAAGTATAAATTAAGAAGACTAGCAACATATTAACCTATTTTAAAAGTCTAACATCACAGTACTTGAATGAATTTAAGTTTTTACTGAGTTTGGCACCAAAAAAAAAAAAAAAATTAAATAATAAAAAGTCATAGCTAAAACCAGATTAGAAAAGCAGATGAACACATATTAAGAATACTGCTCCAGGATGTATCCATATTCCAGGAATTTCCACCACACAGCTGAAAACTGTAGACTATTTACAGCTGCTAGGTTCTTTTCCACTTGATGGACACTTATTTCAAATCAGTGCTGAAATATTTGACAGATTATTATTAGCTCAAATTTAATGAGCAGTAAGGATATTCAATAACAACTAATTATGCCAAGGTAGTCAAGGTGACATCAGGTTTTATTATTATTATTATTATTATTATTATTATTATTACTATTATTACTCAAGTCTCAGATAGGAAACAGCAGATGTACAGAAAAAGTATTGGATTTCCAGAAAGTTTACATTTCACTTTTGAATTCAGAAGTTAAATACTGCAGATTGATTATAGTCTTAGAAGCACAGACTGTGCAGCTTCCACATTTAAAGTCGCCAGTCTGTCTGGAGGGGAAAGGATTAAATGGCTGTGCTGTGAGTTATAAAGTACAGGATTTCTGCAGTATGAGAAGGTGGTAATCTGTGTTTGCAGGTTGCTGTTATCACTTCATGAAACTGCAAAATATTAATGCAGAGCTACTTTTCTATAACTGATTCAGAATTACTTCATAGAATTCAGAGAGCTAAATCTGGTAATAGTCTAGCTCTCTGTTTCACAGTTAAGGAAACAAAGATAACATAAAAACATAATTTACCAAAAGGCAAAGTTGAGATGGAGTGAGATTTCAGATAATTTGGTTTCCAGTCCTGTCTTAAATCTACAATATGCTCATTCTTCTGCCTAACATTTATGAAAAACATTGCCAAAACTATTTGTAATGAGTTTTAAAAATCAGTTTGAATGAAACCATAGTTTTAAAGAGAAAGGCCAGAGTACGAATTTCATTAGCTGCAGATGGCTGCAGTTAAGCAACAGCAAACCCTACACTGCCAGTTTCATATAACATAAATGACTCATGGAGAGTCAGCACAGTTACAGCCCTGCTGAGAATGCTGAGAAAAGGGGGAAGCAAAAGATCCAGTGCAGTGTACGAGGACATCTCACGTCAGGTCATTCTGCTGGAAAAAACAGCATCTTGTGCAAAACGCAAGCAGTGGCGGAATTGAACCACGGTGCTACATATTGTAGCTACCTCTACATAAAATCCACCAAAGCCTAAATATCTATTCTGTCTTTATACCTACCTGCCACTACATGAGCTTTTCCTGTTACTTTTCAAGGAATGTCGGAATGCCACATTACCTGACACATGAAAGATACCATTTTTCATTTGAAACATTCCCCTAATGTTCCCCAAATAGAAGAAATTAGAAATCATTTCACATCTATACTCATTTAATTTCTTCTGTTTCCTACAAGAAAAAACTAGATGCTAAGATCCAAAGAGATATGTAACCATTGTTACTGATACTGCCTGAGATGTTTTATTCACAACATTAAGAACAGAGACAATCTTAAACATGTCAGCCTTCATTTGACTGAAATTCTTTGATGCTTTGTGCACTACAACCCTGAACAGCAGATCCAATACAAGGTTTTTGGTCGTATGAAACTGAATTGACATACTCTCATACTCATATCCACTCAGAAGTAGCTCAAGGGCCTCTCACTCTCTCCCCAGACCTTGTCCATTGTTAGTGGTGTAGTGGCTAGACCCAGAACCACCAAAAACCTCCATACAACAGTATTATGTTGGTGCTTTTCTATCCGTCTTTATGTTTGGACAATAAATGGAGGTAAAAGCCAGAAATACATTAGTTTCCAGCCTTAAGAATATTCTTATCTGTTATGGTGGATAACCATATCCACTAGGTGTTTGGATTGACAAACTATGCATTGTTGGACCTTATTAATTAGACAAAAGCCAAAACTCACAGGTCTGTTGGTGAATAATCCTAATTTCAGCCTTTTACAATTCTTGTTGTAAAATTTAAAGAAGAGTCAACTGAAAGGAGAATAATTAATAAATACGGAGTAGAAGGAGCACAAATTCATGTAATTTAACGGATATAATGGACTCTTCTTCTACATATAAGTTCATATTGTGTTTTTTGTTCTCAAACTGCCAGTTTGAGAGATCCTAAGAGATGTTTTTTAAGAGAATTGCTGGATTACTTTTTTTCTGCAACCTCCTCCTGTGTTGACACTACAGAGAGATCATGTATTTTCCTTACCACATGAGAGCACTAAGACTGAAGCAACGTTATGCTGTACTCAGTTGGGGATCTTTACAACCCAAGAGAAACAACAAGTTGGCAGTCAGTCTTTGATAAAAACTCATCATGCTTTCATGGTGAGAATAATATTTTTACCTTCTACAAGCAGAAAACTAAACTCAAGTTTAAGTGATTCACCTAAAGCTAAAAGAACCATGTAAAGGCTTCCAGGAAAATGCACAAAGAACTGACTAAACCTACCCATCTAGGCTTATGAGAGTCTATCAGTCTGTCTGTCTCTCTATCTATCTATGATCTGTATCAAAAGTAATGAAAGACAATAAAGGCAACAGAGTGCCTGGAACATTTAGATAACAAAGATCACTGTACATTGGCGAAAGATTCTCCCTGCTATGAAAGATGCCATGAGTTTGATTAAACTACCTAATTTTGAAATGAAAATAATTTTATATCCATAGTACAGTTATCAGTAAAGCAAGGTGAAATACCAGGGTCAACTAACCATCAGTGTCATACAATAGGCTGCAGTGATTATGCCACAGATTTTTCATTGCAGAGCTATGAAGACGTGACTTATGCTTAAAAAGTTTCTTCAAGCAGCAACAAGTTTTGCATCTAGGAAAAGAATGAATGCTCACCAGAGTCACACTGCAGATGTAAGACTGAATTTTATACAGGTATTTTCAGCATTACCCACTGAAAAAAATTCCACACTGGTTTACAATGAATATTTTCTAAGACATTAAGACAACCCAAACACTAACAAATGTACCTGCTAAGCCTTAATTAGGTACAGAAAAAATCAGAAAGAAACAAAGCTATGACTTCAGATGTCTTGCAGAGCCATTTCAAAAGTACCTAGATGCAATAAGGATTCAAAATTGAGTTTCAGCTCCTGTTCAAATCCCTGCTGTGAGCAACTAGGCTCCACACACTTCCTATTTTCTCTATATTACCTTGAGATTAGAGCTACAGATCCTGTATTTGATAAAGACCCTACAAGACAGAAGTGCAGGAGCAACTCAAGCTGCAAAGGACATGCTGCAGACAAAACCCTACCTGCAACTCCTGGTGGCACACCAGCTGATGTACTTGTCCTTTACTGAGGGCGAAGCCTAAACCCACAGGTTACTGCACAATGCAGAACCATATATACTACCTCTGTAGCAGCTTTACAACAAATTTACTCCACAAAGATGTACCATATGACAGTGAACACTTCCAAAAAAATGGATTATCAGAGTTCATTTACTTTGGCTTTTTAATTTATATTATATATTTATAACTCTTATGCATATTTTAGTTCATAAAATGTCATATGGACATTTGATCCTATTCAAATATTAGTCAATATTTACTATTAAAAATTATTGTTAATTAAAATAAGGATTAAATTTAAAACTTATTTGCTTCTTAAACTTCTAAACCATTTGCAAATACATAAATGCACATTCAAAACTGAGTAGATACTATTTTTTTATTCATAGAGAATTATCTACAAGGAGTTTGAGAAGCGGATTATGTTAGATAAACAAGGTATAAATCAAAATTTAATGATAACACTTGCTACTCCATATCAATCCCCCCTTTCAGCTTTTCCAAATTCTCTTTCCGTGAATGTGTTTCAACCTTATCATAAATACCCAACAGATTTATGTATCATTTTGAGGGTTAAGAGAATGTCAGAAAAAAGAAAAGAAAACCCTGATATCCTTAGCAGTTTTCAATAAGTATTCAAGTGTACAAGGCTACACTTTCAGTAATATCTTTTTCATGTTTTGTAATTCCAACATTTAAATTACAACTTTTGAATCCCACTGAGAGATTTGCCATATTAATGCATATTAAACAAATCAACTGCAGTAAACTTATAAAATATTTACAACCTGATCACTGTTGCACAGACAAAATTTAAAAGCAATATAAATACAACTATTAGCCACTATATACAGAAGGAGGTATGATGAAGGCTCTGAAGAATGAAGCAGGAACTCCAGTACAGATTTCCACAAGAAAAAAGTTGTGCAAAAGTACTCTGCAGAATAGTGGAGTGATCTAACCTTTCAGCTGGCACTAAACTTGTTCATCAGTACTCCACCTTTATTAACTCCCGCTTTCTATACCTGAACAGCACATGTTTGACAGTCTGGCATATAGCAGAACGCTGTATGAAACACCAAGTGTCCTTGAATGGGCAAAGCAAGATTCAGAAAGATACACTTTCAAATATAACAGTACTACATTATTTTTAAAATATAGGTGCAAATTCTATGGAGCTAAACAGAATTTAAAGGTAATTTCTCTGGTAACCTTCTAATTTCTGGCACTATTTCCTTAAATATAGGGTTTCCTGCTTCTGAGAGTACTTAAGAAGAGTCAAAAAGTCAAATGAAAAATTCAAACGAAAGTACATGATGCGTTTCACAAAGCCACAAAGCTGATTCACCAATGGAACCAGCCTACCACAGACATCTCAACAATTTCTTCTCTAGAAGAAATCTCCTTAATACACTATTATTTTATGGTAACAAAATGATAACAGCTTAACAAAAGAAGAATAGCACCCTCATAAGGAACAGCCAGAGGGCGAGAGTCAGTGAATGCTTTTGTCTCATTTTTTAAATAGGATTAAAAGCAACCAAACAACAAATCTCCAACACAGTGCAAATTACAGCTTTTGAAATTAAAATGACCTCACACAGCCAGAAAAGTGTAGCACTGCTGAAATTTGACAGCTATAAGCGGGAAGAAAAAATGCTGGAATATGTACAGCTCAAATCTTCATAATAAAACAATCACCTTTAATATAGAAAAGCCTATCTGAGAAGAGCAATTACACAAACTTAGGAAGGAACGATTGCACTTTGTTGCTTGTCATGTTAGAAGGTACAGTCATATTTGTTTAGGAATAACAATAAAACAGCTGATACCACTGCATTGCTATCAGCGTACACTAAAATTTCATCAACTACAAGAGACAAAAAGTAGACTAAAAAACAGAAAAGCTCACCACTTCTTCATGCCTGCATTTTCTCACATTAATTCCATTAATCTGTTATTAAAAAGATAAAGAGAAGACTTACTCTACATTTCATAAGCATAGATTTCAATTCACTTTTCTAGAAAAATACAGACAAAATAATTTGCAGTTTTACTCACCTGTAGAATTGCATCTCCTATAAAGAGCAAACCTGAAAGTTCCGCTGAAAACAGAAAGCATATTTTTCACTCACTTTGTACAAAACATCCAACATTTTGTGTACATGAATTCTTATTTAATGTTTTTGCATAATCTTTTAAAACTTCAAACAAAAACCTGATAAAAACCCCAATGTAAAAATTCCAAATAAGTTATTTGTATTTTCTTTCTTAACCCCAAAATACCGGTGTATCAGTGTTACAATAAAAGAGGCTATTCAGCCCAACCACAAGACTATGAAACTTCATGCATCAGTCACTAGCACCTTTCAGACCATTCTGGTGAGGTGTGGTATATTTTTCTGAATAGGAAAGGACTGCAGGACTAGGTCTTATTTGCCTGTGAGAGATCATTTCTTACAAAGAGAAAAAAACATCATGGAGACTCCAGAGCAACTTATGAACGACAAATTTAATTCTTAAGATTTTACTGAAAATAAAGGACCCTTTAGATCCTACATCTTTGATAAACTCTGATGAATAACAGGGACTATTAATGCTGGATAACACCTATATATGCTGAAGAGATAGAAAATCAATATATGGTAAAAAAATCAGCAGCCAAACTGAATGGGATTTAAAAAATAAAGCTGCATCACAAAGACATTTACAAAATCTAATTCTACAATTCCAATTTTTAAACACTGTGTTCTGTTTCAGAGCTATCTCATGCAAATACATTATAAGCATACCAGAAATATAACAAAGATTATTTAAGTGTCTATAAAGAAGTTAATAACCCCCAATGTGAGAACTAAGGAATATTAACAGATTACATGCAATTATTACCTATAGTATTCCATATCATCACAGAAGATACTGTCTGGAAAAACCTAGTATTGGACTTGATCCAAAAACTTTACTTATTAACATGAGCTGTAAATCTAGAATCCATATTGATATAAATAATGATACTCAAATTCACGTCTGAAGGAATGGTCCTATTAGCTGTATTTAATAATGGATTGTTAAATTATTGCAGGACAGACATTCTGATTTATTTTGAGGCATAAGCTTTGGGTCAAACAACATTTTTTGTATGAAAGTTCCCTAGTCCAGGCACATTGCATGACACTTTCTACATCTCAAGACAGCAGTCTCCTACACAAGAGATGTCCCTCAAAACTAGCTCTCTAAAAATCAGCAGTATTTTTACTGAAAGCAGTAATGAAGATTATATCACAGCTAGGTATGGGGGCTAGAAAGAATGCAACAGCTACTGCAGAAAAAAAATAATGACAAAAATAAAATTGCACTTCAGTGTGCTCAATTAAACTTAAGTATATCTCTCTTACTTTTCCTGCAGTGCTTAATAGCATTTTAATAGCTACTGTATGTAATATATGCCACATTTTTATGTATTACTTAGTTATATGTATACTGAAAACAATGTAGTCACAAGTATAACTTCTTAAGGTTAACCTTATTGCCTTCCTTAGGGGCTCATTCCATGCTACTCCTTAGCCTCCTTACATCCAACTTTCACATCTACCTTTCAGGGTTGGCTTTTGGCTCTCAATATGCTGATTCTTCCATACCTCTCTTTATCTGTGTGGTGATTATGAGACTTTTTTTATTCTGGCACATTTTAGTTGACAAGAAGATAAGTTCTAGAATTATTGCATTACAGATGGAGGGAAATGTTTCCAAGTTTACTTTTCTGGCCTTACACGAATGCACACAAATACATATAAACATAACAAAGATATTAAGTACTGATTCACAACCTTCCTCTCTCATAATTGAGCACATCTTGAGCTGTTTAACTATTATCCATGCATCATTCCAATAATTTCAAAACATTGCCAGTTTAAAACAATACAGATATTCAGCACCAGCTCTGTTATGATTAAAAATAAGTATGGTCAAGACTTTATGCAGTACCGATTTTGCTGCATATGAGTTGCTGCAAAGGCTGACACAGCTCAGCATCTAATGCTGAAATAAAATAGGGCTATTATCAAGGTTCTGCTGTTTTTCACCCCTGTCTCAGTACTACCTGACCAACCAGGTTAAAAAGTCATGCATCCTCCTGCTGTGCTCCATGATGTAAGAGCCCAACATTGGATCTGCTGCAGCTTCCAGAAAATAACTACTGGGAAGTGAAAGCCACTAAATCACTGTCTTTTGTTATATTTTTTAAACATTTTAATTCTATAAATACCTTCTTATTTCTTGTCTTAAAAATAATGCTTTACAAGAATCTTTTATTAAAAAAAAATACATTAAAGGCTTTACAAGCTATTCCAAATATAAATTCTGTACATTTTCAGAGAAAGTTTCTGAAGAAGAGAGAGATCATAAAGACTTGGGACAGAAAGGGTTTGGTTTTTGATAGTATTTGTATAACACTGAAGAATCTCAAGATTTAATACATCTTTCTTTAAAGGGAACATTAAAGTACAGTGTAATAAGCTGGTACCTGATACCCACCTCTTTGTTCTTTGGAAATCTTAGAAATGACCACTGGAATATTATGTTCTGCTCCACCCTGAAAACAGAATAAATTACAATATTGTCAGTCATTAAAAATATCTTTTTGTTTAAATTTATATTTTACCCTTTCTCTAAATGCAGTTTATAGAGAGACTGAGAAAATAACTCTGATTCTGCATTTTCTCTTTTTTAAATGAATATTTGATTGTGATTAATTCCTTATTGTCTCACATAAAGAAGTTCTCAGTTGCCATCGTTAGTTTAGGAAGTGAATTCAGAACTCTACCAGACTTGAAGAAAAAGGACATCAGTTTCTGTGAATTCTGGAGCGCTTCACGTATGAAATGTGTCCTGTGAAAGCAGAATGGCCATCCGACTACAATGGCAACCACACTGTGACCACTTAGTTTTCACGCTGGCAAGAGGGAAGTAAACAAAAGCACAAGAAAGAAGGTTTGGACTTTTCATCTCAAAAGCAGCCTTTATTTGTTTCTGTCTGTCACACAAGAGTGAGGAAAGCAATGGCATAAGTAACAAGGAACAGAAGAGGAAACTTTAAGAAATGGAACAGTATGTGTTCAATAAATGGGGAGAAAGAAAGGAAAACTGGATGATAGTTTCAACAGTTTGACAACAATTCAATGCTGTTGCTTCATTCAATTTATCCTGTTGGGACTGGAAACATTTATAGTGTTTAAGAATAAAGTAATAAAAATAAATCTTAAATGAAAAGGAAATTCAAAGGAAGGTAAAGGCAAATATACAGAGAGACACAGATATTTTTTCCTCTCTGGAGAGCATCAAAGTGTAAGCTCAAAGGCAAGCTGTACAAATTCAGGCCACCAGAAACCACGGTCTGCCACACTGTTGTTTGGCCTACAAATCCTGGTTAAGGGTTTGCTTACTCTTCTTTTCAGCGGACAGATTTTACTTTGGAAACTATGGCTTTTTTAGGTCCAGGCACCCAGTGTCAA
Source organism: Daphoenositta chrysoptera (assembly GCA_013397915.1). NCBI lineage: Eukaryota > Metazoa > Chordata > Aves > Passeriformes > Daphoenositta > Daphoenositta chrysoptera. Next base: position 1,066,651 of record VZRO01006578.1, read on the forward strand.
ACTGTGAAAAGGACTGACATAAGTATTTTGATGGCCTAAGGAACAGCACACATCCCTTCTTCATGCAATAACAAAGTGTTTGAAACTGAACAGACTCCTGCACTCAAACACCTCTTTCTATCATGGAATAAAGATTAATTTCCTGTGAAACCGCAGAATGTTAAATAGGATAAATGTTCCTTCTGTTGGTGGCTATCAATTCAAATGGCCCTAAAACACTGAGTTAATAGTGATCTCAGTAATATTACAACAATTATATGTCTACAGGAAAAGTTCTACTGGCATTGCATGAACCTATCTGTATTTCTAGCACAGACTGGGTATTGACTTCACAAAGACCAGAAGCTACCATCATTTCAGTTAGGATAAGAGATGTATTCTGACTAATTTATTTGTAGCATTACAGCTTGTTGGATATATTTCAGTACTTTTCACCAGAAGAACAACAACAGTAAAAGTTGGCTTCACTGCAGATAATGAGTTCAAGCTCAATAAATACATAGGTTTTAACTTGTACCCTCCAGATTTTCTAGTCACATGCAAATTTAATTTCTTCCAAACTTTTCAAACAGAGAAAATAACTGTCATTTTCTTTCTAAGCTTCCAATGTTACACACACATTGCACTACTTAAAGCCCAGCAAAGAAGTGTAAGGTTTAAAAACAGGCTCCCTTCCTCCTTAGACTCAGGGCTCCATTAAAACAGGAAATCACTTGAATTACTAAGCCAGCCTGCAATGCACACAACACGATTATTCCTCTCTCATTGTATTGAATCTACCTAAATCCATTTACACTGCAAGTCTGAAGAAGCTTTCAGTAATGTCCTACTGAAGAGAATTATCTCCACCCATTGCATCCAAGTCTGACCTGTATGAAGGCTTCTTTTTAAATTAGTAACAGGATGTAATGCCTACTATTCTAAGAAACAAAAAATCAAAATGGGTGTCTTGGGGTGACTTTATGATGCATATCCCCTATAGCCTGCTCAATGCCCAGACATGAATCCTGCGCCTTTCTGTGCCTTTAAGCTGGGTCTGAGAGAAAGAGGGGGGAAAAAGCCAAGCAAATTCTTCAGCGTGGTTTTGTGTTCAAGGACTCACAGATTCCCCTGTGTTCTCACCACTGCAGAGCCGAGAATGCACTTGTTTTTTCTGCTTTTTCCCACAGCTCTAGCCTCCTTTTCTCAGGAGAGAGATGGAGGGTTAAAATTCTCTTGCTTTTTAACTAGCCTGCTAGCTGAGGCAAGAACTTTTACTGGGACTGTGGCTTCTTCTTCCTCTCCTGGAACTGTCCAGCTCCGGCCTGGAACACCATCCCTGGGAGGCCCCACACCACAGCCTGGAGGGGCCCACGCCGCACTCCAGCCCCAAAAAGAGCAGAGCCACCCCCACAGAAAGGACTCTGAACCTACCAGGGCTTCTCCACAGCGAGAGGTTTTATTTTCTAACATTATTCATTTTTTATTCCTCGTGCCTGTGTGCACCCTGCTTGTTAAATAAAGAGTCTTTTTTACACTTTCCTCCAAGAAATTTCTTTCTGAATCTGGTGGGGGACGGGCTGCTGAAACCTGCCTTCCATTAGAGGACATTCATTTTGGACATTTCTTCATAATTTGTCTCAAACCAAGACAAATAATTTGGTGCCCAATGTGGGGACAGAGAAAGTGAAAAGAAACGATGAAAATGGGAAACAGAAAATAGTTGACCACCTATCTATACCCAGTCACTGGTAGCAATTTGTAGCAAACTATATATATTCTGCCAACAGCCTGTTGAATACTATTTCAGGCTGACACTGCAGCCTTGCATCCTGCTTGATTCTCTGTCCTGTAGAGGACAAAGTGTATTGGTGTCTTAAATTTGGTTTAACAGTCTCAGGGGGATGCTCTTCTGAGAAAAAACTCTTGGAACAGAGGCAACTTTTCCACTGCTTTAAATTTTCTCTTCCTGTAGTATGGACATGTAGTTATAACCTCAGACAAAAATACATCAAGTAATGGTATTGAAGATTTAATGGCTCAGACATCTACCAGACTCTAATCTCGATCTTTGTCGAGCAAATATTCTTTGTCATTTTTCCTTAAGCAGGGACAGATAAGCCTGGAATAATGGCAGCAGCCCACCTGCAGAGGTGGTCCTGCTGGAAGAGGCAGAGGAAGCTCTAATCACTGGCAGCTGTTTGAAGGTCACTGTCCTGGATATTGGCCACTACTGGTGAGAGGTCACCCACACCTCCTTTCAGTGTCACATGATACACTCCTAAAGAATTTTTCTTATCCCAGTTTTTATGTGTGAGGGGTTTTTTCAGAAGTTTTTGACGTATGAAAAATAGGGCAATTGGAAACAGTAACTTTTATTGACAAAGGCTGGGGGTTTTTGGCTATAAGTATAACCAGGAAATAACTTTTTTATTTTTTAAAGAAAAGAGTTTATAGAAAATCAGACCAATTGCTGGAATATACCATCATCAGAGTTAGACAATGTAAGGGACTTTATGACTTCATACTAAAAGGCAGCATTTCCACTAGAAAAATAGCTTTAAGTTCTACTGCCACTGAAGGTTTTGATTGAGTCAAACTAAAACGTCAAACTGAATCTCAGAAGATCTGTGATGCTGTTCACCATTTTAAAACAGAGGCAGGAAAATGGCAGTGTACTGAGTCCTGGTAGCCAGGAGTCAGACTGTAACTGCAAACCTCAATTTCTTTAATGAACTATCAATTTTGTTGCCTATTTCTTCAGGAACACTAAACTCCAGTTATTGAAAAAACAGGATGTTCTTTCAAAATTCATACACTTAACAGCCTCTTTTGTCAAAACTCTGCATCTCAAACTTGTCAGAAATGTGATAAATGAATAAAATACTACACTACGTGTACCAAATTCTACATCAATGTCCATGTCTATTCCTTCACACACAAACATTTAACAGGAGGTTTCAGAAAGAGAAAATAATTCCTTCAGAAGAGTGTAAACCAGAGCAGGTCTGCTTCAAATTCTATCACAATTTCACCACTAACTTCAGTTAAGACGTACAGCAAAACACAAGGTTTTCAAACCTTAAAGGAGTGGATTAGAATCTATTTTTTAAAGACCTGAAGTTTAGGTCTTGGAAAAAAGTCAATCCTACAAGCAGGTTTTTTTAAGTAATCAGCAGAATTTCTGATTTTTACAAATATACTTGGAACACCCAGGTTATAAGAGGAGAGAGTTTTCCTCACAGACATGTAAAAAAAAAAAAATAAAAATTTAGGAATTATAATCATTTTGTCCTCTGCTCTTCAGAAAAAAAAGATAATTCCAAGGGTCCAAAATACTTGCAGTGGGATAAGACATTTCAAAATTGACTCAAGAGAAAGTTAAAAGGTGACTTTATCATGTGATATTTCTGACAGTAAATGGGTGTTTTAAGTTAGCAGAAAAAAGAGACATGATAATGCCCCAGACCTAATTGCCACAACTAGGCAAATTCGTAACAAAGCACAAGCAAGTATTCCAAAGTGAGGGTTATTAATCACTGTACTGCTTTAATTAACACCTCAGATAAACTGCATCCTCTAATATCCACCACAGCCAGAAAGCAAGTCCTCAAACAACCCCTATCTTTAATTACACTGGGAGCAGTAAAATAACAGAAACTACTCTAGTACATGGGGCTGTGGAAATTACTGAGACAAGGGGGAGAGGCCTCAGTCCTTCTCACTCCTTCAGGGTTATTTGTAGACCTCTACTTTCTGGCACAATTTCAAAATAATTGCATTTTTATTTAATATTAATAACAAATATAAGTTCTTTGTAAAAGTTCAGGAATTTTACAAAACAAAACAGCAAATTTTTATTCATCTGCAAGAAGCATACCATGATTAAATGACACATTTTAAGCAGAAAACGGGCACTTTTCAGAGTATCTGGAACTGACATGTCAGTTCATGCCGGAAATAAAAAGTCCATTTCAGTGAGTCTTCATAAAGTTTGCCAACTAAACTAAAAAAGGAAAATTACTGTAAGTTCCAGTTCTAACCTGTTTCTTATAAGTAGCTTAAAATTATTATAATAATAGATTATATTGATTATTTTCTTAAGATTGTGTTGGCTATCCAACTGCTTGTCCATCTTTCTTTGTGAGAATGTAGAATTACTAATAAAGTGACCTAGCAAATAAGGTCCCACAAGTATTGATTTTTTTTATAATTAACTAACTTAGAGTAATAAATCATACTGCTTGATACACATTGACAGAAAATCCTGGACTATAGAACTCAACTTGTCATTTTCATTATCTAATCTATGCCATCCAAGCAAGTTTGAGTTTCCTTTCTTTTCAAGAGATTTCTTTTCTCTTTAATGACATTTTTGAAGGTATTTCATCATCTGATTGCTAGTTATTTCAAAAATTAAAAATTGTTTATTCCCATCTGATTTTATGTATCTTCACCTTTCCATTACTCAGGGTGATTTTGATCAAAATATCTATGACATAAAATAATCCTAGAAAATAGATATCTTACTCTAAAAAGTTAAGAATATCTTGCTCAATTAATTTAAGAAAGACCATTGCACATTCACTATTTAATTTACATTTCTCAATGATATTTTATTTTATGCAATGTACATAATAATAACTAATGTGATCTTGAGATTGTCAACAATGTTAATTCTAAATGATAACTCCTTGTAAAGTATACCTAAAAATCAAGTTTATTGACCTGAGATTTGTTTTCCAATCATCTAAAGTCCGTACTGCAAACAGTTTATTTTAGCACCATCTAAATAAAACCTCATTTACCCATATACTGGATTTTGCAGTGACATTCATTGCTTCATCATTATTCAGTCAAATGTAACCTACAATGATACTGGAGGAAAAAAATATGAGTGTTGTTGACCGAACTGATGAGAAACTTTGGTGACAAAATAGCAATTAGTTTTACTTGAATAGAGGTCTTCATGGGTCAACAAGATAACAGCAAGCACACCAAGACATTTTTAAAAATGAATATTTCTATTCAGCAATATTCTTATCAATGACAACACAAATGCACATTAATCCTTCTTAAGAGTCACTTATAAGGTCAGTACTAGCAGATGTGCATAGAAAAATCTATACTTTCACTTTATATGCATAATTTAGGTCTCTTTGCATTAATGTGAAGTACACTTCATTTTTTCCATTGCTATCTTGAGACTGAGAACTGCTGAGTGTAGAAGATAAACTTAATCTTGTGTTGTCTACACTCAGATTCAAATGTAAGGTAAGGTTTTCAAAATCATAGACTACAATAACAAAAATTATTAACCCTTCCTCCCTTTCCTGAAAAGGATCACCTACAGTTGTATATGTTCTTAAATCTTACTGAAGAAAACAAAAGGATGGTAACATGATAAATTGCTGTCTGTGCTTGATCTACAGAAGAATAAACAACATGAGCAAGCAATAACACTTTCTGCCCCACTAATGAATTGCAGTGAATTAATGTGATACTCTTTGTAGGAGAATTGATGATGAACTTATTGGCTGTTCAATGTGCCTGCCACTGTAATTTAGTATTCATTAATAACTATTTAAATTAGAGAGCAGTTGAACACAAGTACAGTCTATACAGTTGAAAACACTTCTCAACTGTTATTAAACCCTATTACAGAGTTGGTTGGCTTGAATTTCAAGGGAATGATTGCCTTCCACGCCATAAGGCAGGATAGTTCTGGTTGCCTGCTGTGATAGTATCTAACACCCAAGAATGTATTTCCTCTCTTGTTTCTAGTCCTCTAAAATAGATTTTGCACTCATTACCAGTAACATTGACTATACACAAAGACACATTTTGTGAAATATGGAATAATAGACAAAAAAATCATCTTACCTTTATACTTAATCCAAATCCTCCTACAGTTTGTCTTCTAATTGTCACTGTTCTTTCCTGGAAAAAATAAATCAAGTTTTGCTAGATTTAATGTCTTCTGCGAGAACAACTATATTCATACTTCAATAAGCTTTTTCTGTGTTTCCATCCTACACTGATTTTTGTTGCTTTAATCAAATTCTAAATTCCTGAATGGAAAATCCCATGAAACCTAAGCTGCAGAGGAAAAAGAAAAAATCTGGAAGAAAATAAGAGATCCTGTCTCAAAAAAACCCCAAAAAATCATTTGTTCAATTCACTCCATCCTAGCCGGTTCTGCAATGCACTAAGAACTGAACTGTGGAGTTGGACAATTACGGCACAACACACACATTTCAGAGGTTAAGGCCTTGACTAGTCCTAAATTGCTCCCACATGCAGGTTGATCACTACATGCTGAACTACATACACTGCACTCCCGTAGTGCATTTTCCAATTTAGTTTCATCTGAAAGGAAAACAACTTGTGCATGCCAAGACCACTCACTGATGTGAACCACAGCATAACAAGCGCACACGTCGCATAAATTCATTTCACATCACAGTAATGATTAAAAAATAAACAAAAAACAAAACCACCAAAACCTAATACAAAACAAGTCACTGTTTATATCAGAGCTATGGTTTAAAAATTGTAACTCATAATCTACAATTATTAAAAGCAGCCCATCTCTTTCCTTTTATTGCTTGTCCTAAAATTTATGCTGTAAAAACTGTAGGCTACTATCTGTCTCAGATACAAACATTTACATAAAAGACTTTTTTTTTTTCCTAGTCTGTCTGCTGACTTTCTACCCAAAGATAATTCAGAATTAATACATTTAGGTAGAGGTAAAACAACTTATTAGCACATATACCATATATCCAGATTCAAATAAACTGATTTTATAGATTTCTGAATGTCCTCTACATGTGGTCTACATTTTACACTTATTTCATTACATATATACCTATTTCATGGCATAAGTCTGCATGTATGTTTTAACTATATATGTTCCATTTAACTATGTTTATTTCAGCAGAATCAGCATGGATGACCAGTGCCAGTCAGATTTGAGTAAATCATCAGGAATGTAGAAGTGACAGAGAAGATGAAACATATACAGATGTATTTTTTTCTTCCTTACTTTGTTTACAGAAAGGAAAATAAGGGAGCTACCACATAAAAGTTTTGGAAAACTGTTATTGCTGAATTTTGGCGGAAATCAAGTCACTTTTTTCCTTTTTCATGTTTGTGACAAATATGCACTGTGTAACTGTGGAAAGAGCAAGCGTAAACTCATCCAGTGTTTTGGACTGAAAGACAAAATGGATTGCCTAAAATGAAACCTACTTTTTATTCATTTAGGCTAGTGCTTGCAAACCATAAAATGCTTGCAAATATTTATTATAAGGAAAAGGCATATATTTTGCTGTTAAACAGCCAAACATTTCAAATTTTGTATTTAGCATAAACTTCTAAAAAAGAACTTTCAAAATTCAGTTTCCACAGACTGGGTTCAGGCCACAAACTTCTTCTTAGAAAACCTTTTGTCTGCCACAGTTTTAGATGCAGGTAGTAGTGCTGACAATATATACAGGATAAACCAATATAGGCCACAGTCTGATGTGTGGTCTAAGCTGAGTTTACATTAATGAACACAAAACACTCAGCTGTGGCTCCACTGGGAGCTGTATTTTTCCTTTTAACCTAATCTCATTTCTACCTCCAGTTTGTGTGGAATATGGAGTTAAGAGCAGAAACTTGACTTCTACACTCTAGTCAACATATTCTAGTATTTTTTTTAAAACATGCCCAAATCAAATAGAACACACCTGTGCTAAGACGACATTGAAAAATAGCAACCTGGCACTAAACTGGCTTGAACTGGCGAGTGTTTTATCAACCATGAGTGGAATAAAGAACAACACACTTATGGAGTAAATTTCAAACAAACTAATATTCTCAGTCAAAAATATGTAACTTCATTAAAATTTGTCTTTCGTGATATGTCAGTAGCCACTGTAAATAATGGCATCTGAACATATTCTAAGCTGAAGCTACGTTTTTATACAACCTAATAGAAAAAACTATTCTGTGGAATGTTTCTCTCCTTGTTGTCTTTCTTAGCCCAACACACCCCAACACATAGGTACCCATAAAAAAAGTCAGTAAAATATACTTTTTGGTTTTCACTCAAGCAAAGGCAGACTCAAGCTAATCTTGAAAACACCTGATCCGGGGTCTTTTGTGAGTTTGCCAGTGCTGTCTGACAGAAAACTGGAAACATTTCACACTGGAGATTAGCATTTCTTTTTTAAGGGAAAGAAATGCATAGTAGATTACTAAGTAGCCAAAACTGTGTAGAAGGAAAGAAACCAGAAAAATTTCAAGACACTTTTTTCAGCACAACATAACTTAGGGTTTTGTCTAGTATTTTTTTCTGGTTTCTTTTCTATCTCCACTGAAAGTTGATATTAAATATTTTGGGACTAGACAGTTACTGAACTTAATTTCACTTCAAAAACACACTGCAAACTAGATTCACTTGTGTCATGTGTTATGTGCAGTGAAGGCATTGCACTGTATTTTACCTAGGCTAATTCAACACACCTCTCAGTGTGTTATTCATTCTTACAATGAAGAATCTTCCTCTCACTGTATCTTAATTGCAAGGAGTTATATATTCTTTACATCAAGGTAGCTAAGAATAAAAAACATGCAAATGACCTTCAAAAATACAAATCAGAATTACATACAAGTTGTATATTTCATCAGTAAACCATCCATAATCCCCTAGTCTGCAATTTCAAACCCCTCATAAACTTTATATTGAAACAGCTCTTCCAGAATGGTTAAAAGCATCAGACAATTCATACACCTGAATTTTGGATTAGGATCAAGCCCCAGTTCCAATCAACCATTGGTCACGGCAAGTTTACTTCTGTAATCAATAAAGAAAAATAAACATATTCAATCCTGGTGGGTCAAAGCAGGTGTCCATATTAGGTGTTAATCATCATCTAGTACAGAGGTAGGATGTCAAATTTAGCTTGGGAAAGATGAATCCTTCCCTTTTGACTTGCAAAGTAACTTGCATGAGTATTTTGATGGTAGATACCCATTTTGAAATGTTTTGCCAGAAAACTCTTTTGTCCAAGTAAGTTTTACTTTGTGATTTGCACATGACTTATTTTATGTAACCCTCAAATACCCCAAACCAAGCTTAATTTTCAGTGCCATTTGACACCCCGGTGAACGGAATATACTTTGTCTGCAAAGCACTATATTGTAATGTAAAATATTTTTATTATAATGATTAATGATTAAAGCAGTTTAACCAGCAAACTGAAGCAAATTATTTTGTTCTGATGCCTTTAATTAGCATTTCAAATGAACAATAACAATAATAAAATGCTTTTCTCTGGTCTAATAGCTTTAAGTTCTTAAAATGATTTACAACTATTCATTAATAAAACACGGCAAGAGCTCTGGAAGGCAACAAATTTTGTACAAGTGAAGAAGTGCTCTAAGTATGCTGATTGACCATTTGTGTTGTTCAGGTTAAAAATACTGATGTTCCATTGGTTCTCTATCAATATTTTTATGCTTTCCCCTCTTTTTGCACCACATGATATTCTATGATTGAATTTGCAGTGGATTTGTAAATTCCAAAAGTAACGTCATCTCCAAGTTCAGAAAATAAAACTTGTTTCAGACGAAAAGATACTTAGTTCACCATCAAGACTAGAGGAAGTGTTCTGTGAGCTTGTAATTCCATTTTCACATTTGTTATTTACATTATACCAAACAGAGGGAAGGTTAGAGCTCCTAGGACCCTTAAAAGCAAGATTCAGAGTAGTGTTCTTTCTGTTTCCTGGAACAGAACAAGCGTAGTTATCATTTTATTGAAAAACACAAAGCTGCTGCCATGCTGTCAGCATTTTCCATGCCTCTAACTCAGAAAATTCCTTGTCCTCACATATGTTCATTGACTGGAAAGGACAGCTAAGAGTTTTGCCAAAAAAAAAAAAAAAAATCTTCCTCAGAGCTATGCAGTGAAACAGAAACAATGTTTTTGAGGCTTTCATTAAAGAGCTATTAAAATTTCTCTTTAAAATCCATATGATCTTCTCGGGAACACAAATGTCATCATGCCTGATATCAGAAGTGAAGAATGACCATGTGAGCACAGAGCAACAGTAAATAGCAAGGAAAGGAAAACACAGAATTGTCCGTAATCATTAACTATTTATATTTAGTCGTGAGTTAATGTTATTTTAAAGTTATGTCTTGGAGGACAGTAAAAACTCAAGTATTTTGTTCTGATTGGTATATGATGTAAAAGGAAGTTTACAATTGCTTAAGTGACTTTAAAATAATGATAAGTTAGCAATCCTTTCAAACTACTTCTGTATAATATAAAGCAGTCATCTAATGTGATCTAATAATCTAATAATGTGTCTCTTTGAAAAAAGTAAAGGAAACGTTGAACCAAATTATGAAGAAACTTCGAAAATCTTCACAAAACGGAACTAACAGCATGTGAAACTTAAATATACCATTTCTCAACCTTTTTCCCAGTGTGTGGTTATTCATCTAGTGAGTCTGGATATTCATCTTACAAGAGTAAAGGTATGAAGAATTAGTTTGTCTAGGCACAGACAGAAAACAAGACCTCTCTTTTCAGAGGATAGAACAGAGAACAAGGTATTATACATATGGAAGAACATGATAAAAAGCTGAAAGGGTTTCAGCACAAAACAGTAGGTGGGAAAAAAGAAGAGACATGGAGAGGAATCTTCAATAGCACAGTAACATGGGAAAATGTAGGGGGGAAAGAAAGGAGGAAAATGTTAGAACATAAATTTTAAAATGTAATATTATGTAGTCAATACATTGGCAGCAATTTCATCGATCACCCTGATAACATTTGATGCCATAATATATTCAAGACCATACTCTCATACAGTTTATCAGCTATTAGTAATCCTCCTACATTTTGAAAAAAGAAAATATAATGAGAATTTTTAAAAATTTAATATAATTATTGAATACACTTTCAAGTTTTTATATCCTCTTTTTGGTAATGCTTTGCTCTTTCTTGGTGACATTTCTTCAGATTAATTTACATGATCAAGCTTTATACTCATTCTGAGTGTAAAGGACACAGGACACAGGTCAGTCACATTTCCAATTTGAATTAACAGTGTTAAAAAGGTTTGCCAGCAGACTTGCTCATCTGCTAACAACTTCCATGATGTGGCATTTGAAGCTTGTCTCGTTATTTCAGTTCCTCATGCAGCTGGAGAAGGCTGGCAGCAAGGGAGGGCTGCAGCATGCCTGGTCAGCTGGAAATGCCCCTTCCTCTGCAGCTGTGCTGGAGACGGAGGATGGCAAACCCAGCGGTGGCGTGTGGGCTGTTAACAGCGACTGGAACAAAAAAGAGCACTCACCCCTTCCTTTGCTCTTACTTCAAAATGTTCCCAGTCCTGCAGCCTATGCTTGAAAGCTGAAACATTCACCTAAAGATCTACTTATAAAATTTCTACTCATGCGATTGATTCATTTCAGCAGTACTGCACTTCTTAATAGAGAAATAAAAGAGAAATAAACCTATAAGCCCATGGTCCGGATCTGAACTCCCACTAGGTTTAATAACAAACATTCTCTGTAGTTTCCAGCTACTGCCTCACATCACAGACTGCCATTGATCAATGTTTTGGATTCTCTGAGTTTTTTTTCTGATTTACAGTATTTTTTTTCTTGTGGAGGAAAAGCCTTCTTCCAATGAGGAATAGTTATTATTTTCTTTCAAATCTGGCATTATAAACAGCATTTTTAATCTTAGCTGACTGCTATGCTTTTTACTTTTAAGTAGCTGCAGGAAAATAAGCTGCCTTAGGCTTTCCCTAAATAATCATATTTACATCTGTCAGGTTGTCACTTTAAAGCTGTCCAGATTGGCAGGGAAAAAAAAGTTACTCCCATCTGATAGATACTTGACGACTTCTGTGAAGAAATGGATTCACTCCACTGAATAGCTGACAGATACCAACAAGATAAAAAACCCAAAGATTCTTACTGGTAGCTTTGTGAAGGTAACAAGAATGGAAAGTGCTTGAAAGGTGACCTATCTGTGCACATATTTGCAATTCTCTCCAAGACAGGGTGTTTCATTTTGGCATTGTTTATAATATTCAACCACACATCAGAATCAAAATTGTAAATATAGAAAATAGAAAAAATAAGTCAAAACTATTATTTAACATTATAAGCTTTTGATCTTTTTCTTCTATTTCTATTCATTAAAATTTCTAATATTAATTGAACTTGTTTTACCAACACTAAAACATATGACAAGAAAATTCATAATTTTGAGAACAGAATTATTCAATGTAACAGATGTAAAATTTACTCTCAGGACATCTCAAAAATTTAAACATTCAAGTAAGGAAAATGTACTAACTTCATCTGACTTGCCAGGCATGTCATGATGAAGTGATGTGTTCTGAATTTGAATTTATTCTTAAAAATTAATAATAACTGTATTATTGAAATTAAAAAAAATCAAGAAGAACATGCTACTGTGCACAGTTTGTAACTTAGAAGATTTTTTTAATAAAAAACTAAAAAAAAATTAGAAAATCTCTAACAACTAATTTTTTTAATACTTTATGGGCTTTGTATATATTTATGAATCTTTCAACAGTTGATTTCACAATAGCATAAGGATAGCTTTAAAAGTGAGATATCACATGTTCTTATGCCTACAGAAAAAAAATGATGGTGTTGTTAACATTATCAGAAAACAGATCTGGCTATTGTGCAACAATTTAATACAATGTTCCTTTCTGGGCTTGGAAAAGGTGTTTATTGATATTTTTTTCCTTATTGAAATAGCAATTACAGGCCATAGGCTACATTTCGATACAATTGTTTGTATCAGTTTAATGCTTGGGCAAATGCCATGATGCTCTGAGAGCTGGTGCTCTATCAATTCACAAAAAACATGAATTCACTTTTAATTGGTATTGAATTATGACTGACCTTCACAGGTCAGTGAAGAAATTTCCCCCAAAGATCCTTAATTAAAAAAATCAAACCACTAAAAGAAATTATTAATTTTTAATTATTTTTTAATTAATTAATGCATTTACTACACAGCAGCATATAAATAAAATGCTTGAAAGAAATGTGACTCATCTGTGTGTTATCATGAGGTGAGTTGACAGGATTTTGTAAAATCTATGACCCTTTAAAAGAGCATTTAAGACAATTTTGTAAAAATGCAAACTATCCTGGTAGCTAACAATTTGCCAGCTGCTTGCAGTTTATTTTCATTCTTTTAGAAAAAATAGTAGCTGATTCAAATCATCCATCCTGTCAGAGGGTACATTGTCATATCCTAATTTATGGATCTGACATGCAAATAGACTCTATGTGCAAAAAAATTTGAGTACAATTAGTAAACAAAATTTATTAAAGAAAAGAAGAAAAATCCACAGCGTCCTAGACAGATAACTACTTACCTTGCTAAAGAACAATAATCCTTTTCCTTGAATTTCAGATGTTCATGAAAGGAGATAGAAATTGTGAGGATTAACTCTAAAATAAAAATACTGATTCTGGAATGGCAAATATTAAAACTTTTCCTAGGAATAACTCTTCTTCAGATGAGACACGCCATATCTTAGGCTATCTCCTCTCCCATCACAATTTTTACCAAGTTTAGCATTAGGCTATCCTGGTTAGTTCAAGCTATTGACATGTATGTCTAAAAAGACTGGGAGTTGCCTCACTGCACATTGTTGTATGTATGGATGTTGTATGTATGTGTGTATGGAACACCATACAGCAAACTTCTGTGAGCATAATTTCAAGTAATTAAAGAAATACGCTTAAAAACATATATAAATATATTCTCTAGTCCTTCCATCAATGGTGATGAGGTTCCTACATGGTTTAATTCAGTTTTTTTCATGGCATTTCCTAACTGCCCTGAGAGAAAAAGGTGTACCTGACCTTGGTCTTATCTTCCCACCCAAGCTACTCCAAATGAGGCATACACTTCCCATAATATAAAGCCTCTCTACAGACAAGGATTTAATCTGGATTAGTAACAACTCTGCCTTCTACACTTTGAGTTTCACAAAATGTTCTCATCCCACTTTTGGTCATTTGCACTGGAGCTCAAATCTACATTGGATATCTGCTATATAGATAGCACATATCTATATCTGGATATAGGTATCTCTTGGAAAGCAAATCTTTCTTACTGCACACAGAATAATCTCCTTAATACTTATTGATGCAACTGATGCTCAAATTTAGATGCACTCCATGATCATTTGAATGATGGTTGATGCTGTATGGAATTGCTATTGGTACAATTGCTGCAGGACCCTCACTAGCGCTATCATTTTTTTCAGCCCACTAAAGAAACAGATGCTTTCTTTTTTTAGTGTCTAACACTGTTTATTTTGCTTACAATCTTCTGTGTATTTTATTTTCTTAATTCAAACTGTATGCAATGAGAGAAGAAACAAGGTTTCTTTGCACCTCTTTAGTTTTGGAAACTAGAACTGTTTAACAACAAAAGGAGGTGTTCTAAATGAAGAACTAGGTCCTTATCCCATACATTCGCATTAAACAGCACTTCATTCCTAAGGAGCCATTGACTTTATTTAGATTATTCCGCAGGATGCAGATCTGGATGCTGCTGGAACGTTAAGTGCCTGTTTAAAGTCTGTCCTACACAGAGGGGCATGCAAATTGATTCAGACTCAACAAACAGAAGAGATACTGTTCTGAACCAGAAACACAGTAATAGCCTTTCGTTCCATACCAGTGCAGCAGTGATAAAGCAAAACCTTATAATCAAATTATTTGAAGATTATTTATTTGAACAGATTAAAAATTACTTTTACTGTAGTTACTTGTCTGTAAAATTTAACAATACTATTGTTCCTCTGTTACAAATTTTATTTTTATGCTTTAAGAGTTTATTCTCTGAGGCATTCAGTGTCAGTTGCTAATGAAAACCCTTGCTTTGTAGAATTCAAGTAAAAGAAAGATAAATGCAGTCAGTTATCTAGAATGACAGAAAGAACAAAACAAATTCAACCAAAGAAAGTAAAACATAAGAAAAACAAACAAAAAAATTAAACCTAATAAATCAGGAATAAAAATGAGGAAAAACAGAAAAAAAAAATAAAAAAAGGAAGCCTGTGGGACTTGTGTGATTATAGTATACAATCAAAGCACATGATTCCAGATTATTTAAATTACCTGTGACAAAAGGACAGCTAACTGTCTGTGAAATGCCAATCATCCTTAGTTGGAATGAACCTACTGCTACAAAACCTAGTCTTAATCCCAAAGGAAATCAGGGTAAAGTGCTCAAAAGTCACTAGTCTAACAATGACACTTCCACGAAAAAGAAACTCCACATCAACACCCTAATATCAATCAGTTAATGAGTTATGCATTTAATATGAAAATAATATGAGGGAATTTAACTGGGGAAGCAAATAATCCATTATTTTCTACAGAGCCTTTGCAAAACTAAGGAGAGAAAAACCGTAAGAGAAAGCCTTGCTGTGAAAAGACAAAAAAAATTAATATGCATTTCATGAAGATATTTAAATAACAAGTTCAGCAGGATATTACAGATATTACGGCAGAATAATGAAAGTCATATTTCTGAGTGATAAAATCTTTTAATAAATAATGCCAGAATGGTGTTGCTGGAATACTGGTGCCACAGTGTATGTTGCTAATTGAACAACTACAGCTTAAGTTTGAACTCATAACTTTCTATCCTGGCTGCTGGATGTCCTGTCTATTGAGGAACAGTGGAGTCTGACTTGTCAAAGGAGCATCTATATTCCGTATGAAGGACACAGACCTGTATGAGTAAACTGCCTTTGTTCAGCATGAAACAGTCAGAAGCTAATGTTAGATTTGTCATGCAAATAAACCCAGACTCTACAGAGACTGTAGGCAGTGTGTTCCTCTTGTGTCAGAGAAAAGCTCAGAAGAATTCACCTTCAGATGTTCATAATCATGGGATGGATAATTTGATACATTTTTTCATTAATCTTTCACACTTTTTGCACTGCTAACATTCTACCAATTTATTTTTGGTTTGCGCTTTGTATCTTTTTATTGTATTTGTATTTAGAGATGCAAGTATGTGCCAAAGTAGCAATTAAATAATAAAACAGATATAATAGCATTCACAAAACATTTGCATAAACAGATATCACACTACTATGCCTCACAAGATTTAACATGAAATTCTATGATAATTTTATTAAGCTCAAAGGGAGACCAGAATGTTTATAATAGTTTCACATAAATCTTAAAGATATCTCTGCAAAATATAATTAAAGTATCTATAAAAATGTCTATAGAAATGAATACTAAATAGTTTTTATTATTTTTGTACCTATCTCCTAATAATAAATAAAAACTTTGTATTACAATAGTTCTAAACCCTACAATATTATTCTACATAAAATTTTACAGATCTCTCAAATACTTGTAGTTTCTCATGCACAAAATTCAATATGATGCTTAAATAAGGAATCTGACACATGAGGTAAAAACAGTAATACATAAACCCCATTATTACACTGTTCTCTGTTAACATGCTGTTAAAACTAGTGACCCTCACAGCATTCCTGAAGTCTAGTGCTGTGCTACCATAGGAAGGAACCAAAGCAACAGAGGATAAAAGATAACTCCTCTACCGGCAAAGCACTGCCAGAAGTATCTTATCAACTCCACAGACAATACTCAGATATAAGTACATTGAGGTATCTCTGCTCCCTGCAACAACCACTGCTCATTTCATCCCTCCTGCATTCAACGGCTCCAGTATCCAAGGGTGAGTGAAGAGAAACAGTACTGAAGTCATGCATATAAATTATTACCTTATTGCTGCTTCTTAGATGAGTATTACTAATATTTACTCATAAAAGCAACATATTAAATACACGTAGTGTTAACAGTATAAAATGAAATACCAATCCATAGGAGTAAATGCATACAGATGTTTGTATGCACCCGCACACACATAAACACAGCACTTTTTCTTTGTAAAGAACATCTTAAATAGGAAATAAAAACTACTTACACCAGAATAGAAAGGCTCACCAGACACACAGATCACATCCTGCTCCTGGATCATCAAAATATCTTTGGCTAAGTGCAGTCGCACTTTGAAAGGCTCCTGGTTACCATCCTGCAGCAAACAAACCCCTGTCTTTGTCTTCAAAGGAAGGAATAGAGAAAAAAAAAAAGGGTTTTTTCAGTTAGCACTTAGCATTGTTAGCAGTGGTATCTTGAATCAGAAAGGCACAGTCACCATAAATATGTTAACAAATACCCAAAACTATTTTCAGTGATCACTGTATTTACTGTGTTTAGACTACAAGAGAACAAAAGTTACAGTAGTAAACAGTAAAGGCAGATTTTCCAATAATAAGGTGCTATTTCACCCATGATGATTTTGTGAAACTCCTTTCAAATTGCTTCATATCAGCTGTGCTCTTACTTTCCATCTTTTCATTAAATGATAACACCCCACTTGGATGCGAAATAAAAGCTGATCCTCAACATATTACACCATTTTTGATACAGAAACACGTACAATGACACCTCCAACTAGCCAGATATGAATACCAGCAGCTACATGAAGCCAGTCATAACATTTTTATGTTTCTTTTCAAATGAGGATGCTGAGCTAAAAATAAGAGAAAATAAATCAAAGACTACAACTCCCAATTGTAACAGTTCTTGCTCCATTCCTCTGTTTTAAATTTATGAGTAAAGATCAGGAATTCTGTAGGATTCTTCAATAGATAATAAATGATTGTGCAGCAATTAACAGTGCTTTTGTGGTAGTACCCACTTGTACTATCTTTTGGGGCATTATACATGAGACGGTGAGCACTGAAAAGTTGGCACATGAAAGTACCACCATTATTTAATTTTCTCTAAAGGTTATGTTGAAAATAGCACTCTTTGTAACACTTCATCAGTGGACAAAATTCCTACTGGTAGAGCTTTTTTTTTTAATATGAGAAATCTGCTTGAAATCTAAAAATTTAGCCTTACAAGTATTTTACTAGTATAAGTATTTACATAGATACATATATAGATAGATAGATATATAGATAGACATAGACATAGATACAGATATATACACATAGTTATCTCAAAAGAAAATTCACATATAAAAAGTATTTAAAACCTTAGAGTCATCAGTGCCAATAATAAAACTTTCATGGTCTTCATAGAGGTCAGATTTCAATCCACCATCTGTAAAAAGTTGGCTTAAGAGGAGATCAAGGAAAGAAAAGCATTTCTCTGAACTTTAAGTGCCAAGGTTGACCTGGCTGAATCTGAGGGCTCTTTCTCAGACACGAGTTTAAAAGAGGATTTGGAAGATCTCCCCATAATGTGCTCTTACATCCATAGCATGGAGTGAACAAACACAAATATGGAACTGACAGTAGGCCACTGGCAAAATCTCTCTCATGAGGCTTTAAAAGAGGTGGAAAGGTCGAGGACAATCTTTAAATAGCTCTATATAATGTTCTCCACTGACAAACTGTTCTGTCACTTCTGCTTCATACTCCACACTCAAACTTTGGAAGTTGTTTTTTCTTGGATGCCAGGAGCAAATGTGTACAACTCAGCCATGACTTTGAAAGTAGCTCTGATGTTGCTTTTTATTCTTTTTAAACTAGGTAAGAAGAAGTAAAAAATTAAGAGATACACGCATTGAACTCACACTGAGGTCAGTCGAACCTCTGGTCAACAGTCACCCTGCACCATTTTTCTAAGATTAAGGTGTATTTTTTGTTTGGTTTCGCAGGGGATTTTGGTAAGAGAAAAGAGCATGTTTGATGTGCACAGACAAAACAAACAGATCACAGAAGCAGTCAGGTTTTCAAGTACCACTGAAAAATTCTCTCTCATACACATAAAATGTTGCAATATTAAAATAAAGAGTGGTTATGTCCTTGAAATTTCTGCTTTACACACTAAGATGCCTCCTCTCTCCTTGGAGTTGTGAAGTAAGCAGTAAGTGACAATGGAAATTGAACAATGTGGATTGTAAATAATTATGGACAAATAAGGGGCCTAACACTTATAAAATGGCTTTCACCTACAGCAAAGTTTGCAACATGCCTTTCCTCCTCCCTGGAGAACTGGCAATAGAATAAATTCTGCCTCTGATACACTGGGTATAGTAACTCTGCCTTACTTGATTGCACATTTCTGATTTGGTCAATAACTTTATAAAATCTCCAGAGTCTTTCTGCAAAAGGTGAGGGGCTACTTTGTAGGAATCAGAGACAATTGCAGCAGGCACAATTAGACATTAGAATAAAATTAATATTCAAGTCATTTTCTAAATGCATGTGACCTGAGCTTATTCAGCCTGAACAAACTAATCAAGCTTGGGAACAGCAAAATATTTTGGCCCTTGGAAAGACTGATCACATACACTCAGGACCTTATTTACATCAGATACTCTAAAATGTAATGAACCACTTTATTGTTGTTGGGTTTTATGAAAGCTAGTTTACAATACAGTTCTAAATTAAATCTTCAATTATACTACCTCCTTCCCTCTCCTACCTGAGAGCAGCATTAACCATGTACAGGAGAAGAATGTAGCTGAGTTTCATTAAGTAACTTCAAAAGCAGACCATGAGAAAAAAGACTGGAATTTAATTGTTTCATTTCTGTTTGTTGAAACCTCTTTCTTGCTGCTCTCACCCACCCCCTTCAAAGTATTCCATAAACTGAGTCAAATAAAGATATGAGTTCCAAAAGCTGTTAATTAGGGAAGACAACCTGTATATATACTTTCATGTAAATTGCCATGCACATCAACATTTTTTATTCATGTGGCCCCAGTAAAATTATTCTGATTAGCTGTCTAGCCTATAGCCCTACCCTCTCTTACATTTGAAGAGCTTTTATGGTGTGCATGTGTGTGTGTGTCTGTGTGAGGTGTGGGAATGCAGAGCTACAGCTGATGTCAGCTTTTGTTCCTGACACCAATTTTTAAGAGATCCCACGTGAGGCTGTGCTAAGATTTTTCCCTTCAAGCCTTCTCCATGTCACTGGCAGAGGGCTGAGCCCTACTCGTGTCTTACAGCAAGAGGACACATGCAGCACATCAGCGGAACTGCTGGGCCATGCAAGCCATCCCCTTATGCTCAAATGTGTTGCACTGCACTGCAACACCTCACAGCAGACATGCAGAGAGAAGCAGTGCTCAGCTGATAACAGTTTGTTACGGCAATACACCTTGACTGAGCCCAAATCACCAAGAACATCACCTTATTTATGGACTGGGCTCCTGTTGCAAAGATGGGAAGAAAACTGGGTGTTTGAAGCTGCACATTTTTATGAAGCGGAGGAGGTGTGCTAAGGAATGCTTACGGAAGTATTGTAAAGAGGTGAAAAAGAGTTTCCATATGGGAGAAGAAGCTATGGCTTCAAGCAAATGCAGTAATGAAAGAAGGTAATGGTACCTAAGTGACAGATGCAGTGAATGTTGCACCTGCACAAGGCTGCCTCTGTCATCTCCTTCGACATCGTTTTAAGCTGAGTTAGATGAGAACACTCATGTGGCAAGAGCTGATGTCCTTGGATCTGCTTACGGTTCCTGAACTAATATAATTACAAGAGGAGCTGAAAACTGATCTCCCTTTGCTTTTCCACACCAGTCTGTGGTGCATTTTCTGCTTCAGGTCACTATCAGAGAACAGCGTAGGTTGTCAGAGCCCTTAAGGCAAACTGCTTCTCCTAAGAATATTGTCACACTCTGATCATTATTAGCAACAAGGCAGAAAAAAAAGGCCACTTAAAAATTATACCCTGACTTACAGCACATTGTCCATACTGGCTGTATAAGAGATCTGGCCTAAAGATTCCTTTCCTAAAAGGAATTTAGAAATGCTTACATACCAAATCAAATATTTAATATTTGTTAAATGGCTGTCACAAATATTTAAGAATTAATTTCAGAGGAAATACACATGAAAACTACAGTTTATACATTTATGCTAACAGCAGAGTATCTACCAAACACATACCAAAATAAATACTGCAGGAGAAACATCATTAAAGTTACCTGTTGATTTAAAAGGCAAATTCCTGCAGAATTTCCAACAGAAGTATTTTTTAAATTTATCTGGCCTAAACAAGTCAGCTGGCAGATTTTCTGCTGAAGAATTTTTTTTTTTCCCTTTTTATGTCTTTGTTTTTTTCTTGTCATTTACGACAAGGAAAAAAGAGTTCTAAAACATTTCCTATGTTTTGTTCTGAAAGAGACTTTTTCGGCATTTCAGGCAATTTTAAATACTCATAATTAGTTTTCAAGACATGCCTATATCTTTTCCTTTATGCTACTTTATCTACGTCTTTGGCCCTACAGCAATAAACCAGTTTGTTTAGCTTCGCTTCTCCTAGTTTCATATCAGCAGGAAGACTTCAACAGATATCCCAGAATAGTTTAGTCCACGAACAAGTGGAAGAAGGGAAGAGAAATAAAAAAATCTCGGCACATTTTCTATGCAAGGTGACCTGGATTTTTCGTTTCTACTTTGACTGTTATGTCCTAAAATAAAGTAAGCCTCTGCAATTTGGTTTTAAGCCCTGAAATTTATTTCTACTATCAAGAACATGATAGCAGTAAGGAGAATGGGTTGCAAAACTGCCTTAAATGTGTACCTAGCTCCTTCAGATTAATATCTACCCTTTTGGTTGCTTATTTGAACTGAGGCTGACCTCTGAGTATTTGGAGATATGCCTGTCACTGCTTCATAATCGTAAGTATAATACTAAAAAAGGAAATTGAATCAGAGGTTTAAGGAGGTAACAGCAATGGATTTAAGGAGGTAATATCAATGGATTCAAGAGGCAGGAATATGTGTCAGAACCATATAAAGGATGTTTTTTAAACAGTCCAGCTATACATTCCTTGGAGGTATTGCTAACTTAAGTGAAAAGCACTTATATTGTCAAAAACTGGAATGCAGCCCAGACACACAGGGATGTGTTCAGCTTGTCACTCAGAGCCTCTTCAATCAGATACCAACCTTTTCCAATCCAAAGGACAGCAAGTCCATTCCTACATATGAATTGTATGCTCCAGTCTGAAAGAACTGCAGAAAAATTCTGAATTTGGACTTGAACTTACTTTATTTTGATTTGTCAGGTATTTGCCAGGTAAGTATTTGTTGTGGTATTCTTTCTGTGTGATGTTATTGAAAAAATGAAGTCTTATAGAGAAAGTCCTTGTTTCATACAGTCTGCAATACTAAATGTAAATTAGACATTTGGAAAATAAATATATTTATATAAATATGTATATATATGAGCTTCTTACTAAGCTAAGGTACTTTTTTGGAGCAAAAATTTTCTTTTCCTGACACTGTAAGGATGCCACTTTGATGTCTGAATTTCCAATGACCTCACTGTGACTATGGAGTTGAGCCTAAGAGGTAAGATAACATAAAATTGGAGGCTGTTGTGAGAACATGTATGTTTCTTCAAATTTACTTCACCTATTATGTGACATTGTAACAGACATTGTAAATTACCAGTCATTTTCCATCTTGTGATTTTGAGATTAAATCATTAGTTGAAGCTTTGTTTAAGAAAAATCCTAGAAACCCACGGTATTAGAAATCTCAGTATTGCTATTTAACACGATTTATAAACAAAGGAAAACAGCAGCTTAGTCTGAAATGTGTAAATCAGCAAAGGGCATAAAGGTGACTAGAAACAGACCACAAAAGTATATAACAAGATTTAGGGAAGAAATTAAAGAGGAAGATAAATATGGCTTAAAATTTAAAACATGTTTTGTTGCAGGCAAAAAAAAAAACCCAAATAGATGGATGTTGAAATAGAGGTCACTACACCTTTGAATAACAGAATGTATCAAATTATGAAGTTTGTGAAGTCTACAAGAATATTTATAGTATTCATAAAGCACAGGACAAACAGTTTACCAATTCAAATTAATCCTTCAAAGAAACAATGGACAGTACTGTGAAAACAAATGAATAGAGTGCAAGCATGAAAATGAACAGGGTATTTATTAATTTAAATAAGTTTGATGTTATATTAGGCGGTTGAAAAAAGCCGAGCTATTAGAAGTAAAGAATGACATTTCAAAAGTTAGAAAAGTTAGAAAGCTGCTCATGCAGCTTGTTGATAAAGTACATAGAAAATATGAACTTAAAAAAAAAAAAATCGCAGGGGAAAATGTTCTAATGCATTAAAATCAACCCAAGTCTTCAATTTCAACAGAAGGATACTTTCACTGCAGAGGACAGTATTATGTCAGAGACTGAGGTTATCTTCCAAGAGATAGTTTTCAGAATATAGAATAAGGTCAAGTGAGTACAGGAGAGCGTTTTAAGAACCCAGTGACTCTATGATTTATGCTCTTGTAAAGTTCAGAAAGCTCAGGATAAAGGGTAAAAGAGGAGATGGATAGTCTTATGGTTCAGAAATTGTTAAATAGAAGAACCAACAAAATGGATACATTTGCTGATTGGTAAGATTGGTAAGAGAAAAGAGCATGGAATACTGAATAATCAAATATGAAACAGTGAAAAACTTCCCAAAGTGGCAAGCAGAGAAGCCAGGCACACACACACACACACA
>VZRO01006578.1:1090277-1108764 GCA_013397915.1 Daphoenositta chrysoptera
AAAATTAAATTTAAATAAATAAATAAATAAAAATCCTCTCTTCAGATACCAGGTAGTTTCCCTTAAAAAAATGTGTGTATGTGTGTAAGATCTCCTCTTTTTGTAATGTCATTTGAATTGTCTGGCATGGTAGGTATTTTTTTGCAGAATAAAACAGCTTTAAGAAGCCTTGACACGCAGCACAGCCTAAAGATAAGATGCCTCGGGGAGAAAATAATCATGGGGATCATAGAAATCATTTTGGGATTGAAAACAAGCTCTATGTGTCTACATAGATGTGTTTAATCCCTCATTCTGGTAACTCTGCTCCAATCAGATCTGCAGCTGGAACTTAGGCACAAAGTGCACATGCAGGTACTTACAGGAGACATGACCATTTCAGTGTCCAAACCTCAAACCAAATCCCACTAGTAGACACTAGAAGAAATTAGGGATGCATGAAAGCATCAGTACTATGAAAGAACTAAGGTTCCCTCAGAGACCTCCAGTGCGCTCGAGCAGCAGTTACTTAGAATGAAAAGTTGTTTAAGGAAAAAAAATTGAGTATGTCATGGACACTATGAAAAACATCCTTTAACCTCAGTGTATCTATGTGGAAAATTTTGGTTTTATGCTAATTGAAACTCAGCTCAAACCATTTATGGCCATTAGTAAGTGGAAGTACCAACAAGAATCTGAGCTGCATTCACCTGTTTAGGAGAGCAGTCTCAGTTCCTCTGCAGTTTAGTGGCTACAGCACTGGGATATGCAGATGAAAGGAAATGAAAAGGGGAAGAGGAAGATCAAACAGTCAAGATACTTCACAAAAGCTTTTATTGCCATTATCAAAAACTTCTTAGTAACTCTTCTGGCACAGAAGACTAGAGATATTTTTTCCCAGATATGTAGTATGATTGAGAATTTGATGTAATAGGGAATGGAGGGGATCGAAGCCTGAAAAGTTTTAAATGCACTGACTAGAGAACCAATGAAACAAAAATATCTGGAGCAAAGTCTACAGGTACTTTATCTTTTGTACCAATAGTTTAAATAAATAATATATCAGCAAAGTGTCTGTGGCTTGAGGTGACTAAACTAGTGCCAAAGAAGTGCCAAGATGGAATAGAACCACAAGCTAATTAAGGGTGTACTGCCACAATGGTCTTTTTCTTAGCTGCTACCATCACTTTCCTAAGAAGCTCAAGTACCAGATGAAGTTTTGGTTCAAATCTGGCAAATTTTAAGGTATTAAGAAAATTTTATTAAAAGTAATAGCTGAAAGGTGTATATTGGGACTTGAAATATCTGACAGAATGGATTATTACACCTTATACTGACCTCAAGTGAAACATTTCATTAAGTAATTAATTAACTAATACTTGGATGGGTGAGATTCAAAGTCCATATAACACCCTGTCCAGTTCCATCAGCCTGTTGAAGGTCCACTACCACAAGCTACAAGGACCACAGGACCACAGTTGCAGATGGGAACCCAAACTATGGACTCAAGAAGGGACACCCAGTCTGGGTCCCCTGCCAGGGCTGTCCTGGGACAGCTTCAGCTCCAGTGTCTGAGTGTGAAACCCATCGTGGTAAGAAAATGTCATAGCACCTCTTGGAGGGAGTGAAGGTCAGTGCCTGGGAGCACAGGACACACAATGGGATGCAGTTTTGGATTGCACAGGACCTATTACGGGATGTTTTGGGGAGGAACCAAGGGCAGGGGAAGGGATTCAGTGTATTGTGGGGGGTATGAGTACATGAAAATTGAGGGTTAAGGGGGAAAAAGAGGGACTGGTCACATGCAGTTTTATAGTCAGTGTGTTTGTCCAGCCATGACCCGAGCCCAGCTTATGGAGACTGGGATTCATGGATAGCTGCTGGGCACACTGGGAAAAATGTCTAAGCCCCACTGCTGGAGGCACCCACAACGTAGATACACATACACATACATATACATATACATATACATATACATATAGTCTGATGAGTGGGCCTCAATCCTGCTCAGCAAGAGAGGGGAAGAGGATGAGGGTGTTGGTGCTGTCTGTGAGTGCTCTGTGTGTTGGTATGGGATCTGTGTGGCCCATCCTGTACATAAATATAAATATGGATACATGAGGTGTATATGTGTGCTCCGCCCCTGTGTGCATTTTCACTCTCACAACTGTCTGGACCCGGGCATATGGAGCTGCAGCAGCCTCCCTTCTCCTGGGCTTTCAGATCCAGCTTACTGTATTTTCCCCCAAACAAAAATCAAAGCCAATGATGCATTGCAATGATAGTGTTAAGGTTTTAGTTTAAAATTACACCATGTACAAGCACAAGGCTGCTGGTTATTTTTTTAGACACAGGCATTTGATGAAAGTGGGTTGAAAATCTGTATTTTATTAACATCTTTTTGGGAGGAAAGTGATAGACCATAGTCTTGGAAGTGATGCCACTGATTCTGTGGCAAAAACCCCATTTTACACAAAACATATAAACTTGGGTTGAATCCACCTCATTTAATTTTATTTCAGTGCTAGCTAAAGGATCTTATTCCAGATTATGGAGTTTCTTTAGGGTGGATGGAATCATCCTCTCCTTCCCTTTTCTACCATGGAAGCTCCAAAAAATCAGCTGATTTTTAAAGAGCTAAATTTGAAATCAATGGCCCCATTAGAAACTAGATACAGAGAGAAGTTAATTGCCACTAAATAGTCTGTAGAGTTTAAAGAACAACAACATAAAAACCAATTAAAATAATATGGATCTTCCTCTTTTCCTGAATAAATGCATTCAAAAAGAGATGTATTAATAAACCAAAACCAAAAAAAAAATGAAAAACATGCTTTAACTCTTGGTCAGCCATGAAGCAGTAAGAAGTTGGACTAGATGGTCACTGAAGGCCCTTTCCAACTGAAAATATTCTATCCAAAAAGCCAAACCTCAAAATTAAGAATGCTTTCTTACATGCAAATAATCTGGGATAAACCGCTATAGAATTTATACTGTTTATATTTTCTGAGGTATCAGAACCTAACACATACCACCCTGGAAAAACATCACAGTATTCTTTCCCAAAGACAAATTTCACTTTAATATTAGCTTTTGATCCTACTACTCCTTTCAGAATGCTGTAATGATTTAATGATCTTTAGTCTGCTTATTTTCTCTTCTTCCCTAATTTATTCCAAATGATTCTCAAGTCACAACTGGTTTTAGCCGCAGTTAGTTCTTGCTTTTAGTGCTGTTCCCATCCCTTCATTTCTATTTTTTTCATAGGATCATGGTCATACTAAAAGTTCCAGATAGTTTTCTTGTTTCCATTCCTAACTTTTTAAATGCTGTTTGTGGCTTTCAGTGTACAGGTAATTGTCATGATTTTTTAATTATAATAATGAATTAACATCATTGTATAATTTGCTGTAAATGGTTCTCACTGTGTCTCAATTGCTGAAGTTGTTAAAATCACATTAAAACAATTGCTCATAGACAATCACTGAGTAAATAAGATGCCCTTGCTAATGTTTGCAAATACATTTTATTTGCTTTCTTTAAGGCAAATTAGTATGAACACAGAAAGCACTTCCCTCATCCCTAGTGGAGGGGGCGTGAAGTACTTGCATTGACATTATGAAAGTAATTCTAGGCAAAAATTACTCTCTTAAATGTTTTTCATTTTGGCCATCCTCACAGCTTCCCTTGCCCCCACCTTCTTCCCATACTTCTGCATTTCCCCCTTGATTCTGCTGAGCAGCAGCAAACATATTCCTGCCTCCACTGATGTTTTTCTTCATGTACAGACTTTCAGATATAAACACTCAAAAAGAGCAAAGCTCACAGAAAACATAGCTACCTGCACCTACATTGTGCCTAAAGAGGTAAATGGGAACAGAGGTGAGGTCTGGTGATGAATACACTTGTGCAAATTCTTTCATCGTCTACTACAAAGTCCATTGTCCACCATGAAGTGATCAGCTGAATGACTTATATTTGATTATATAATTCCTAAAATTTCAAGGGAAGTAAAAAAAAGGGGGTAAAAAAAAGAAGTATCTTGCATCTAAGAAGGATTATATATAAAACGTTCATTGATTCTCATTCTACTATTGTTTGAAAAAAAAATCTAATCCTACCTCTTCACAGGCGGTCCTGAAATCCATGTGCTATGACACAGCAAGTGATATTTGTCTAAAATGGAGAGAAAGATTTCATTAGAATGAAAAAGATATAGCAAAACATAAAAGTTATCTGTCTGAGATGAGCAATTGCACTTTTCTTTGCTAGGTCCAGTTATAGCCATTGCTTAAAAGAAAATATGATCAAAGTTGCAACAGGATTCGGGAGATTTCAGAAGTTGTTCCTGGTGCTTATAAAGTACACAACCTGGTTTCATTGAATATAATCAAAGGAATGCTGATGTTCCCAGCACCTCCTCCCTTTCACAGGACATTCAAACACACCTTTCCTATTGCAAGCGTAAATTTCTTTTTTTGTGTTTTGTAATTTTTGTTTCAAAAGTAAAAGTATACTCAAAAGTAACAAAAAGAGAGACAAGTGTTGGTCTTCAGAACACTCCCTCTCTTTTAAAAAACCTTTTTTCTTTTCTCCCCTAATTAAAAACCATCATGCACCAGTACTTTTTGTCTCACATTTTATTAATGTACCTAATCTATCCACAGAAGCTGCTGTCATTTAACAGTGTGCTTACTTTGCAGAAATATTTATGAGTTGAAAAACAAATGTTAGAAAAGTCAGGAATATGTGCAAGTGCTGGCAAAATGTCACACCAAATCCAGCGATTATTACTTCGTCTGGCCTTTACCTAAAGTGTATTCACCTCAATACACACTTATGCATTCATTTATTTATGTGATAAAGCCACTGGAACAGGATGCTAGCAGAGCCTAACAACAGTGTCCTGCTGTTGGTTCTGCAATAGAAACACTCATGCATCAGTCAGTAACATTTTTAGGAAACACAAAACAGTCCTGGGCAAAACACCAGTTTCATTAAAAGGCTGGAAAAAAAAAATCCTGTAACAAAATTCTCTCCATCAAGTATTTTTTTGCTATTTTGTATTAATTATGTGCTTGCAATTATTTGTACAGGTATAGAACTCAAAGTTACAACACAAAATTTGCACCATTAGCCTAAGTTTAAAATGAAATTTAAAATTCCTCACATGGTACAAAAGTTAAGTCCTAATACTTCCAATTAAACCTCTTAGTAATAATAAAATCTCTTCATTAAGTCTTTTGATTTATTTTGCTGCCCTGAATGCAGTTTTATTAAACAGCACACATATGAGTTAAAGTTCTCTATTTATTGAGCTCTGCCTGGTTCACAGCCTGTGCTCCAGACTAATTTCTAGCAGAGATAGTCTAGGTTGGCTAGGTTACAATTCAGAAATTTAAAAAGGACCCATCATCATTTCTTCCTTATCAGCTTTACAAGAGCACTAAGACCCAATAAAGAACTGTATCTATAATTCTGCTCCCAAAATGCTCATAAAATCAAGGTCACTATTACTGCTTCAAAGATTTTCTCTCTGGTGGGTCAGTCATTGTATCACAAAGTATGTTTCCTTGTAATCTTTATTAACCCATTTTTCAGCCGAGTATGCTGAAGTCGAAAAGAGACTTTACTCACCTTAGCCAAATATTCTGAGGACTTCTTAGCCTTCTGGAACTACGAGAGCACGAAGCTTTGAAATATAAACTGAAGTAATGCACAGTGCTCTCCTTTCTTGGGCCCTGATTATGGCAGGTCACTAATTCCTACTGCAGTCAAAAGTTTATCTGCCTGTGTTATGTTCTGCCTTATTAACGAAAGTTCTGCAAAGTTTGGGTTTGGACAATTTTGGTTCCACAGTCAATGACAATTCCACTTTCATTCTCTTTTAGCTACTCTTGATCTAAACCTTGTCTAACCCTGGTAATTTCCACACCTCAGTATTACTCCTTTTTTCTTCTTGTTGGTTTTTATGTATAATGCATTTATTTAATTATTTCAGAAATACTTGTATTATCACATAGAAAAAAAAGAACTTTTAACTATAAAAAATTGTCTAAAATGTAAAGCTGGAGCTACATAATTCTCAACACAAAATCAAATTCATAGCAGAGAGTTTATGTGTTTCTCAGGCAGGCAACATCTCACTAATCTCTGCAATATAGCTGCCACTGCTTCTGCTCCCCTCTATTTCCTACTGATTCTCATCTGCAGCTGCACAAAGAATGTAAGCCCATTATCCATGTTCTTTTTCTGACTATCAGCATTTTTATAACACTTGATATTTTACAAACAGCACACAGAAGGTTTGATTACAAAGTGCAGTGCCTCATAAATCATCTCAGAAATGTCATTGTTTCCAGCATTTGTACCCCAAATAAACACTCTAGATAATTAAATTACAGGAATACGTTTCATGCATCATGCACAAATGTTATATCTTATGCTGGTAAAAGCCCCAGTGATTACTAATTGTCTCCTCCTGTAATACATGAAAAAAGGCAGAAAACATAAACATAAGTAATTTCAAAAATAAAACATTTGCAAAATTATAAACTGTGAAACACACTGCTTACAGATATCTGTGATAAGCTTCTGGCTAATCTCTGCAAACCCATCTCCAAATCACAGCCACTTGCACCTGAGCAACTTTCCAGCTCTCCTAGGAGCTTCCTTCAGCCTGAATATTTGATTTTTTTTTTTTTTTTTCCCCTCCCAACCATTAGGTTGCTCTGGGACACACTGTGCTTCAGAATGTGAGAAAGGAGCTGCCTGTGGCTTTGAATTGAGGAGGTGAAGAGGAAACAGCTCCAGCACAGAGCCTGGTTTGCAGGCACAGAGGGAGGCATGAACAGCATGTATCACTCAAAGAGAAAGGAAGGCTCCAAAAGCAGTGTGGCTTTCTTTAAAGGGGCTGGGAACCACTGCAATCAAAGATTTGTAAACAAGCAAGCTTTGAAAAGTTACTTGCCATCGTTTCAACTTGACTTGCCATCTGCATGTCCTCCAAAACTGAGTTATCAGACCTATTTAGCTCACCTCTGCTGATGGATGTAAAATGAACAGTGTGTGACAGACAGGTTGGGAAGAGACTTTGACACCCCCTTGGCAGGAAAAGCAGTTATTCAATGCTGAAGAAACATTTACCAAGCAGTATTATTATGGCATTTGTGCTCTAAAGGGAAATCAATGGCTAAAACGTAATGGCAAAGATGAAGGCTATGGCAGCCCTCAGAGACAAAGCTTCATTTTGGATAATGCACTGAGCACTTGAGCCATGCTCTGATCTTTTTATAATAAATCAGGTCATATTCCAGTAGTATAATAGATGTAATTTCACAAAGTACTTCCATGACTGAATACTCTGGTATACTTAATGAAATAAGATAGCAAACAAAAAGAAAATTTCTTGTGCACACAACAGCAAGAGACACTTCGTGAAGTGTAGGAAATACCACAAGCCAAATGCAATACTATTGAAGTAAAAGTAGGAAACACTCCATTCTCAAGGTTACTGGTGCAAAGTAAGATTACAATACTGTATGCACAAATAACAAGTTTATGGAGAAATTATGCATTATTAAATGCAGTTTCATTTAGCATATGATATCACTGCAGCTTGTATATGTCTTACTTGATGGAGGCAAGTCACAAGAAATTCTTATTGTCTGAGAAATGTCTGAACTGCTAATGGGGAAAGAGAAAAGTCATATTTCAAAGGCATAAATCCCAGATCAGCAACTTCTTATGATAATAGTTCACTACTAATGTTTGCCTTTCCAAGTCCTTCTGCCTCCATTCTTGCCAACATATTGGCTCTACATTGTGAAAATGACTAAAGAAAATCATATCTGTCCTTACTGTGTGTGTTAGGAAATTAAGCATACATATGTTTGTAACTCTGCAAGGCCTTTCTTTTAGCAATAATTAAAACCAAACCCCAAACCTTCTTTATTATAAATAGGGAAAGTAGATATAGAAATTATCCTTACATATAGCATAGCTAGTCCTTTGTGCTTTACAGGAAACAAAAGTATTTCTGGAAAAAGAGAAATATTACTTCAAATCCAAATTCCATGAAGGCATATTCATTCCACCGAGCTTGCCACAAGGTGTTTGGTACTGGAAGAGTGGTCAGAGGCATGCACACACGGTAATTCAAAGGAGAAGTTGAGTAACTGCAGATGAATAAACCCTCAGTTTATTAAAACCTTCAGTTATTGCTTTCCAGCACACTTGAATTATATTTTGTTTGAACACTGAGTTACTAATGTTCAGTTAACATAAGGATTTTTAATAATTTACATATTGGACTCATTTGCTGAAGAATTTCTCAGCGAGTTGGCAACAGACAGTCTCTAGATTCAAGCATTTCCTCCTACCTACTCACAAAGTTCAATACATGAAGGGGGATCTCTAAGTCCATTGCACAGAAGTACAGTTTTAACAAATTAATTTAAGTAGAAGGATGCTCACAAACCTGGAGGACCCTAAGCTTTATGTGCCTCAATCTACCTGATAGTGCACGGACTGAGATCAACTTTGGAATCAGCAAACCTGTGCAGTTCTTTGGCAGGCAGGAAAATAATTACCTGACAAAGCTTTTTAGCAAAATGTCCAGCTCTTAGAAAGCTCATGCTTCAAAAGAATTGAAGTTGGCAATTAGTAGCTAACACAGCTTTTAATGTTTCGTTCATTTTACCTTGGTTAAAACAAGTATGGTATTTATCTGCCAGTCATAATTTATTTTTTTAGTGACATGCATATTTAATATGCAAGCCAAATTAATGATTCACTCTATAAACAACAATTTTTCAATAGTCAGTGATCCACAAGGCAGTATTAACTGAATGAATGCATCTTGGGCTTCTGTTTGTTTATTCAGTGCTGTTTGCATTAACAATTATCTAGTGTCCCCCAGAACTAACACCCACAAAATGTTCTAACGAGTCACCAAGTCTGTTCTGGCTTGGCAAAAGAAAACTATTGCAAACAGCAAAATTAAAAAAAAAAACAAAAAACAACAAAACAGAACAACACAGCTCAAAATCTTTCAGAAGGAAAAAGCAATGTTAGAGGAGAATAATCTGAAAACAGTGAAACAGCAATGGGCTGCTGCTGCATGTCTTTATGTGAAATGCACTATGGCAAACTGGAGCATGAAAGTTTGGCTCTGGGTCAAAGTCTGGAATATTGTTAGGAAAAAAAATAAATCTTTTGTCTGGTTTCTCGCTTTTCCAATATTACCCTTTGGTGATTCAGCAGATGTGTCTAAATATAATTATGTACTTGATTTCAAAGAGGGTAGTGCACATGACAGAGCCAAAGCTTGTACTAAATGTCTCCTTATTCTTCACTGCTCTAGAAGCTGCATGAACTGTGACATGATTTAGATAATTTCTCAGTTTTGCCTAAATAACAGTGCCTTTTGTCAGAGATAAACATAAATTCTTCTCTGACTATTAGGCACTGCAGTCTGGATTTTCTCTCCATTATCTCCCAACTCAAAATTTTTGTGTAGAAGACATACTGGCATTCCTCTGCCAAGGCAATTGTTTCACACTCAAATGTAAATTTCATGCCCCTGGCATTATGCCTAATGCTAATAATTCAGTAAGACTTTCCACATTACACTGCATCTTTTGATTTCACTTAAGTTAAAAGAAACAAGCCAAAAGCATTGTACCAGTGTCCTAAAGGAGATTAGAAAATAAATTAATGGTTGTAAACACTCAGGAAATATTTATTTGGGATTTTTATATCCTTTATAAACACCTGATAAATATATTTATACCTGCATATATAAATATGTGTCAGGTCCAGAGTTAACTGCAGAAGTTCTTGATGAAAAAATAATCATTCACAGTGAAATTTTAAAAATCTGTATATCCTGATTTAGAAAAATCAAAATAATAATGTGCAATGAATAATGAAAATTGAAACCAGATTAAATGAAATTATATCAGATTTAGTACAGATGATGTTTATTGAATCAAAGTAATATGAGTATGGTTTATCCCCAGTTTACAAGAGTATAGAGAAGCACATATTTCAATTTTTTCTACTGACTAAAATTTTTCCCATATACCATAGAAAATGCAAACCAGGATTTTCCAATAGATATAACATAATTTCTGCTCATTTTATACAGTTTGAATCACAAACTCCGGTATGTCTTGATAAAGCTTGAACTAAAAAGGTAAGAATAACTGAAAGAAATGACAAAATCTATTCTCAGAGAAATTCAGATGTTTCATTGACTTCAATTAAAACAATATGAATAAATCATTTTTCATTGCCCCAGGACAAAAAAAATATCCAAATTTCATTTGAAATTTCATTACCAAACCAATATTTGATTATGACCTTTCCTTACTTTGATGGGATCAAAATTATTTGACTAAGGTCAAAACATTTTCAGTCTGTTTTATCATTAGGTTTTATGAAATGATTCCTACAACTAAAAAGAATATTCCTATTTTATATTCACAATATCAAAAAACTGGGTATATTATATTACCAACTTATGTATCACAATGTAACACATTTGTAATGGCACTAGACCTTACCAGTCTTTCCAATGAGATGGCAACAGAAGTCACAGCAGCCCACTAAAATAAGTGGGATAATTTATCTTTCAGTGCATATTTTCATATTGTTATTTGGAGTTTGCTTTCTACTTAGAAATTGCCACTATCACCAGTTCTGCAACTGCAGTCAGCAGTTTCTTTGCTGAAATGGAATTGGGCTATCAGAGGTAAAAAGGTTTGGGGAATATGACTGGAAGCTACCAAAGAAGATGGGCAGAGAGGCAGTTTGAGAATCTACAGGAGAAAACTGAGTCAGTGCAAGATGGAAAAAAAGAATAAACCACATATTTCTCTTTGGTAAACAATACTCTTTGTAGAGACATTGCACTCAAGTGACTACACTCTGGTATCAGAATCACCTAGGCAAAACACCAGCGAACAAAAAAAATTGGACATTATAGGAGCAAGACCACAGATTTCTAATTTAAAGTGGACTAAGGCATCCCTGTGTTGCACTGCCGCTTAGACAAACTGCTGTTGTTTACTGTGTCAGGTCATCGATCCTTGAATGCCACTGATTTTCTTCACTGCTATTTTGTCCTTCCTTCCTTCTATAAAATATGAACTTACAGATTTTCCATGAATAATCAAGTCAATAACAAAAAAATCAATTCATATAGATATTTAAATCAATATGATTAACTGACCATTTGAAAGGTTTAGAATTAAGTCTGAACTGCAACTTATTTTCTAGTACCAGGTCCTGTAATCAACAGCAATATTCCTCTCTGAGAGTTCCTATCACAACAAGCATGCATGCAATTCCAGTGGTCACTATTAAAAATTATGCATTTGTTTTGTCATCTCTGGGATGTCATAGCTACAACACAGAGAGAGACCAAGGTTTATTGCAGTTGCTGCTACGGTCTTGCCTTATCTGCAAAGTCACTTATAAAGGCTACCAGTAAACAAAACTCTTCCTCAGGTTAAGGTAAAAAACTCAAGCACAAAAACAAACAAAAAACCCAAAACCCCCAAACAGTAACCTATTTCAAAGAGTTGTCAAAAGAAGGAGGAATAATACAGTGTATGAACTAGGAAATTCAGAGATACCATAATCATTGTTTGCATAGTCTTCACAACATTTCCCTTTTTTTTTTTTTTTAGAGCAGATGCTTCTATATAGAAGAATTCAGTACTTATAGACAACAAACACCAACAACTTGGCTCAAAATTAATCAACATAATTAGATCTTCCACTTGAGGTTTTATATGATTGCAGCAAAAACCTCTTTAACTGCTCTGGAATCCAGAAAGCAGGAATTTGTAGCAATGCTGTTGTAATATCATCAAGTCAAGTTTATTTACCATCAAACTGTTCCTGCAGTAGTACATTGTCAAAATGTATAAAAAGGGAACTCAAGATATGCAAAATATGCCACATAGGAAAACACAGCACTTAAAGCACTGTAAAATTAAAACAAACAAAATTAAGTAGCCAATGAGAAATACTTTAAAGAGAATTAGAAAATATCCCTGTGACTGCAGCACAAATCACTGAAAATCCTCTTCTATGGCAGTGGATTGGAATAGGATTGTGAAATGGTCATCGCAGCTGTCCACATATCCTGTCCTGAAGGGTGTTAACCCTGCTGTAGGGCCATCACAGCAAGTCAGAAAAAAACCCACCAACTGAAGTGTGCTCCACTTTTAGAAACAGAGGGTGATTCAGACAAACAGTGGCTAGTGGTAAACTGCTGATCCAGGAACACTGAGTTGCCAGTGAAACCTGTGCAGGCAGGCATGGGTGGACAGCTGTAAGTAGCATCCCTATTTAATCGGTCACATTGCAATTACTCATTTCAGTTATCACATTTTCTGTATAATTAACTACTGTTCAGATTAGATCTTACTTAATGCATTATTGAGCTCACTGAAAGCCAAGATGGCAAACATTGAAAGTCATAAGGATTTTTCTTTGTGAAACCTTGGACGCATTCATGATGCAAGGTAATTGTAATAGAGTGGGGCTAAAATCACTAATTCCTTCTACGATTGTCTTTCACACGGCACTAAATGTAGATGAAAAAAGATAATGAGAATGTGAAGTGTACAGTCAAGGAGACTGGAAGATGTAGAAGTCATGATGAAAAGGTGTTACCAGGAGTAAAATGAAAAGAATGTGGAAGGGAATCTAAAACTTGGTAGTCAGCAAAAAGGAGTCAGGGTACATCAAACTGAAGAAGCTTTTGCACCATGGGCGAATTGAGGGATGAGGAAGAGGAAGACAACCTTCAGGACTTTGCTTTGAAGGTTTGTAGACACCATAGAAAATTTGATTCCAGGGAAATACACCCAAAACCAGACCCAAATTCCACAGGCATGATAGTGTTACACCTTTTTTTCTATACAGAATACAAAAATTAAGCAGTGTCAGCAAATTCATTGTCTGTTGTTAAGATGCTAGTACAGATTCTCATACAGATTTAGTCCGTGACAAGTAATACGCTCCAAAACAACAGGCTACAGGACTCATGATGTGATTTTTAATAGCCAGTTTTCCCAGAGCCACCCTACTCCATAGGAAAAAGCAATTAAAAACCATGGATATCAGTTGTTTTATGCAATTACCTTAATGTCAGAAGTCAGTTTCATTGATAATGATAAATATGACCTAGGAACTTCCTATTTTGGAAACCCACAAAAAGTGGCAGAACATTACAGCCAGTACACTAGCTCAAATGACAGCTCTGAAGTGTCTGCCCCTGAGAGTACCAGAAGATACCTCATTATGGGTTACTTTTTATGTGAACTTCTTTTTAAAACTTGGTTCCAGTAGAAAATTTAGATTGAGAATGTGTAGCTGAAACTGAGTCATACTGCATAAACAATAATTACTTAAATTTGCATACCTTTGTTTAATTCAAGTATTTTCCAGTGTTTAATTTATCTGAAAGTCTTTAAACATAAGTCTTGAATCATATGGGACTCAAATTTCAAAAATTCCAATTATATCGCCAAAATTCAGTGGTATAGTAGATGAGTATCTATATTGGTGCACGAAACAGTACCAAAGGACTTCTCCACTTCAGACACAGTCACTGAAGCAAAGCAGGAGTTTGGCTCTTCCTTTTTACTTTCCAAGTCTTTCAGGCAAGAGAGTAGGAGAGAAGACAGACTTCAGGTCACAGTTTCTTTATTCACTTTAAAATCTATTTCAGGGAATGGAAAGGTTATAGTTTAAAGACTCCATCCCCTTCTCCTGTGGGGAACTAAAGGAAGGTATAGGGTTCTTTTTCAGCAGACTTTTTTTCCCCAAGGTAATGGAAGTAGGAACAAAATTTGAGAGAGAGTGAGACTTGGTTAATAAAAGTAACACAGTAATGCAGTGTCAGTCCAACAAGACTGATGAAAGAGGAAAAAGCATGAAACAGGAAGAAAAAAACATGATAGAAAAGGGAAGAGATAGTTAATAGGAAGAGCAAGGAAAGAAAAAATGTGAAGGAGGGGAAAACGTAAACATATTTAAAACTCATTTCACCGTTACACATTATTATTCTGTGCTAAGATAAATTTTGTTACTTTTTTTCATCAGTAGTCTTCCATGTGCTAATTATGACTGAAGGAAAGTATTTTGGGTTTATGGAAGAACCTAACTTCTTTACATACTGTTTTCTTTTCCCCCCGTCTCCTTCCTCCCAGCAGACTTGGGTAACAAAAGATAGAAATTGGAAAAAGAGAAGTATATGTAAATCTCAGGGATAAGCTGACTATAAGCAATAATATTAAGGAAAGAAGGTCAGAGACGCATTAAGAAATAATTCTCCTGCATTTTCAGTCACATAGCTATGGTAACTGGGCTTTATTTTAGAAATCTTTACACAAGATTACTAGAACTATCAAAGTTCATTGCTCATGACATGCCTACTGAAAACAAATTACTTCAATGCAGTTTTGGCTACCATCTAAGTCACAATTGCTTAAAAGCATTCTTTATCATTTTAGAAATATTAAAATGAAAGAGAGATATGTAAAGAGAACAAGCTGTGTACAGAAGTCCGGTGACACACTGAATTAAGGCAAATTAAGCCAATGTTAGCACAAGACACTGATGGAGGAAATGAATATGGGTGTTGTGGGGCTGTACGGCATGTTTGAGGATCTGAGATTTGGCAAACCTGTCACAAAGGAATGATTAAGGCAGGAAGCTCAGCTAAATTAAGATCATGCAGTAGAACAAAATACTATTTTTAGAATCTGTTGACGACCACATAGCCCAGGGAAAAAACTGGCCTCTTGCTTTCAGGGTAAGTGACAGCAATGCCATCAGGGTAAACTACAAGGACATACTGGGAGTAAACGGCAGACAAGTTAAATCTGAGACATATACATGACAATGGGAGATGATGGCTTAGCAGAAGTTCTGTAAACTTAATTTCAAGGACACTGCTACTCAGAGAAGCCAAAATATATGTTCTTTTGTCACTTAAGAAACATGTCCACGTAAAAATTAGCCTAAGAAATCCTGGCATCTTTATCTGAGCTTGAAATTTTATTAGGAAAAAAAATTGTGAAATATAATATACTGACATGGAGAGGGAATGTTTTCTGATGGTTCTAACTTCAAAAGTGTTTTCTAATGCTTGCCTGTGATACTTGATTTTTTTTTAAATAATTCTTCATATAAAATAGCTGACTGAGCCTGATTTAAATGTTGGTGAAAACTAGAATGCTATAGAAGATATTAGAGAGTGTTTCAGTCTCTGGGAAATGCTTCTGTTTTGAAAATTAAGATTTTTTGTGTGTGTGTTGCCGATATTACCTCTCCTAGCAACAACACAACTTCCAGGTTCTTGCATTTCTTCATGGTTTAACAGTCATCAAATTCTGCTTAAAACAATGCTTCTCTCCATGCGAAGTATTTACGCTTCCTATTGTTTAAACTAGTCGAGTTCCTCCTGTTTTCATTCTTTTTCTGAATACTGCATGCCTTTTGTAAAAATAGCAGCAGTTTTCAAGCAGCAGTTTTAATAATCATTAAGTCAACCCATAAAATACCATGAGAGTTTGGAAGTACTGCTGTGAGAATTTGTAACCTACCACTTGAACATGAGCATGATTTGGGAAAGATGATAAGGACTGACAAGTAGTAAATATCCATCAAAGTTCATAGTTATTTTGGATCCTAACAATGTGGTGGAAGAAATTGAAGAAAGAGGGCACATCTGTTAAAAACACAGGAGAAAAAACTGTCATGATTAGTTTTTAATAGTTCAAAATAAACAAAAAATTGTCCTTAACATATGCAGTCTCATGGTCTTCTACTTGCTCCTCTGACTTAAAAAGAGACTGTCTTAGGGGAAAACCAACTGATAAACAATCTGCTGCCGTAACTGCAGCATAATGTTTGAGAAAAGAGTGCATGCTAACTTCTTGATCTTGGTGTACATAAACTTACTAAAAAGCAGTGTTTCCTCAACTTTAAAAAACAAACCCCTCGTAATGTGATGGGGTCATGAAACTGATCATGACAGTCCTTGCAGGGATTGGGATAATTGTCTTCACAAAGTCTGAGACAGCCAAGTACCCAACACTTTCCTTTACAGACAATCATTATAAATTCAGCTTTAAAAAATTAAAGGAGGAAGGGAAGTGTCTCTGTAGTTTTGAGCAAAGTTCAGTTCTGCTCAATAATCCTGTGAATAGCTTATAAATAACTGTCTATCTGGATTTCTTTTTAAAGAATAAACCTTCTAATCCCACTTTATATGACCTGGGATCTAAAGCATATACTTCTTCTAACTTTCCCATTTATTGAGCTGGGCATCTCCCTTTCTGGATTCTCCCTGTATTCCTGATGCACCTGACCGGTTATGGTGAAGTGAGGTCATATGAACACACATATGAATATCTTATTTGAAGAAGGTTTTATCGGAGGCTTTAAAGTACTGTTTGAAAATTATTACATCCTACTACTGAACCCATCTATTAATAAAGAAACACAGCATCTAGCAACTTTTCTTCAACAGATTATTTATTATATACATAATTGGGAGTCCTTCTTAACCTAGCAGACAGGTCCTCCTTGAGGCTTGAGAGCAGTACTATGTATAAGATTTTTAAAGAGGACCCTAGCACAGCGATGAACCCTTCAAAAATGGTTTAAGATTTGCCATTCCAACTAACCTTTTTGTTCTCCTTCATAAGAAAAAGGCAGGAAGACAAAGTTTGTATTTTCAGACCTTCCTCAATAGAACAGTGGAGTTTATGTGCTCTCTTATGTTGCCAGATTACATTTAGCTAGACAATACTCCTGTTCAAAAGGGATGAAGACAATGTCTGTGCCCTGGTTTTGTGAGGTCTTTCTATATGGGCAAGAATAATAATATAAA
This sequence comes from Daphoenositta chrysoptera, assembly GCA_013397915.1. Classification (NCBI taxonomy): domain Eukaryota; kingdom Metazoa; phylum Chordata; class Aves; order Passeriformes; genus Daphoenositta; species Daphoenositta chrysoptera. The sequence goes on from VZRO01006578.1 coordinate 1,107,178, forward strand.
AATATTACTCTAATAATAATTTTTTAAAAATAGCATCAGTGTATGCAGGAGGATGCACGGAGGATGCCGTGTTTGGCCACAGAGCTATCCCATCATTACAAAATCTAAATAACAGGCTAAAATTTCCAGAGAGAGTTCCAGCATTGTGGGATTTTTTCAGTCTCTTTCAGTATATTTGACAACATTCATCTGCCTTTGGAATTCCTTTGTCCCTGGACTAGTTGCCTGTAAAATTTCAAGATACCAACCTTGTAGTAAACCCTGCAAAAACATGTTATGCTGTCCAGCTCATCAGATCACCTTCACTGTCTGTGCTTATCTCCCACCACTCCATCTAGAAGCCTGCTCTGATATGGCTTTGGAACACCTTTCCCCATTTCCTGGGGAAGCAGCTGTTGTGTTCCCCAGATGCGTTCACCCAACACCACTTCTGCACAACACAGTCAGGTAGGTTGTGGTTGAACTAAAACAGAGGAGGAAAAGAAACAACTTCTATTACAAGAGGTTTTTTAATGTAAAATAGCTCCTGGTGCTTTTAAGATATGAATTTAGCAAAGATCTTTTCCTTCCTTCCTTCCTTCCTTCCTTCCTTCCTTCCTTCCTTCCTTACTTACTTCCTTCCTTCCTTCCTTCCTTCCTACTTTCCTTCCTTCCTTCCTTCCTTCCTTCCTTCCTTCCTTCCTTCCTTCCTTTCCTTTCCTTTCCTTTCCTTTCCTTTCCTTTCCTTTCCTTTCCTTTCCTTTCCTTTCCTTTCCTTCCTTCCTAGCAGCTTTGTGAAGCTACCACTTAGAATATCTCATTTTTAAAGTTAGGAACAACTTGAAGTATCTTACTGAACTGAGGCTTCACATCTCCTAAGACTGAAGTTGAATTTTCTTCTCTCTATGTGTAAAAAAGTTATGATGCTAAAATTATTTTGGGATTATCTAACTTCCAGAAGTAACTGATTCAATAAGGCTTCTTGAATTAATGGTAATAGTTGATTTGCATTTTTGAACATACAATAAAAAAATAAATGTTACCAAAGCGTAATACAAAGATATCAGATGGCGTCTTTGTAGAAGAACAAGAAACCCTTTAAATTTAAGTAACCTGAAATAGTCCACATGAACAACATCCAATAAAACCACTATTATAACCATTACTGAGAAGTCTCAGGGAGGAAGCTTTCGTATTCACAAGTCCGCATAGTATAACTCGGCCCTGAACCATACTGATACAAAAAAAAAATTATATTTCAAAATCTAAAATGTAACTTTTTAAAAAATTGGTTATCTAGGCACTACTTCTTATATTCTCCGTTCTTCTTTTGCTGTTTTGTAGTCTTCTTTTACCCTTTATTTTAAGGAATATGGATGACAGAAAAAATAGCAAGGTGAATTCCAGGTCAGAGATACTTTACTAGCCTCTACTGCTGGGGTGAGAGTATTTGCAGTGACTGCAGGAATTTTCAGTCTTTTGGAAAAGACCACATGCTTCAAAACCATAATTCCTTTGGACTTCAATGAAGTTTATCATGTGGCGTCTCCTTCATGATCTCCGTTGCTTAGCTTCCATTTTGAGCAGAGGCCATTTAAAAAAAAAAAA
>VZRO01006578.1:1108776-1187865 GCA_013397915.1 Daphoenositta chrysoptera
AAGAACAAAAATTGAACATACTACTGGAATTGTTTTTTCACCCAATATATATGAACCACAATGAAGCTGCAACTAATCAGCATGTCAGGTGAAAATGAACTGCATTTTCCACATTAAGTTTGAATTTTAAGTTCCTTGGGGAAAGCAGTCATGAATTGCACTAAATTGCACAGAACTAAGAATACCAAGAAGTTGATAATTAATAATAAATACATAAAATATCTGCACTCATTTATCATTTTCATTTTTAATCTTTTGCTTGTGACATCTTACCATCTCCACAACCCCATTACTATCCTTATTAGTATTTTTTAAATTCTTTTTAAGGAGTCTCACTCCTTATCTTTTTACAAATTATATTAGGCCTTGGTTTTAATTTCTGCTGGAGTTCCTCCCAAACTCAATTTCCTTCTATTTATATCTGAAAGTTATGTAAGAAAGCTGGGTGTGACATACTTGGTCAAGTTCAACAGCAACCATTCTTAGATTACAGCATTAGAAATGTCCTAGTGTGCACAAATATTGAAAAACTTTGACTGAAAGAATGTGTTCTAAGACTCTAGCTTCAAGTCCCAGAGCTTTCCCCTCTCTAAATTCTAAAGAAGAGGTATCACATTTATCATCTTTTGGAAAATTGTAGGTCATTTAATCTAGTAGAGCAAAGACCTGCCTGAACTTTTTTTCATCTTCCTCTTAATATTCCAGATAAAATAATCATTTTCCAACAAAAGGCAGGTCAAAACCAGAAAAAAAAATTACACTGGGATAATACCACAGAGTGTCTTTCCGACATCTGAAAGAAAGAAAAAAATTGACTATATTTAATTTATCTACTTACAGTGTGATGCAAGCTAACTTGGACCAAATATAAGCGGGAAGAATTTTGAAAACTTCCCTGTAAAATGCTGAAAAGTTCTGCTATAGAAAGGGAGGAAAACCCACAAAAGTTTAAGTGATACACTGTAGTCAGCTTTGTATTGTGGAAAAGAACGTGTTTCTCAATATGCAGCTTATTTGATGAATGAGCTGTGTCCAGGATGATACATTTTTCTCATAGATTATTTTTTTTAACATGACGTAATTCCTAAATAAACGCACACTTGACATATATTAGCGCGTTTGAATTTAGGCAATTCTCCAAATTTTTCATTTTCTACAACCTTTTTTTAAAACAATGCATGTAATTCTTAGCAGCTGACCTCTTATTCTGACAAATCATGCAGAAAGCTGACTGTGATTTAAACAATGCAACAGATTTGAGAAATTGCTCTCATGGTTTTTAAGTCAGAAATACAGTGATGCTTCAACCCCACTATACTCTGTGCTCTGCAATCCCCCAGGTGGTTCCATTCAGAGACACTGTTCTAAAATGTAGAACAAAGGATCTCAGAAACGTGTCCTACTTTGAGATTAAAATTCAGAGAGCCATTAAATTAAAGCATTGACTAATACCCCTTCCTTTTCTCTCTACTGTCTCCTTTCACATTTCATGAAACCACGTCAGGACCAGCCTGCTGAAGCAGAATTAGAATTCCTGGAAGATCTGAACTGTTGAAATGTTAAACATGTCAGTGTGTGAGAGATCCACACTTCTGTTCTACAGCAATAAGTAGTACAAGGTCTAACTGTCTCTTCTCCATCCTCAGGTGAAAAGAACAATTGATGTCAGTCACATTCAGCAGGTACCTGCTAACTGTATCTTACCCTGCCAATCCAGACAGAAAGAGTAAAAAAGGTAAGAAATTAGGTGCTGCAAGACCATTCATAGTCTCTGAAACTGCAAAGGTAGGTATAGTACCTATCTAAAAATTGAACAAAATATATACAGCTCTTGTATATTAAAAGCCTTTTGAAAAAGTCATTAAGAGACATCATGGAGTTTTCTTCAGAATTCTCTTGATAATACAGCCAATTATGGAAAAAATTAGAGAAAAGGTCGGTAAAAGGTAAAAGTTTAACATGGAAATCATTCTATTATTTAAAACATTTTCACAGTGGCTACTGTGGAGTTCAGTCAGTGATTAGCTCTAATGCAAGTTAATATGCAGTAAAGAATATTCGTTTTTCTGCTCACTCTTCCTTCACTAAATAAATTCCAAATCATTGAATAGAAATACCTATCTGCTTGTAACATTTAGCTTCAAAATCCCGATTTCAAAAGGCGTGAATGGCTGGTGCAGAATTATCTCAGGACGTATCTTCAGTTGCACTGAACACCATTAGAATGAACAATGCATTTTGATGCATATCAGAAACAGGTAATGTAGATAATTTGCTGCTGCTTTCAGTGTCCTAATGTTAACTCACAGTCATCTAACCAAATGTAAAAGGCCACCAGCTCTGGCACCGTCAGACAAATAGCTCATTTAAGGTTAGCAATAATCTATTTGCTTTCATCTGCTGTAGATAAAAGGGAATCAGTAACGAAAATTAAACACAGCGGGATTTCGTTCAGGTTCAGCCCACCTTTTCCGTCATGAAAAGCCATTAATTCAGCCGGGTTTTAACAAAAACCTTGGGGTGAGATCACTGTCACAAGACACAGATGTGCTGGCCCTCCTTTGGCTCTCACTGTCCTCTAACTCCTCAGCGCATGGACAATGCAGGAAAACAGGTGATCCAGAGCTTGAAACAAAGCTGTGCAACCCCAACACTCACCTTTTGACACTCAGATTCATACAGAGGACGATCAAAGCCATGGGGGTGGAAGAAGGCGTTTAAAGAGGGACAGAGGGGGCCACACCAAGGCACCACTCATGTGCCACCAAGGCTGCCCCTTTCCTGGTGCTGAAGGACACGTTAACCCCACCTAAGCTGGTGCACAAGGAACATGCATGAGCTGAAAGACTCACCAGATGCATCCAGGCAATTTCCTGCAGTGGGACCCAACCACAACACATAACAACATATGTTTGTACAGTTTTCTTATGGAATTCATTTCTTTATGCTCCCTGTAAGAAACTGTAAACAGTTCGCTATTCCTTCTTTACTCAAAAAACCCAAATAAATAGTATTTAAATTGTACTAAGTAATTACAAACTTGATTTACTTTCTTTTTTTTTTTGCTATAATATATACCATACAGCTTGCTCCAAAACCGTAATTTTTGTAGTTCTCCTGTTCATTATGGGTATCATATATTCCATAAAATTTAAAATATTGCTGCAGCAGGAATTATGGCTACAATTATGGAGGAAGACTCAATGCTTTCAGCAACAGCATAATATAAATGCTACATAATAATTCCATTTCCCCTCCAAATGTTCACTTAGGCTAATTTACACAAGCACACTTCCCTTTTCCTCACATACCACAGACTCACAGTCACCCTAGAGTGACAGATAATCACTTTATACACTCAGTATTGTGCAACTGATTGGGGTGAGACTTTCTTATTGAGATGCAATGATTGTACTAACAACTGTTGCACAAGTGACTGGATGACAAGCTGTTTCTATGAAAAAATTGACTTCTATGACCGCTGTTACAAAAACTTTGCATCAGCAACCCGAAGAAAAATGGTTTCACAAATGAAAACCTACATGAGGCAACTACAATATGCTGACCAATTTCACTGGGTAAGGGAAAATAATGACTGAACATAGTAAAACCAAACCTCAGTGGAATATTGTTTGGTAAATATATGCTATATATTAAAGTTTTGTATCAAATACAGCAATAAATATGAAAAATAAAGTCGCTTTGTCTTTATAGCAATGCAGCTGAAAGCATGGTCTGTTTTAAAGTTTTATATTGCAATGTTTAACACTAATTTTCAAAGGAGTGGGCAGATTCTTGTTTTTACATATTCAAATCTTCATAAGCAATAAGATTTAACTCTAAATATGGAAAGGATTAAAAATATCTTAAGTATTATAGGCTGTTCAATGCTTTGCAATAATATTATTTTGGTAATGACTACATTTCATAATTTTCTGTCCATTTTATGAAATCAGATGAAGTTAAACAATGAAGACAAAATCTATAACTATCAAATATATAAGAGAAAACCTACTATAATTTACAAGTGAAACTGTTAAATAACTTGTCCTGTATTTTATTTCTTCTCACCTTTGTCTTTTTATGAATTCTGCACCAATTTACCCAGTTCCAAGAATCTTTTACTATCGCTAACTATGCCTTATTTGTTCAGAGTTTTGCAGATGAGATTTTGTCTCTGACGACTTGAGTGGAAATTTTTGCCCTTATATCTTCAAGGACACTAAGGACTTCAGGTTTCTCATCAGATTATTCTTGATTAACAAGAAAGTGTGGAGTCTAACTATAATTTCACACACTGGAACCTGTAAAGCCATAGTAACTGAGAGCACTAAGGAATCACCCCTGAAGTTCTGGTTCTCTAAAGACAGATCAGTGCTTTATACATTGGTACAGTCATGATATTAAAGCCCACAGTTTCACTTATTTTTCACTTATTTTATTCACATTGTAAGAACATGTCACAGGGACCACTGTTGTGAGAACAATCTTCTGCATTTGTCCTTCACTGGCTGACCGACACTCCACTTGCACCAAGATCTACCTTCACAGAAACCATATCGCAGTAAATATAAATAATGTCTTCACTTAAATAATTGTCAGTCATGACATTTCTTTTCACAGTAATTGATTTGGCACCTCTTACAACCCATCAAAAGAACCCTGCTCACCAAAATGCTTAAGCAGAAAAAACAAGTTCTGATTTTCAAAACAAAATGTAATTCATTATGATTCATGCAATGATGAAATGCAACAAAATTAAAACAAAATGCTTAAAAATTATCAATATTTTAAAATATATACAAATTAAGACTATGAAATGAAAAAAATAGCAGAAAATAAAAAATTACGTCATGTGAAGAAAAAAAACAGTATTTTGCATTTGTATGGCCACTAATGATGATTCAACGTCCCTAAAATGTTCTTTATAAGGGTTTATTTTTTATTTATAGGCTCACATATGCTTCTCTTTGGAGACTAATTGATTTCTATTTGGTTTTGAAATTCTTAGAGTCTACTTCAGTCCCAAATTTATTATTAAACTGAACTCATTAAAAGGAGATTATCCCCATTTTTAAAAAATAAATGTGAATTGAAAAAATGTTCAAGTGACCCTTATAAATGATGTTTTATCATCTATACTACAACATTCATTTTGGGACCAAAACAAGGGAAATCTGTCAGACATGTTTGAACTATATTTATATATCCATGTTAATGAAAAGAAGACATTTTTTTCTACCTGCCTTTCTATTTCAGTTTTGGAGGCCAAATAGTTATGTTAGTTCAAGCAAGTTTTGGATCAGCAAACAATGCCTTAGAACTAATTCTCTTAAACTTTCACATTATTTCCATCATTTCCATTCTCTTTACTTCAGTAATAAGTAAGTAACAAAATCATTAGGGGATAAATGGTATAGAAGAAATCAGAAGGCCTCAACCATAGCAGAAAAAAATAAAAGCTGTGGGCGTTGATAGAAAAAATGCTGAAAGTCTTAAAAAGAAAAAAGTAATTTTCTCAAATTCTATCAGTCTTATGATCATGATCCCAAATTACATTCACCTTACGTTCACCTTACGTTCATCACCATCCAAAGGCACCAAAGCAGTACCTTTTCTTTTCACTTTTGGGCCATAATCTGCTTTATCTGATTGAATGAGGGCCTCTCCTGTTCACCATGTTTTCAAAGACTTTCTGTAAGTCAGTATAGGCACTTTGATGACATCAGCTGCTTAATGATTTGATATATAAATTGTATATGTTCTGGTCCTACCCCCTAAACAATCTCTTCTTTACAAAAAGGTTCTTCCCAGCTGAAACCAAATTTTTCCAATTTTACAAGGAAGTTTCTCCATTTTTTTCTGTGAAGTATCCTTTTTGAAAGCTCCTTAAGGCTTTTCTCTTATTTCATTTTTCAGTAAGGAACAGATTGCACTTTAGGTGTGGGTGTTTTTTTTCTTTTCTTTTTCAATAAATTATTGGTTAAGGCACAATCAACCATAGCTACCACTTACAAGACAGTTATTAACTTCCTTCTGATCTCCCCAGTGGGCACCACTTTCTCCAGGATAAAGAAAAGTTCATTATTAAATCTCCAGAGTACTTTCTAAAATTCTTAGTATGTGAGCAATACCTGACACATCTTCACATTAGAGTTTTGCAACCACTTTTGATGGAGAAAGCTTTTAACCAGGGCAAAAACTCTAAAATATTGTAAACATGAAAAGTTTATCAACTTTATTTTATTATAATAACCTTTTAGCAGATATAAAAATAGTCAAGTGAGAGATACTCAATCTCAGTCGCTGCATTCTAATATCAGCAGAATTCATTGGGGTTTTCCTCAATGAATAAAAACCCCAACATAATACTCTTGATATTTATTTCTTATTCAGAATTTAATTTCCTGTCAGCCTTTTGTTTTTACTAAGTGCTTCAAACCTGATTCGCACTACATAAAACCATCAGCTTTTCATATGACTTACAAAATACTAGCATTAATCTAGTATTAATTTTTACTTTCATACAATTCCCCGGAACTTTGAAAGCTGAACTAAAAATGAAATGAAAGTTTTTTGTTTGGTTTTATCTACACCCACAGGTGTTTCAGTTCTTGAACACAGTTGTCTGACACTGCACACAATACATATTAATGCCATCACTACTAAGTAGAGGATGGTAATTCTGAGCTTTAGAACAGAACATATATACCAGGTTACCTACTGTAATAAAAAAAAAAAATTACACAGAAAAAGCATGAGAATATGCAAGCAAGTTTTAAAAGGCAGGTTTAGTCTTTAAATAAGTACAGAAAATACAGTGCAACAGGATCGACTTCAGTAATATCTGTATATTGTGTCTAATGTATTATCAAGGTAGTCCTTGCCATGGGGAGGTAGAACACCCTCAGCACTGATCAATATTTGATAGGCTGCTGTGTCTGAATGGTGTCCCACCAAAATCAGTTCAGTATCAAACAGGAACAGCAATCTGGCAACATGCAAGAAACTGCTAAATGAGTGCCTAAAAGACAGACATGGAAGATGAGATATTCTGCAGAAAGTGAGAGAGAACACAGCTCACTATTTTTTTTCCAGGAGTAAACTTCTAAAGGTTTTAGAGACATGCTGAAAACATTATCTGCATGTCCATGATTCCATGTGCATATTTGGGAATACATTTATAAATATTAATATCTATAAAACCAATCTAGATTTTTCAATAAGCTTGAAATGTCAGACAGAGGGAATCTTTGCAGCTTAGCACAGTGGTCTGGGTTTCTAAATTCAAAAATATCAGAGCAACATAGACTCAAAACTCTAATGCTGGACTTAAATTTGACTTTACTGAAAATCTCATCAAGTGTGTATATTTCTTAATGATATAATCTTTCTTTGAGAAACATTAAAGGAATATACCAAAAAGAAGTTTTCCCTTACAGCAGAGTATATTTATCCACATGAGAAAGCACACCAAAGAAGTAAAAATAATAAGGTAAAGGGAAATGCATTTTATGTGTTAAAAGTTACTGAGGGTGTCCCCCCCAGTCACACAATCATATCCATGAGTAAGCCATTCTGTCACTGAAAGGAGAATACATATCCCTTATTGTTCTATGCATCAATATCTCAATAAATGGACAGTATCACACAGAGTTGGGCACTGATCCTAAGAGAGCAGGAAAGGTCAGGAGCTGCATTACTTTGCATCTTACCTTCAAAAGAATCTCGCTGTATTTTTCACTTACTAATTTGTGAGAACATATGAAGAACAAGCTTGGCCAGATTAGTACAGTGGTTTTGTGAACACACAGACATGGTACACACACAGTGTTGTGTACAAACACAGCTGTCCCTGCACTGTTGTGGGTTGGAGGCTTGGGGTGGGGCAGGGGGTGTTCACCTTGTGACCTTCAGATTGCTACAATATCTGAAATATCATTGACAATAATTAATTCCCATGTACAGATTATCTTTACTTCACAGACTGAAGTGTGATTCTGTTCCCTAACACAAGAACCTAGTAAACTTTTCATTTTAATTTCAGAAACAAGGCTCTTGAAGCAGCTGAAATTAGGTTTATCTAGCTTACATTGTCAATGGAGGATGGCTTGAGGTAAGTACAATAAAGGAGCATTTGTTCCATCCAATCTGTTCAAGCACTAAAAAAGCCTCCTCTGGTCTACTGTTTATAGTTTTGGGTACAATACATCAAGGAAACAAACATGAAGCAGATGAAAACAGTTCAGGTGATGGCAAAAATATGACCTGTAGACTGTGAGAATTTAAGTCCATCTAGCCCAGAAGAAAGAAAAGGCAGCACATGCAGACCTATGCTTTAAAATATACACATATAAATACATTTACACACAGAAACATATGGAATTATTCATAGTGAGGATGACTTAAGTTATACATGAGGAAGAATTTTCCAGGAGTAGAAACCATCAAGCAGTTCACAGGAATCAACTAAGGAAGCTGTGATCTTCTTTTCTAAGAACGCATTAAGTAAAAATATTCTAGGATTGGTTCAGAAACAGCTGATCTCATGCTCTAGGGAAGGATTGTACAGGGTGATCTCCCAAAGTTCATTCTGACACATTTTTCTAAATTACCATTTTTAAAAGCTAATTTACACGTAAACTAAATTTCACCTTACATGCTTTTTATCTGCAGCAACAAAACCAAATCCAGCATTATATTGACAAAAATGTGACTATGGATACATTAATTACATGTCAAATATTAATGCACTCTGTATACAGGTTGGGCGTCCAGATTTAACATTTAAACCAGAACTGCACAAGAAAAACAAATTAGTTGTGCTTCGAAATGTTGCATTTATACAGAAAATGCAAAAGAAAAAATGAACTAGGAAGGTACAGAACATTTTGAAAAGCAATTTAAAAGTACTAAAGCTTTGGCCATTAAAGCTACTGAAACTGTGTGCAGCCCAGATACCAGCTTCAAAACTGTTTCATTTACTATAAGCAAACACACAGATGTGTGAAAAGGAAAATTTTAAGCTTTAATTTCTATTCAGGTCATTTGGAATCATTTGTTTAGGTTATTTATTACTACTGGTGTTATGAACAATATTTAAAGTTGCCACTGACCGTCTCTTTAAAGAAAACATAAAATTGCTTGTACAGAACATCAGACCTTCAGTATGTGCTTTGTATTTCTTCTTGGCAGGGATAAGATGATTTCATTGATTTTTGGTTTCATTTGTGTCCATTTTGTGTCCATTGTGACAAAGAACAGGAAAGTGCAGAGCAGCAATGAATGATTGTTATGTGTAATTTCTAAATGGTGATGGTTACATTCCTGTTGTTTTGTTCATATTAATAAGGGGAGACAGCTACAAAAAGCAAGTCTTAAATACATTTCTAAGGTACTGCTCACTTTGTAGGAATTTTTTTAGAATTATTTTTGCAGTTATAAACTATTTTATTAAACCTCTGCCTCTTATCTTTTGCTTAAGTGGTATTATAAAATGTACATTTAGCAAAACCCTTACTCTTCATAAAATTGGCAGGCTTCCACCGGTGCCGTGATTCGGATGCACAAGGGTACTCAAGTACAAGTAGTTTGCTAGCTGAAAGATGTAAATGTTATCCAAAAGACTAAAATTCACCCTTGAAACAGGACTTTCACGGGGCATAGACATTGTGCTGACAGAATTTATCAGGGCTGAACTCCAGCAGAGATAATTCTTACTGTGATTCAGAAAAAATTCCATTACTGGAGCTGCAGAACTTTTGCTGAGGAGCTGGCAATCATGCACTGGTGAAAAAAAGCACTGGAGGGAAAACGTTCATTATGTCAGAAGAAAGCTGCTTCATGAGACATTCCAAACATACAAATTATTTGTTTTATCACCAGTGTTTCTTTAGCAATGATGATGACACATTTTTTAAGATATACAGGAATCTCAATTCATATTTGCGATCATAAATTGCTCTAATTTACTGATTTAGACAGAAAGTTCCCGTGGCCTGGAACAGATTGAAGTGCTCAAAGGGAAAATAAATCAAATCCATAAAATTATGAAACTGGTATCTCTAATTGTGATCTCCCCTGAAAAAATTTAACCTTCAAAATCAGCAGGCCTGGATTATTTCCACTCATGATCTTTTCTTGGGAAATCGCATCTGTAGAAAAAGATAATGATAAATAACACGTTTCCTCCATTAAAAAATAAACCTTTTTTTTCTAAATGAATGGCAAAAGTCCAGTAAGGAAGAGTCTACAATCATTGGCCAAATGATTAAAAGCACATTAAATCTTGTACTCTGAAGACAATGTTTTAATTGAGAAAACTGGAGTGTAGAAATCCATTGATGCATCATAAGCATGATAAGAGGGTTTTTTATATGCATCAAGCCAAGCATTATAATATCTTTGGCCCATATGATGGATGAAGTGCTTCAAAGATGCAGAAGTCTAGAAGTCTCTGGGATCTGATATTATAATGAAACAACTCTCAAAATAAGAAAGAAAAACTTACGGCTGGCATTTAAAAGACTGAAAAGACAGGACCCATGGTGCAGAAGCTTAAAGAACAATGCAGCATGAAGTGTGCCTCCATCGGTACATTTATTTATAAATTAGTCCCAGTCCTCACAGGCCATGTCCAAAGTACACTTCTTCTGTCACTGACAAAAATGTAAATTTTTTGTAACCAGGGCCAAAATTTCATGGGTTTTTGCACTCTTCAGTTCAAAATAATTTCTACTTATTCTCCTACTCACATAAGAAAGCAATACAGTAAACACACAGCTAAAAAGCTAAAAATACTTATAATCCTTATAAGAACCTAGTTTGCTATAAGTTCCCACCTATTGGGGAAAATAATTAACAAGAAAAAACTTAACCACTTTTTGTTTGTTTCCTACAGCAAAACAGACCAGAAAACAGAAAAAAATTATTTTATTGAGGAAACAATTACTGGAGATGGTATATAGCTCTGTAAGAAGATTCAGTTGATTCAAATGTCAAAAATTACCATCTTTCCTCACAGAGAATCATATGCAAATAAACTGAGTAACATCTGGATTACATAAATTCAGCATTTTCTTCATTTTTTTCTTGTATGATAAATTCATTGTCTCTGTATATATTTAATACATCCAGCAACTGGATGAACTGGAGCCTCAAGGTCAGCAGCACTTGTGCACACCCTTCTGATATCTGCTTGTTCTACAAGTCTGTGCCTCCTTGAAATGTCCATCATGCTGCCTCAAGCACGGTAACTGGGCAGTGCAAGCCTAGGGAAGGTGCACTGCAGGAGTCCCTGCAATTTCCTGACACCCAGCAGTCCTTCAAACAGTGCTACACAGCTGGCCTCAGCAGTTGTGACAGATCTGCAAAACTCAGAGAAGCTCCTCAGATGTTGCCAGAAGGCTGAGAAATTTCCCAAGAATTTCAGCCAGAATGTATTTAGTCTTTAAAGTATGAAAACGCTTAGTTTATCTTTCTGTAGGAAGGTAAAATGAAACACTGGTAAATGTGTCTCTCTAATGCTGTTGTACTTTTATTCTTCTGTTTAAGAAGACCTGGCTGTACTATTGGGGCATGAAACTACAAAAGAATGTTTATCCCTCCCCTGAGCATGGAAGTTCTTCAAAAGCAGTTGCCCACCTCTGATTGTGAAGGATTAAAACTGCTAGAGCACAATGGAAGTAATAATGAGTTCTCTGAAGTTAGATGTGTCATGGTCACAGATGCAGGCTCTGCAATCTAATGAAAAAAAAAGAAATTAATCTAGACAGTAGGTTCCTGCTGAATTTTTCCACTGTCACCAGCTGTTTATTGTCATGCTACATTATGAATAAGTGAAAGATTCAAAAGGCTTCAGCATTTATTAAATTCCTAATTGGAATCACAGATATTGAGATCTGAGACTACTTCAAGTCATTTTCCCTGATAAGCAAGCTCATCATAACATCCACAAAGAAGCTATTCAATAAATATGTATAAGCATTTGCTGAAGCAGAAAGCTGTTTCTCTCCACTTGATAGGAGTAAAAAGTTTTGGGTAGTTTCTTTAGTCCTAATTGTAGCTAAATCAATAGAGTCGGAAGTAAGCTGTCTGAGCTGAGCCTTTACTGGTGGGCAGACACAGATGTAAAACAAGAAAGAAATATGAAGTAGGAAAGAACTGTGAAATGGGCATGTTTCACAAACTCAAGGAAATTGAAAAGTTAGAACTATTTTCAACATAGTGGGTATAAAAATCACTAATGTGTCTCTATCCAGCACATGCCATAACCCATACACAAATAGAATCATATAATAAGCTGAGTTGGAAGGGATCCATGAGGATCATCAAGTCCTGGCCTGTCACAGGACTGCACCATGTATCACATCATGTGCCTGAGAGTATTGTCCAAACACATTTAAACTCAGAGGGTCTTGGTGCTGTGACCACTTCTCTGGGGAGCCTGTTTCAGTGCCCAGCCACCCTCTGGGTGAAAACCTTTTCCTGATACCTAACCTTAACCTTTCCCCATGCAGCTTCAGGCTGCTTCCAAAAGTAAAGAGATTGGTACTTGCCCCTCCACTTTTCCTCAGGAGGATGTTGAAGACTGCAATGAGCTCTCTCCAAAAGAAAGGAAACTGCACAGAAATTTTCTGTACAGAGGAGGAAATAAAAGTGTTTATTCCTGACTGAGAGCTTACAAAATACAGCAGACGAAGAGATTTAGATATGCAGGTTCCATTTGACCTGTACTGTAACTAGGACCCTGGCCAACAGCCTCCCTTACATCTTTCAAACAAACAAGGACATACGTGCCCTACATATACTCTCTGCCAATATCCAGGTTTATCAGACCTTCTGTGACAAGATTTGGGTAGGCACATATATGAATACCCTTACAGCACAAAAATAATCAGTGACATTTAAAACTATATTTTGCTTCTCATAAATGAGTCATTATTTTGTTGTCAAGTAGCACTCTAAGACCTTGGAAGCAGTATCTACTAAGTGCCTCCCACTGTGATGACCACCAATTTATTTTACTACTCTACCACTCAGACTTCCTTCTTTGAACTCAACCAGCTCTCCACATTATCTCTCTTTCTTGAGTACAACTCAGACAATCAAAAGTAGGATTGAGAAAAGGAAATAAAGAAGAAAAGGAATCTGGCACTGTTTCAGTGAGCAGCTGCCTGGATCTGAGATTCCATGTTCAGAAGTTGAAGGATGAACAGGACTTTTGCTGGTATGGCAGACCAAATGGTGAGCACACTGGCAGGACATGAGGCAAATTCATACCAATGAGGTAAAGAACAAAACGCTGTAGGTAAAAGAAATGGTAAATTCTGAGTTTCTAGATTTAGATAGCAATCTAGAGGCAAACTGGTGTGATTTTTTAGTAGAAAACACACAGTCCTCTACATGGAATCTTCTTATCTTGTGTGTAATTTTCAAGCTGTCATATTTAAGCTTATGATTTTATTGCCCTTAGAGCTGAAAATATCCTCAGGGAAAACATTAGTCTGAAAGATATTGAATCGCAAGCATTTTAATATTAATCTGCTTTATTCAGTATAGTTCTCCCATTGAAATGACTCTTGGGTGAAGCAAATTCTGCCATTGACTCTCAAGAAAAATGACAGGGCCCTAAATACTGATAGGTCTAAATCCCACTACCTGTCTGACCATAAAAACCTTGGGGACACAACCCAATATACCTAAATCCTACCAGTCTTCACTTTGCATATAGTTAATAGGGCTTAATTCTGGAACAGTCACTCCAACTAAAGTAGACTAGATTATTTTCTGCACATTTTCAGGGTTGTCTGCTTTTTCTTCATGTTGCCTCCATGCAATCTTTGGCTCATCCTTTATAACTAGAAATTTCCATAAATTTAAAAAGAGAAAAAGAAAACATTGTGTATAAGAAAATAAAGAGGAACACACTCTCTCTCTCTCTGTCAGGCTGAATAGTACAGATATTTTAGATATGTAGCAAAATAATTTAGTAACAGTAAGAATAATTACTATTATTAGTAGTATTAGTATTTAATTATTACATATACAGACTTAGAAGCCAAACATTTTCCTTTTTCATTGCAGCAGTTAAAGGGAAGGAGCCTATACAGATTTGCTTAAGAATCTTGCAAGTAGGCAAAAAGTACACAAAAAGGGAGACAATTGGGATGGCAGCATTTCTAGGGGATATGAAAAAGAAGCTGTTTATTGTCTTCTTTTAGTATAATCTGGATAAAATGAACAGCCCATCTGTTTTTTTCTGAAGTGGAGATGGAGAGAGAAGTAGTGTTAAAGAGGAACTGAGGTGGTGACAGTGAAGCTCCATTAATCTCTAAAGAACCAAGTATGTCTAATTCAGTTCTGGATAAACATTGTCCCATAGTGGAATGAATAACCCCAAATTGTTTACCTGGTACTTTTTTTTCACAGTTGCTTTTCCCTCTGATTTCTCTCTCTTCAAAGCTCTCAGTATTGTTTAGACATTGGTGAGGCAGCTCTAACATTTTGAGTCACATCAGTTGCAGTGTAGATGTAGGGACCATAGTTTTCGATGGTGGTACAAATGTTTCTTTGTATTAATACACTATATCAGGTTCTTTCCTGACGTTTAATCTCAGGAACAGTGAGATGGAAAGCATGTGTGTTTTTATAGAAACATCTTAAGACAAACACCATCAGTTCTTGCTGAGCATAAATTAAAGTAATAGAACCATAAAATCATTTGGGTTGGAAAAGACTTCTAAGGTCACCATTAACCCAGCACTACCAAGTCCACTAATAATCCATGTCCCTCAGTGCCCCTGGAAAGGAAATTGTATCTTAGGTTATGTCTGTTTTGGGGTTGTGTCAGCAATTTGCCAGTTCAGGACAGCAGAGAATCTATAATCCAAGGCAGTCAAACACAGCCCAGCTACAGACAGGGGGGCTTGTAGATGTGCTTTGCAGCACATCATGAGCAGAGCTGCAGAGTTCCCTGACTTCAGATGGTTCATGCCAGTCAGTTTTACAGTGTTAAACTGGCTCTTCTTGAAAAAATATCATATGGACATGCTCTTGTCCAGGCAGTACACTTATGTTGTCTGATTATTTATTTTTATTCCATTAATAAGGAAAATGAAAAGATAGGCTACTGGGTTTAGAATTGAACTCAGTTTCCTCTTCAATACAAACTTATAATGTGTTTTAAATGAAAACAATTGATCTAACTTTATAATAAGAGATCCAAAATACATCTTCAGCTAACTCCAAACTCTGCCAGCAGAAGCAGGTAGATGATACCCAACCTTCTTTCTGGGCAGTTCTTTCAGTGTTTCAGTGTTGAGTGTTTGCTCAAGTTCTACATTAAGGTATCCCTGTTTTAACCAGGATGAGCAAACAGCCCCTGAGTTCATATCCACGACATTTTTGGACCCAGCAAGTAGAGCTGCTTGCAAGACACGGTCAGACAGAATTTCTCAGAAGACAGCAACCTGTGCAGACTCCATAATTCGGCTAATATTACATACACAGGTTTTTATGATGCAGCTGAAAAATCCACATTGTACTGTGCAAAGCTCTTTTTCTTTTTCTCACAAAAAAGCAGACTTTATCATAGAAACCTATTGTCATTTCCAAACTGTAACATATATCTGTGGCAGAAAAAGATTATGTTTATTCCAAATTTTGGAGATTTCAGGTTAAGCTTGCGAGGTGCCCTTGAACTTCGTTTATGTTGACAGAATGAAGTTTTTGAACAGATACAATGGATTGCAGCTAAGCCTTAATAATCTTAGTTTTACCTGTGCTAAAGACAGCTTGTAGGAAAAGCTTAAAATTACAGTGGACATTTAAAAATCATGAAAGAAACACACATTACGTGTCAGTGAAAAAGTGGATAAGAGATAAAAAAAACCCCATCTAGGCTAGCAAAATATTTTCTAATGTAATCAGTTGAAGAACAATGGACATTCATGAGAAGGATAATAATTTTTAAAATAAAACCTATCAGTATATTAATATAAAGCCAGTTTTAATCATGACAGTTGCATGGTAACAAGAGAGAATAAATGAGATCTGAATACTGTGAGGCACAGGTAATTTAGAAAAATGAAAAATAACAATGAAAAAATGCTTTACTACCATCATGAAAAAGAGAAGAAGTAATTTTGATAGAGAATATGAAAGAAACACAAATAATGGAGAATTATAATAGCTTGATAATCAAGAAAAAAGACAACAGGAAACTATTATGGAAGATCCAAATAATTAGTAAATGACACAATACAGATTATGAAAAATTAATTTCAAATTGGAATATATTTATAAGTATTAAATATAAACCAGAGAAGAATATCAGGTGACATAATAAAAGAATTCAGTACAAGAAAGTCTAAGTAATGTAATACACTAAGAAAGAGATGTGAATTTCCAAGAAATGCATGGGTATAATATACAGATATGCATCCCATGCAAATACTGCAGGCATAATAATCTTTAAAACATAATAAATTATTGTATATTGCAAAAGTAGTAAATACAGGTAGTAAAAAATCTGGAACTGGTTATGAATGAACTACACTACAAAGTGGAACTATAATAAAAACACTATTCTGATTAAATCCTACTATATTCTGTCTCAGAGATAATAACACATACTTTTAAGAGGATTATCTGAGTTGTTTCAAAACACCACACACAATCTTCATATTTCATAGTGGAAAAGGCTAAGATAGGTAGGAAGCTGTACAGGAGAAGGTCATTAGCATGGTGAAGAAAGTTAAAGATCTTAGCTCCTGATAATAGTTACCAAAAATGTTCTTACTTCTAGCTGAGGAGATCTCTGCTAACATGAAAACAATTAGGAACAGACTAAAGCTACAGAAATGTCTGATTTGTAATGAACACAGGCTCAGGTGTTTAGAATGAAACGAGAAAACATGATAAAGTGGAGACAAGATTCTATTAACGTGCAGTATGAGAGGAGATATAGCAGGGACCTACTGTTAGAATATTAACTTGACTCAAGTAAACACACACCTTAGAAATTACATTCCTTTGATATATGTCAAATATATATGTCCTAAGTAATAAATACTTAAAAGTATTCCTGCCTCAAACTACAAGGATAGACTAAAGTATTTACAAATACCCTCTAGGAAATTATTGTCTCAGTACTCTGGCAACAGGGGAATCAAAATCGAAAACAATAAGAACTTAAATTTAAGCAAAATAATTCTTTAGTGTCAATTATCTGGTGTAAAATTTTGCTTGCTTTTATTCAGGGAAGATAAACGTTTGCTTAAGTTAACCAGACCAAGAAAGACTTTTGTCTTCAGCCACTAAAAATTCCTCATAATGGAATATTACTACGGGCCAACTGCTTGCAGACATGCATTTCAAAATGCCTGACCCTAAAGATACACGATCTACATACCAACCTCTTTAGTATCAGTGATGATAATCAACTTAATACTGTACCAAATCTGGATTCTGATCAGTCAGCCTCCTCTTCGCCTTGTTTATAAGGTCATAGGCTGGCAACAAGTTCTCCTGCTTGAGATTTCACAGCCAGTGAGTGATGCTTGAGGGGATGGGCGATCCCAGATAGGCATCCTGAGCAGATTTCAGTTCCTCAATAAAGGTAGATGCTCCTTTCCTTCCCTCTTTCCCCTTTCAGTCTGAACCTCTATTTCCATGCAAAGAACATTTGGCTGGATGGTACTCTAGGGAGGTGCTGCTCTGCAGGGACTGGAGGGGAAATGTACATGTCAATAGAGTACACATCAGAAGGCAATTTGAAAAGGAGTCTCAGATACCAACAGAACTGACAGTGAAATGCAGCTGGTCTCTTGTGTTCAGAACCTTGTACTTAGATTTTAAAACAGGATTGTTAACTGCTGCATTTTTATGGTATCTTGAGAGAGTTAAAAAAAAAAAAAAATAAAATACAGTAGGAGCTCATAGTAGGACAAACCCAAACCCATGACACACAAAGCCAAGACCTTAGCCTTTAGATACTGAATGTGGCAGATGGTTGCCTGTCTGCTACAAAATGTCAGAATGACGAAGTCCTCATAGTTAGACTATAGCACCAGTGGTGTTGCATATGGAGAATATCCGTGACAGCAGTGATGCAAACACAAGTTTCGTGAAAAAAAAAAAAAAAAAAGCAAATTCTTATTTGTCCAGCAAATACAGACACAACTCCTAAAATACCCAGCTGTGGGTTTAATCATCTGGAGAGAATCCAAAGCGCCCCACAAAGAATGCAATTAGTCTGCAAATGGGGTAGGTATAACCACTTCTGCCTGGCTGGTCCTCTCCATTTCCTAAGTGCCCACCTCTACAGGGTGCTATAGGCAGCTGTGAGATGGAAGCTATGTCTACTCTTCGATACTTGTCCAGTGACTATTTTTTATAAATGAGATTCATCAAAAATGAAATGGTTTTCACAGTGGCCTGTTATTTCTTTATTTCTACCTGTTAATTCGACTGAGGATGTCAAACCACTCTGAATGGGAAGTCTGGAAAGGTCCTCAAATAAACCTTGCCAGTGCAGTCATTATGCCCTGCTGATAAGAAGCTAATTCAAATATCAGATTATTAAACACAGATGCAATCCAGAATTACGTAACAAGTAAAATGCTTTATTAAATTTTTTTTTAAAGAAGAGTTAACCAGCATAACATTTTTTCCTCCCCTACAGCAGAAAAAATCCCTAGTTCCACGTTAGGTAATTCCAACAATTTTTGCAACGTAGATAAACTCTGGAAAGGTACTCTCTGTTTTATTATCACCCACAGAAAGCTCTGCTGTCATTTTGTTGATAGACAAATGCTAAAAAAAAATTCAGTCCTACACTTCACTCATGCACAGTCCTTATGAATATCTAGAATGCTAATATACACATATAGCCAATAAAAAGAAAAATATTAGCATTTATCCAGGTTCATCTTCAGGTGTTTTATTAGCAGATTTTCATTAAAGTCTTCAACTAACAAGCATTGGCAAAGTTAGATGACCCTCTAGTATACTGTTTTTCTCCTGTACAAAAATAAGAAAATAATCAGGATCCATGGAAAGCACACAATGTAGCAGGAAAATTAGATGTTTAAATTAATCAGAATATATTAACCCAAATGGGTAATAATGAACATCACAAGTAACTACTGACATTTCTCATCCTTCTTTTAAGGACTTTTTAATGTCCAGACTAAATGTAAATAAGTTTCAGTTTCGTACAGATATTATTTGAATTTTAAATTTATACCTATAGATGGTGAAAAGTGATAGTCCATTTATACTTTTATTTGACAGGCATGTCATCAAGTAAAAATTGATTCTCATTTTCCACACAGCACCACTGGCCTTTAAGTATTCGTCTAAAGAGATGCCTTACTTCCATCTTTCAGCAGCCTTGCACTTGTGATGATAATTGACAAAACAATGAATCAAGCTCTATTTATACTCCAAGTTTTACACACACACACACACAAATAGCTGTAATTCTATCTACCACTAGAATAGTGGATTATAGAATAGTAGAACAGTAGATTATATGTATTTTTTTCACAACCATTAATCACAATTACCTTTAATTTAGATACCAAAAAATAGTTCCTAGTCCTTTCAGAATCCATTTCAAAAAATACAAAATATTTTAGGGCACAAGATAGGGAAAATTAACTTAAAACTTCTCCACATTGTCCTAACAGTTGTTTAGAGAAATCCTATTCATCATCTCATCCTTAGGATTTTTCTTTTACATGTAATGTATTTCATTCATGACAGAGCTGAAATCTACACAAGACTACCTTTGATCCAGGCAGTCCTGGACAGTCTCTGTTCTCTTAGGTACATTTGCTATTAGAGGACAGAAATAAACTCTTTTGAGCAGTTTAGATAATATAGTTAATATATGCTAATTATTCTTAGTAAGGGATATCTGTTACTTAGCGTTCATAAATTATTTTTCTTAAAATGTAATTTAGTTTACAAAGGATGAACTAGTCAGAAAATAAATGCCAGATGATCACACTGGATTCAAGAAGACATTAATGCTAGTATCATTTTGAAGGCATTGACTACTCTTGTTACTAAGGCTGTTAATTAACTGCAAATATTCTGCTTGATTTAAAATTTCTAAAGTGCAGGATGTGTAAATATTTTCAGGGCTTCCTAAGTGCCTCTCTACCAGTTTATTCTAATGTAAATTACAAATGATTACAACAGAAACATTGTGTATGCACAAGGACTTATTATCTTCCCATCCAAGCAATTAAATAGCAGCATAAACATATACAGCAGTATATAAAACAAAACAGGCAACTCTTTCTTCTGGAATATTATTCTTACTCATATACTCATTCTTTTATCAGTGTGATAAAATCCAGTTTCTCAAAATGATAAGCAATTTCCTTTTTAATTTTAAAAAATATTTTCAGTTTACCCAATGTCAAAGAATGAAAATAAAATAAAGATAAGTATAAAATCAAACCTTTTAAATACTTGACAGATTTGTGATTTGAGTTTTATTTTCTTCTTAGCTTATACCTATTCCTTAAAATAAAGAAGAGGTATCAATTAAATCTATGCATGAGAACCTCTCACAATTTTAGGCCTTCCATAATGAAGTGGCAAAGGCTGACTTTTATTTCTTTAAGCCACTTTACTACTAAATGTACAAAATAAATAGGCTCCATCTTAAAGATGTATCATATGTCTATACATACATTTATCTGGGAACTGGTACTCCACATTGTTTTTGTCTTACCTTTCCCCTCTATTATTGGAGAGTATTTATTTTATTATTATGGCCTTTTTCAAGACAGATGCAAAATTATTTGCCATGATCCAAAAAAAACCCCCAAAATAAAACAAAAAACCCACATAAAATTCTTTTTTATTACATTCAAAATTCTGAAATCTCTAGGGAGGATTACTACTCACTCTTTCCAAACATAGTGAAGATGTCAGATTGCTGACCCAACTACACATTTCTCAAACACAGCTGTGCAAAGCACCTCAAGCAATCAAGAAATCACTGACTACCAAAACCACCTCTGTCTTTTTGAACAATGTGACCATTAAGTCTGCTGATTTAGCAGCTTTTTCTGCAGTTTGTGGAAGGCAGTGGGTATCTGTCCTGTGAGATGATGTGCAGAAATGCAGAAATGGATCTTATATCTTATTACAACACACCACTTAGTACTTTTGGCCCATGTTTCAAACGGAATAAAGACCCAGTACTTGAGGACCCAGTACTTGAGGCAGGGGGAGAAGTTCTTGGTAGATACATTAACTGAACAGTGTCAAGAAACTCTGGGAAAGCTGAAGATAATATAAAAACACTTCGAAGCTCTGCAACCCAAGACACTTTTTATATCATTATAAGCTAAACCAATTTAATCACAGACTCTGATAAATCTCCAGCAAATATAAATCCTCTCTTACCTTTCCAGATCACATTATTCCATTCAATAAAGAATCCAATTTGTGGTACAGAGATGGTGTACATGGCCAGACCCACTCTTTAACCTTACAGCAGACCATTATTTTCTACTGTGTAATTGATTACTTTTACACTAAATCATCATTCTTTTTTGTTAGAAAGAACTGAGGAGGAAAATAATATGCGTTGTGGAAACAGAACAGAGCTGTGACTTTGGAAAATGTGCAAACACATCTCTCAGTGGGATTTTGTCACCGTGATCACAGCAGCATGCTGTAAATAGCTTCTCTTCAGCTGAATTGCTCAGACTTCAGAATGACATTATTAGTATTAAATGGAACCTTTGGAAACTAGCAATTTGTGTTATAAATTCTCTGTTGTTTTCTTGAGGCTTTAAATGGAAAAGTGCAACTTGTTTTAGAGCTTCTGTAAATAGGAGAAGTTTCATTGACACTTTCAAATTATAGTCTTCAAAAGTCAAACAGAAGTGCTTGTGGCAGGCACAGCTTGAAATCTTAACTGTTAATGGCAAGATATATTTTTACATTTACTCAGAATGTAAGATTTCAAAAGTTTTTAGAAAGGCTGTGAGGTGGAAAAGTTCAGCATGTACGCATAGCTGATGAAGATTCATTTGGAGACATGAACATACCTGGAACTGGTAAAAAAAAATTATGTGATAAAGATGGTACATTAGGTCAGAGGTAGCTAAAAGTGAATTTCAGATTATTCAGGGACATTCTCCTTTTAGTCAATAAAGGTCAAATGGCCACTCTCTTGTCCCATTTCTCTCTGCAGGCTTCAGTGAAGTTGACAATAAGGTAAGGTTGTCCTTCATGACAAGGACAGCCGGGTTCCTGAGAAACTGCTTAAAAGACCTCTTATTTGTGATCTCCCTTGTATGCAATTATTTTTTCATCCTTTTCAAAAATTAAAGGCTGCTTGCAGAAGAAGAACTGTCACAGCACAGTCTTAAGTACTAGTAACAGGCAAGTAACACTCTCCTACCTACTCAATACTTCTACTATGGTCCTCCAAAGTGGTCCAAGTGCTTTGAAGAAAATCTGGTCACTAGAGAAGAATAAGCATCCAAAACTTGAAATAAAAATTAATTCTCCTCCTCCCCTCTCCCTGCCCCCACACCCCCATCCGACCAACAAGCCATCCGACAGAAAAACTTCCTTGAATTAAAATATCAGGATGACAAATGGTACTAAGGTCTTAGTTCAATTGTGCCATTGAGTTTTTTTGCTAGAGCTCAGTTTTTATATATTCTTTTAAAGTGATTTTTACTTCCTTTCAACTAAGAGATTTTTCCCATTTATAAAAGCCTTATCTGTTATTCACCTCATTATCCTCCCATGCTCCAGTTAAGAATTGCCTGGAGATATTGGGAATATGTGAGTACCTAGGAAAGTCCCTAATAAATATGTAAAGCAAAAGAATAATTAAATATGAAGCTTGACCAGGCTACCTTATCAAACATAAGTCCTATAGTGTATAGTAATGGACTCAAGTTATTTGCTGTCATCTTTATGTTGGGACCTCCATAATGAGTTTGAGAACAAATGAAGTTTCCTAAAGCACCAGATAAGGACTGAAATAAATTAGTTCACCTTCTAAAAAAAAAGTAATTCTCTTTGGAGAACTGCAGTTTTTGCATACAATGCCAAATAAAGTTTCTGAGAGCAGCAACATGCCCCAGAATATTGGGGAATTAAGGACAATGGGGTGTAGTCTTTTGCTGACATAAAGAAACATAATATGTATGTATTATAACGAAAAAGCTTCAAGCAGAACACTCCTACTCCACTGCATGCATTTCTTCTTTTAGAGAGAAGACAGGAGAATAAAAAAATATATGACTTGATAGAGAACATAAAGATACGCAATTTACCATGATTCAATATAGGAAAAAAGAAAATTAGAAAGGTTGAAAATAACCACATTTTCTGGGTTGGTTGGTTTGGTTCCCCCCTCACTCCAACCCGCTTTCAGCTGTATTTCTACTTTTCAGCTAAGAATGAAAACAGTATTTGTATACCTAGGAATTCAGCTAGTTCTCTAACTATCGATATTACTTACCACCCTTGTCCTGACTGTGTCCTTAACTACCCAGCAAAAATATGCTTTTGCTCAAGCTGCAATGATGGCATGCTTACTACAACATAAAAGATGGAAAGGCGAGAAAGTGAGTAAACCAACATCCATGATTTCACTGGAAGTTGAAGAAGGAACAAAAGATGAACTGAGAAAGTTAAGTGTCTTCAACAATTAGAAGGCAGACTAAGAAACTACCTACAATATCCATAACTTATAAATCTCAAAAATAAATGTATTGCAATTAGGGTTCAGGTTTTTTCTTTAATAAAAGATGTTCATAAAAGTTTTAAGGAATGCAAACAGAAAACTTGTAGATACAAGATGCAAGGTAAACAAACATAATTTGAAGACTTCACTGCCATCCCATGCAAAGATTCCACTGTTTCCAACAGGTTTGCTTTATTTGAGTATTGCTTAGAAAAACTAACACTACTGGTCTATGATCATATATCAGCAAACAAAAGAGCACTTCTGCCTATGTTGAAAAACAATCCCTGGGCTGGAACAAAGGTCAAGGGAACAGCAGATGCAAATAAAAGAAAAGGTCGTTACCTGGCTAATAACATGAAAGGTATGTATGGAGTAAAGGATAAACAAACAAAAGTTATAAAAGAGAATGATCTTCTCTGCCTAAAAAACTTGTATGGACACAAGGTCTAGCTAGTTTGGGGGAATTTGTGACGCTAGGCTGCAGTAAGAACACCACAGCTGTCACTTACTGTACAGATGAAGTACTAGATGATGAACACTGATGGATGATTTGCTGCATTCTGCACTTGGATATCTTGCTGACACATAAAATCTCCACTGCTATCATGTACACCAACCCATCACAGAAGGGCTACAGTCACAGGAAAAGATATATAAACCCAGTCATTACATAAGGCTATTTGCACATGACTCTACAGTTTTCAGATCCTAATGTCACTATATTTAAAACATTACAGACCTCAAAGGAAAAGACAAGAAAACAAAGTTTTAAGGGCTAAGAGTTCACAGAGTTTTTTTGTTTGCCTCTCCTTCAGGCACAGAAATAGAAAGACCTTAAAGAGGATCTGGTTAAAGGAGTTATAAAGAAGCAAACAAGGATTTCAAAATCAGATGGTGACGAATTGCATCCCAGGCATCAAGGAGAAAAGGATTAAGAGTTTAGACCACAATGCCCTGATCCACGTATGGTTTTGATTGTCCATTTGAATGCAACGCAGAAGGTCCTGCATTGAGGTCATATGAGAGCTGGATTTGGTTTGAAGGGGTGAATGCAGAATGAATGTGTTATTTAATAAGCAACTTCAATTGACACAATAATTCAGACCTATATCACATGGAAAGGCCAGTCACAGACAGATCAATGCCATTTAACCCATCTTTATTTTCATTTCTACCTCTTCTGACTGCATTTTGAAAGGACGGGCAAAAACAGGCACCGAAATTAAGCCTGCTTTTTCTCTGGGTTTTTTAGAAACTTACGAGTCCTCAACAGCATGTTATTTTCAGGTTCTGGTTCTCTTTAAAGATAATTAAGGTAACCAGTCCTATTCTAATATTTCTCCCCCAGACCAAACACCACCTAAATGAACTGCCCTACCTCCATAGACATCATAACATTGATGCACTTTTTCAGGGAAGTACCTAGGATGAAAATCATAGCCCAAATGTCACTCCCACAAGAACCCTTATAGCATACAATTATAGTATCATTTAAGTTACAAAACCTTTAAGTTCATTATATCCAACCACAACCTAACACTGCCAAGTCCACTACTAAACCATGTCCCTAAATGCCACATTTAAAAGTGCCACACCTTTTAAATGACTCCAGAGATTGTGACTCACCCTGGGCTGAGTCACTGTTTCCCCTGGGCAGCCTGTTCCAATGCTTGACAACCCCTTCAGTGAAGAAATTTTTCCTAATACCTAATCTTAACCTCCACTGGAACAACTTGAGAATATTTTCTTTGTCCTGTCACTTGTTACCTGGGAGAAGAGACTGACCACCACCTCACTAAAACCTCCTTTCAGGTGGTTGTATAGAAAGATAAAGTCTCCTGTGAGCCTCCTTTTCTCCAGGTTAAACAACCCCAGCTCCCTCAGCCACTCCTCATCAGACTTTTGCTCCAGACCCTTTACCAGCTCTGCTATCCTTCTCTGGACATGCTCCAGCATCTCAATGTCTTTCCTGAATTGAGAAGCCCAAAACTGGACACAGGATTCAAGGTGTGGCCTCATCAGTACCAAGCACAGGAGAATGATCACTGTCCCAGTCCTGTTGGCTACACTACACTTTCTGATAAAGGCCAGGATGCCATTGGCCTTCTTGGCTACCTGGGCATATGCTGGCTCATGTTCAGCTGGCTGTCGACCAACCAGTCTCCTAAGAAGGCAGAGTTTCATCACCTTTCCCGTGCCCTTGCATCCAAACTGCCATGCCACATCCATGGCCTGTTTGCAGCCCCGGGTGTTGCCCTTATCTTAAAGGTTTCCTTTGTATGTCTGGAGGACTTGGCCGACGTTGCTTCTGCCCCTACCAAGGTCCCACCAGCTGCTGTGGCACGAGCTGTGAGCTCCTGACGGCTGTCTCAGATCCTGGAGGATCTGTTGCCCAGCAAGGATGGAAAGCTACACCAACAGAAAAATATATTTGGTTATCTAAACAGTCAGCATGGATGGGATTGTACATGTAACTTCTGCCTTTACCTAACTGCTGATGTTATTGATTTTTTTGGCACTAATACATGTGTTGCTGGGACCACATTGTTGTATCCACCTGTTTCAGAAGTACAACTAACAAACCTCTCAAGTTGCTTATAAGCTCTTATCATCTCCTGTAAAGGCATTCATTCCTCTGAAACTAATTCTCCTGAACTAGTACTCCTGCTTGCCCAAGCTGTGCATACTCTGCTATCAGTCACAGGCTCTCGGGAAGTCACACAAGCCACTAAAGTTCCTACTACTTCTTCCAAATGCCTGGACTTTCAAACACATTACCTTGGCTTGCACTTGCCATAGATCATGTACAGCTCCATTTGTGACTGCTTTATTTATTTTTATTTTGTTGGGCTCTGACTCCATTTTAATATTCCTTTGTGCCCTGAGTTTTGCCAGAGAGACTGGCATTCCAGCAAAGATAGATGCTGGAAGCCACCTGAACATAAAGTGCCCTGGTCCAGGGACTGGGGTGAGTTTAACTGTGGTCATGAGAAATGACAAATGTAAGAACTGAAGAAAAAAATTCCTTAGGGATTTAGAGAAAGACCAGAAGAATGCTGCACATGCAAGGAGAAATGGTGACTATCACCTTTAAGGTATTTAATCAGAGATATAGAGGAATATGATTGGCAGAGGATAGCAATGGCAAATAGCCTCAGGAATCTGGGGAGAATTCAGAGCTAAACACCCAAAGGAAAGGCAACCCATTCAAGAAAGTCTTTGACTGCCTCTTTACATCTGTTGTCAAGTATGAATATTACAGAATTCCATTTCATTACAGTCGCATTTTAATATAAAAACAACTTTTATCCTAGTTTTTAACAATTATGGTTTCCTTGTAACACATTAATTAACAACAACCAAGCAACTTAGCTGTTAAAGCACACCTTAGAGTGTTTGCTTTTTTAGTGATACTTGGCATGGTACCAGTGCAAGTACAGTAGAGAACAGAGCAGATTACAGAAGGTATATCAAAAGCCATATTTACTTGTAGGATTGCTCTCCAGACATAGCAACCGCAATGGGTAAATGCAGATTTAACCTCCGAACTATCAAAGGTAAACAGTCAAAGGAACTAGACACTGCCAAAACAGTATCCAGCATTAACAGCTCGTCTTGTACAATGCAAACGCAATGCTGCACGTTCTTCTATCTACAGTGCATTTAGGACTTCTTCAATCCACAGTAAAGCTGCAATATCTGGAACAGTCATTTCACATGTGTGCTCCTTAGATGGATTTTTGCCCACATGTTCATATTTTCTTCACCAAGCTTTCCTTGTAGCTCATAAAATTAACTTTCAAGGATCTTTCTGTCTCCTGCTGAAACACTCATACAGAAAAGCTTTTCACAATCTACCTTTACCTACACCTACTTCCAAAAACGTTGAGCATTTTTTGGCATTCATTCACAGTGGAATTCCAAGACTTGCAGATGTGTCCACACTTCTGAGACATCTTAGACCATTTATCAGGTAATAATCACAGAATCACAATATCACAGCATTTTGATGGTTGGAAGGCATTTCTGGAGATCATCTAGTCCAACCATCCTGCCAAGGCAGGTCACCCAGAGCAGGTTACACAGGAACTTGTCCAGGTGGGTTTTGAATGTCTCCAGAGAGTGAGACTCCATGATCTTCTTGGGCAGCCTGTTCAGTGCTCTGCCACCCTCAATGTAAAGAAGTTCTTTCTCAGGTTGAGGTGAAACTTCTTGTGATTTAGTTTATGGCCATTGTTCCTCATACTCTTGCTGGGCACCACAAAAATGAATCTGGCACCATCCCCTTGGCACCCACCTTTATATGCATTGATGAAATTCCCTCTCAAAGTTTTCCAGACTGACAGGCCCAGTTCACAGAGTCTCTCCTCATACGAGAGATGCTCCTCGCCCTGCATCATCCTTGTGACCCTCCATTGGACCCTCTCCCTTAGCTCCTTGTCTTTCTTGTCCTGAGGAGCCCAGAACTGGACACAATAGGGCTGAGTAGAGGGAGAGGATCACCTCCCTTAACCTGATGGCCACACTCTTCCCAATGCACCCCAGGATGGCACTGGCCCTCCTGGCCACAAGTTTTCAAAAAGGGACTTGTGCACTGAAGGAGCTTTCTCATGCATGAGTGTCTCAGGCTAGCTCCCCTCTGGATGCCTTAAGCATCTTGAAGCTCACTCTGCTAGACAGCCACATAATCATTATGCACCAAAACACTTTTATACAACTTTTGCAGCAGGTCTGTAGATGGGAAAGCTAAAGCTGAAAGCTGAAAAATCTTTTTTATTTTTGGCTTTACAACATAATTAAAGTTACGTGAAAGTCTGAGATACAACTGCAGAGAGACCAGACCATTGTAACACTGGGGAGTAATTGCAAAGAATGACTGGCAGTCCTGAGTAAAGAGCAAAGCAGTTCCTTAGGTATTTTTCTATAAACTGAATGACATAAATCATTTGGGACTTAAATACTGCCTGGGATATGTTTGAAATGTAGTTGAGATAACTAAGACCATTAAGTATTCAAAATAATGATAACTTAATTTTGTAGAAACAGAAGTGATTAAACTGAAAGAACTCTGAATTTTGTATTGGCCAAAAATGTGGATTTTTTAAAAAATAAATCACAGTGTAATTGCAGAGTTTTAAAGTCTCATTAAAACTGTTCTCAAACAAACAAGCATTCTCCTGAAGCACTGAAAATTCAAACATTCACATGTAGTATTGGACTCATTAAAATTTTCTTGCTGGATATGAGAAGCTTAGGTCCTGTACTCTCATTCCACTGCACAACATCATTTAATAATCTCAGTATGATTGTGAAACCAACTACAGAGTCTTTCATTTACTAAAACAAATTTAAAAATCAAACTACAAAACAGTGAGAAGGAAATTGGATTTTTGGAATCTCTAATTTAAATAATCAAAAACTATACTAGTAAAGGCAGTGCAAATATTTTCCTCACAATACATTCCATAATAATATTGAAACATGCAGATCTAACTTTTGAATGTTTTAGCTTTACACATACACAGAGAAGCTGACTGAATTTGCTCAGATGCTTTGCTTTGAATGTAATATTGCTGCTTCCATTTGGCTTATTTCTACTGTCTTTCCTAAGGCAAATCACCCAGTACAAGAGATGTTTCTTCATTCACTAGTACCTTTCTGGATGAATAGTTCCACTGATGAAGGGTAAAAACTCTATTCCTAGATAAGGATTTTAAGGTCCTTTGTTTAAAGAGGAGAAACAAAATGAAGTACTGCATTTGTTTCTTACCAGAAAAACAGAATATGAAACATAGAACCCCAAGTCATTACAGGCATGACCTAGATGCTTGTATTTTTGAATGCTTAGAGAGATTTTTTCAGGCACCAAATTCCTTCCTAACTGCTTAAGCATTCAAGTTTTCATAAAAGAGGCTTATGCACTAAATTATCTTTCGCATGCACAACCATCTCAGGCTGGATCCCCTTCAGATGCCTTAAGCATCTTGAAGCTCACTCCGTTAGATGGCCACATAAACATGATGAGTCAAAACTCTTACAAAACTTTTGCATCAGGTCTGTGAAATGCAGGTGGGGAAAGCTACAGCTGAGAGATATGAAAAATCTTTATGAAGCAAATTTTTGCTTCATAAAGTAGTTAAAGTTACATGAAAGTTTGAGATACAATTGCAGAGAGGCCAGACTATCTTGTATCTTGTTCGACTTTTATTTTTCAGTCTCTATGAACACAGTTTTATGAGGAAGATAAAGAACTGAAGTAACACCAAAATTAGAATTTCCACTGTTCCCAAATTCCTTTTGATGTACAAGATAGGTCTAAAATCTGAATAAGTTTTAAAGACCATAATCATTTAGAGGGGAAAAAAAAAAAGATTTTTTGTCATCAGGACTTTATTTGCCATGGAGGTCTTTCAGATGATGCTTGAAGATGATGCTTTAGAGAATCCTTGACATTCATCTATGACCAGTCCCAGACTCTGCAAAATTTCTGCTACATGAAATGGAAAGTTTTGCACCATTTTATGACTCACAGACTCAAGAGGTCCTTTTCAGTGGTACAGTCACTGAAAGTCGTAACAACGAAATCCAGAGTTTACTTTGGGAAGGAGGGAGCTCTATCTCTATTTATTTTACAACGGCACATTGAAGCTGTGATCTTTTCAGGTGTATATATCACCCAGACAATGTACCTAAGAACTTTGTGTGACCACTGGCTGCCACAAGAATTGCCAGCACTAGAGAACCTTGAGCCAAATATTCTAGTATCCAGCATTTTAATCACTGAAAAACTTGTTGGCAAACGCTGCTCCAATAACACTAATTGGATAAAGTAGGTGCAGGGCTAATTAAGCTGTACTGATTCTTACTTCTTTATGTCCTAAATACATATTTTTGCTAGATTCCATGCTACTTGATAGGAGGCTGTTTAAGTTAATCACACAGGATAAGTTTAGCCATCTGCAATGAAGCTCCAAAGAAGCATCAGGAAATCTTTAGTTCGGTTTTCATTAAGCTGTGGCAGAGAATTTGGCCTGAAGCCAGTCTCCTGTTACAGCTTTAGATTTGGCCCACTGACAACATCTGCAAACAAAACTTGCATAGCTTTTACAATATAGCATTTAATAAATTAGTATTAAATTAAGCTATGTATTACTTGACACATTTGGGCACATAAAATGAAAACTGAGGTTTTCAGAACAGCCAAAAAGACAACAGACAAAACCATGTACTATCTGGATATGACAGAGTTCATTGTACTTTTCACATGTACAGCTACTAATAATGAAAATAATTAAGAAGGAAGGGACATTCCAATCAAAAGTATTCTACAGCCAGTGTTTATACAGACTGTGTCCATCTGTGGAATACAAGATATTTTTGAGAAAGAGTAGAAGACTGAAAAAAAATGCTATGCTAGGAAAGCTCTGGGAAACTCAAACCAGCATAGAGCACTGCTCTCTCAGCTATTTTATTAGAAAGAAGACATAATGTAGATAAACAATTTTTGTTCTGAAATTTTTAAATATCTGAAATCCCCAAGAAGCGCTGTTACTATTGACCACAGTGGGGCCAAATTAACATTTTTGCAAATTCAGCCTAATTATAGACCTGGAAAACATGTGTTCAACCTATCCCCAATTCCCTTAAGATGCCAGTCATCCTTTTCATTATGATTTGTCCACACCACTACAATCAAAAATGAAAATGTGTCAGTCTGTTTTTAATGACCAAGACCTCCCACAGATGCCAATAAACATTATTTAAATACCATACATAGAGACAGGTAAAGAAATGTGTAAAATTACCCTATTTTGTAATTTAGTTCCTTCCTTCCTTCCTTCCTTCCTTCCTTCCTTCCTTCCTTCCAAATTTATTTCTGTGTTCAGTAATGTACCCATTTTAACATTATCATTGTGAACAATACTTTACTTTCTTCGTTATATATGATACTGAGAACTGTTGCATGGAGAACTAAAAACGTAATATATTTTGTATTTCTTGTACAGATAGGCTAGCACATATAATTTTGCTGTATCAGTTAAGTATAGTAGCTTTTTAACACAATCGATATTTTCACATATGAAACACTTTTATAATCTAGCACAGGATTTGGACTTAAAATTTCTTAATGAATGCACTTGGAGTTTCCATTAAATGATGAATATAGAACAAACCTGCTTATGGGAAAAGAATACTGTGTATCTCTGTTATTGCTTCAGTCTAGAACTGTTACAGCAGCTGCCTTTGTGGATGGCTTACAGTTGCATTAGAGCTCAAAACTGTATGATTAAAAGCCCAGCATTTAAGTTTTCCCACAAAGCTGAGAATCTAAGGATTTAGGCCTAGCAGCTTTAAAAAACAGAAAACTAATCTTCCAGAACAGTTTGTGTACTGTTCAGATCAACATTTTTACATATGAACATTTTAATAACCTGATATACAAATAATGCATAGATACAAGAATTGTTTGACTTTAGTTCATGATTTTTAAAAGGTTTTTTTCTGCTTATTTTAGCTGCATTCCTTCTCCCCTTCTTTTGCTAACCCCTCTCTGGAAAAGAGTATGGTACTGCTTAATTTTCAACAGAAAGTTTAACAAATGTGATTTAGAAATATCTGAGATTAACTAGATACTGCTGCTTGATTTTTTTTTTCCTTTAAATTTAATTCAGTTATACTGGAACAACCATGGAAATCAATCCTATAGAAGAAAAGAAGGTGAGAAAAAAAAAAAAAAAGCAGAAAATATATCTCCCACTTATCTTCCACCTAGTTTGTTATTATGTATTCAGAAAACATTTAAAACACATTTTTATATGCATGTTTTAAAGAAGTGCTCATTTGAGAGTTTTACCCAGATAGATGTTTTTCTCCTAACTTTACAATATATCTGTATATTGCTGTAAATATATCAAAATTAATGAAAATTTGAACTCATCAGTAGCTACTTCTTAGCATGTTTTAATTTCACAGATAGTAGTGCATCTTTTTTTCTCTACTGTCCTACATTCTGATACTGAGATATTGTCTGGCTTTTAATTACAGACTGCACAATAAAATTTAAAAAAAGTTGTGTGTCCTCAAGGCTCAAGTGTCATTTTGGATTGAATTATCCATCTGGCATTTAATTTTCGCTTCTGACACAAGTCACAGCTTTTGTCAGAAAGAATTTTTGTTTGGATGTTAGTTTTTTGTACATCCTGATAGAAAGCTGTCTGACACATTCCCTTAACCCAACAACGTAGTCAGAAGCATTCTAATTGTGAGATGACTCAAGAAATCAGCTATTTAGAATGCAAGAAGATCACACCACAGGTTTCAGAAGTCTTTTTTTAAGCTCCTTTCTTCCTAAGTAATCTTCATTTCCTCAGATCTCTATCACTGAATACATAGGAAGTTACCATTTTAAACCACTATAATGTTCCTAAAAGTTACTCTTATAAGACACTTCAGAATAAATTAAAACAAATTTTCAGTAGGTGGATACAAGAAGGTTCATTCTTGCTGCACATGCACAGTTCTTACGGATGTTCTCCAACAAAAGTAGTATTTTGCAATTTGCAGTGCATTTTGAAACAAAGGAGTATTGAAAAACTACTGAAGAGCAACACAGAACATTAGCTGCTCTCTGCTACGGTTTAGTGAGGATTCAGCCTTAAGCATGTTTAAAAGAGAAAACTGAATCCACAGAATGACAGGATACCCTACAGGATGCCTGAGGCCTGGGCACGTTTAGTCTCTCACAGTGTATGTGGTGCTGTGTCACTCTAGGAAGTAGCCCAATAAACTGTTGTTTGGCCAAGTGTAGGATGTGTCTCCGTGAGAATAAGGGATAAAAGATCTTAGGCTTAGCTCCTCTGCAGTGGAGTCAGTGCTGCAGAGACAGAGACTCTACAAGGGCCTGCAGAGATTGGACAACGGGCAATGGTTTTTAAATGAGTGTAGATTTAGATTACGTATAAGGAAGAAGTTCTTTACTGTGACTGTGGTGCAGCACTGGAACAGGTTGCCCAGAGAAGCTGTGGATGCCCCATCTCTGGAAGTGTTCAAAGCCAGGCTGGATGGGACTTTGAGCAAATTGATGTCACTGTCCATGGCAGGAGGTTGGAGCTACATGAACTTTAAAGATCCCTTTCAGCCCAAACCATTCTGTAGTTCTGTGATTCTATACTTCAGGCTGCACTAAGGAGTAATGCAGACTCTACCTTTAAACTTGACCTTTTTGTTTCTGCCCACGGCTTCCACAATATCTACTGAATGGCTAAATGTGGAATGGGATTTATCATGGACTGATGCTTGAATTTCAAATACAGAATCTAAATACACTATAAAATACAAAAATTAAGACATGTAACAAACAAATAGATAGTCTTTTGCCACACTGATGCCTAAAGGAAACTTACAGAACAAATGCCAAATTTAGATCCTAACCACCGAGTCTACTTCACTTTCAGCTAGGAGACCTAAACCACTTCATTTCCCCTTCTGCCTTTTTAAGTTACTAACATTGTATTACCAAAGTTTTTGGCATCTTCAAGGGATAGAACTTCCTAATGCTAATGGACCACCAACAATTTTGTCAAATTTTCTGAAACTGAGAGCTGGGAAGCTCAAGCTGGCTGCAGCCCTGGGCAGCCAGTCCTGATATACAGTGCCTCAGAAGAATCTTCAGGCTTTTCACAATGGGCTTGCTGATAGGCTTGCAAAAGCTTTCAAGAAAGGTTTTGCAAAAGCTCTCAGAAGCCTTGCTGATAGGCTTGCAAAAACTTTCAGGATGGAAAACTCTGAAAAATACTTTTTCCTGAATGTTAGTTTGCATTGTTTATGCAGAGCTGAGCTATTCTATTTCAAACACCGAATAAGTAGATCTTTGTCAATTACTTTGACTTGAATTGGCTTCAGATGACTTAGGGGTTTATAGGAATGATACTATTTAGCATTTATTATTATAATCATCGTCATCATCATTAGCAAAGCACTCTCCAGAGGATAGATGTGTTTAACTTCAGTCCTGTACATCTTTAAGGAAAAATGTTTCAATCCTAAACCAAAACCCAGTAAGTCAACGAAAATAATGTAGTTCCCACTGATCAATATACCTTAAATGGAGACAGGAAATTCTTCCTACGGTAGAGGCTAAATATGAGGAAACTGAACACCAATTATTTCACAGTATCTCACTAAGACTCTAAGTGAAGATTAAAATTATAATAGGTGTATATTACTGAGACTTTAAGCGAAAACTGTAACAGATATAATAATGCATTTTTAGTGGTACTCAATAGTAGGTCGTTAATAATGCTGATACACTAATTCAAAAAAAACTCCACTAAACACCCTACTAAAAAGAACCTGAACATTATTTAATACCACAAGGAAAATACAGTCAAAGATACATAAAGTCTTCATCATGTCTGCCAGATCAGTTCAGGTGGTTAGAATATGCTGATGGGAGACAGTATGAAGGATATGAAGCATGTTTCTCACAGTCATCTAACATATCTGCACAGATATTTATCATTAAAATTGCAGGTGTTACATTAGAGAGTACATGGTACAAACAGCCCACTCACTGGCTTTGTTAAAAATAATGAAAACTGAGTAAGAATACAGAAACAATCTTAATATTTAAGAAAGAAGGGGGAAAAAAAGAATGCATGTAGACATGCACATGAATCTCTACACAGTTTTGTTTTTTTTTTTTTTTATTTTATGAATTTATGAGTATGTGTGAGCTCAAGTGTAGGTATGGAGAATAGTCGCTCCTCTCTCAGCAAGGGATCCACTGTTTTTTCTTACAAATAAAGGATAGGATACCAACATGGAGCATTTATGCTAAATCAATATTGACAGCCAACATATTTTTTTATTTTAAACAGCTTAACAAAACTAGAAGAATGCTGTTATGATTTCAGAACTATTCCTCAAAAATGCAAAAGTGTTGGAGCTGAGACTGCTTGCTTCAGCACAATGCAGTTTTTTGCCAATTCTTTGTGATACAACTTATCTTATTAATTATTATTTATTATTTCTTATAAATAAATTATTATTTAACCTATAAAGTTACATACTTAGTCTTTGCAAGAAGAGTTTCTGAGGAATCAAAGTCTAATCTTCCATAGCACCAGTGATGTTGCTAGCCTTCCTTATAAATAAAAGACATTAAATTCAGCAGAATTCATAACCAGTAATGAGCAGCTTACTGGTGAAATGTAATCCGTTTTTTTTTTCCACTTACCTGCAAGGACTCAAAAAGACTGATTGGGTAAACAGAAAGAAAATTCAAATTATAGTGATTGAAACACATTTAGAAAACCCATCCAAAGCTTCAACTACAGGTTTTGCTGTTTCTTCAACTTCCCGCACAAAAAAAAAAAATCAAAGCCAAACCAGTAAATTCTAGAATACATTTAGATTCTCACACTTACACATGTATTGACAGCTAAACAATTTAAAATCAACTAATCTTAGGAGGTAAAAATAAAAGGTAATTAGATTTCATGAATTCTCCATCAGCAAACCCCAACTCAACTTTTCACATATCTTTTAATACAAGAAAGGAAAGTTGTTCTGGCAAGAACCCATGCTGAATAATAAATTCATACACTTCTAGCAGCAGAGTATCTGATGATACATAATTAATCTTTGATTGATTACTTTAATATAGACAGTTCAATTATTTTTTGCAAAGACTGTCACAAGCAGAAAGAGTTACAGAAGTTTTTTTCAGTATGAATTGCAATAATTCTATTTAAATCAAGCTTGGATTTATACTCTTTCAACCACTCTTTTGTCCAACCCCGACTAGTTTGGTTTTATTTTTATATTTCTTATGTCTGAATTTTTATTCATGTTCCAACTTAATTTCTGACTTCATTATTACAATTTGCTTTGCTATGGCACTCTTGACTCTTGTTTGATCTTGCAGAATTTAAGAATCTGAGGCACGAATCAGATACTTGAATTTGGTCTCAGATACTCTCTCAACATGTCTGCATCATGAAAGATTTCAACAGACTACTGTACAAATTGTACCAATAACTGTACAAATGAGTGCTATATAGTGCAATTTAAGTGTCCATCTACATAGTAATGAATAAGTACAACATTTGCAGTAAAAACGTCCCTAATATTCATTTTATATATCTGAAACCAGTGGATTTATAATAAGTCTTTTTTCAGATTGCATTCCACATTTCAGCTATGGTTCTTCAACGAATACGTTCATTTCATCAGCAACTACACATCATTACCCGAACCTAATTTAAAATGCTTGCCCTAACAGTATATGCTGCCAGGCACATTTGTTATGCCTTGCCTCACAGACGACACTCATTCACTCACTCTCATCACCATTTCTATCTTCTCTCTATTAATTTACAAAGTTTTATGAAGCTTTTGAGAAGCACAGATTACTGCTTATCCTCTTGAAGTCACTAATTCTTCGCAGCACTTTCTGTTTTCAATAAACCACTTAAGACTGTTGTGCATATTCTTTTTTCTTCCTGGAAGCTGGAATATTCAGGTCAGCTTTCAAGGACTTCTGGACAGGTAGTTCAAATAGCAGCAAAAGCTGCTCACTCTCAAAGGCTTGCATGCAAGGTCCTACCAACTGTGTAATACACTGAATTCAGAGTCTCTGGGTTTTCTGTACAGTCTGTGTGTAGGGAGAGCAAAATATTCAAAATTAAAAGGTTATAGTGAATGGAAGACCATCAGATGGTCTAACTAGTGGGGTTCTGAAGGGCTCCATCCTTGCCCCAGTTGTTTTCAACATCTTCATCAACCACATGCACACAGGACTTGAAGGAATACTAAGGAAGTTTGCTGACGATGCTAAATTGGGAGGAGCTGTCAACTCACTCAAGAGCAAAGAGGCTCTGCAGAGAGACATCAAAAAATTAAGGGAAGTGCAGGATTCTGCACCTGGGGAGGACGATCCTGGTTGTCTGTATAGACTGGGGATGAAGATGTTGGAAAGCTGTCCTGCAGAAGGGGATCTGGGGTTCTGGTCAGGAGCAATCTGAGCACGAGCCAGCAGTGCCCTGGCAGCCAGGAGGGCCAGCCCTGTCCTGGGGGCATCAGGCACAGCATGGCCAGCTGGGCAAGGGAGGGGATTGTCCTGCTCTGCTCTGAGCTGGGGCGGCCTCACCTCCAGTGCTGGGGGCAGTGCTGGGTGCCACAGTGTAAGAAAGACATGAAGCTATTACAGAGCATCCAAATGAGGGCCATGAGGATGGTGAAGAGTCTGGAGGGGGAAGCCTTCTGAGGAGCAGCTGAGGTCACTTGGGCTGCTCAGCCTGGAGAAGAGAAGACTGAGGGGAGACCTCATTGCAGTCTACAACTTCCTGGAGAAGAGAAGACTGAGGGGAGACCTCATTGCAGTCTACAACTTCCTGGAGAAGAGAAGACTGAGGGGAGACCTCATTGCAGTCTACAACTTCCTTGAGAAGAGAAGACGAGGGGTAGGTACCAGTCTCTTCACTCTTGTAACTACTGACAGAACTCAAAGAAATGGCATGAAGATAGTCAGGGGAGGTTTAGGTTGGTATCAGGAAAATGTTTTTCACCCAGAGGGTGGCTGGGCACTGAAACAGGCTGCCCAGGGAAGTGGTCACAGCACCAGCCTGTCTGAGCTCAGGAGGCATTTGGACAACTCTCTTAGGTACATGGTGTCATGTTTGGGATGTCCTGTACAGGGCCAAGAGTTGGTCTTGATGATCCTGATGAGTGCCTTCCAATTCAGCTTATTTTATGACTTTATGATATTCACTGTCCAGCACATATGAACACCTTTCTGTTCAGAAACGTTGGTTTTTGTTGTGGAAAACCAACAGGAGAAAAAACAAGCTAAATATTGCCAATACCACTTCCAAACCTCCATTTGTTTTTCAGCATGAAAACTAACTTATGTAGAAAGTGATAACTAGTGCACTGTTGCAACAACTTCCAAATTTTTAAAGACGTTGTGATTGAATAAAGAAATTACTCTAATTAAGATATCTAGTGAGTTTAAAATGCGTTCATCAATATAGCACACTAAGTACTAAATTTTCCCAGAAGACATACCCCATTTTGCTAATTAAACTACTTGAATACAAAAAATAGAACAAACATATATGTTCACCAGTATATTCACAATCACTTTCTCCAACCATTAATGTATGGCAAGAGAGTTTCACAGATTGCACATTTATAATTGCTTATAATACAAGTATGAAAGCACTGTTTGATGAGATTTGTAAAACCCATTGAAGTACTCAGTAGGTCAAAATTTGTTAATGCAGCTCATTTTCACTTCACTTTTTGAAAAGGATTTTGTTTTCTATAACATTTATTTTACTGTAAATGAATTTGGGGCAGACTACGAAGTAACTGCCCCTTTTCTCACGTAAGCACTTCTTCCCTTGCCACACTTGGTGAACTGGTGTAGACATATGGATCATGATAAACCTGGTCATTTAGATAATATTTTCAGTGTCTTCTACCATTTTAGGAAGGAATATCTCAAATTCGCACATCCTTAATTGACTTTTCAGAAGACACCAGACTCTCACAGCTTTTCATGATTGCTTTATTTCAATTTTCAAATCAGAGTCTGTCTAATTAAAAACTGAAAAAAGAATGTTTCCAACCTTTTCCACTCCAAAATGTAATTGTTTAAGCCATCCTATTTGCCTGCACCTCTCATTTTCTTATGCTTCTCATACTCTGCAGCTGTTGATAGCTCTCATTTTCCTCCTTCACTGGTTTTTAACAGTTCACTAAGCATAAATTCTGCAGCTTGTTAATCCTGGGATTCATTTTCCTCCAACTCACCATCTTGTTACAGTGCTATATCTTTACTTGGCTCCTGCCTTGCAATCTGAATTTCTTCCAATGCTGCTGCTTTATGAAAATTCTGAGGTTTGTGTATTCTTTTCAGTTGGGCAGCTGCTGGAGAATGGCAGTCATTGTCCTCCAAGCATTTTCTAGCTTACACACTCAAGGTTCTTTTGCTCAGTCCAGTCACCTCAGGAGCTTAGCATAAGCCCCAAAGCTGTGAGTTTTCAAGGAGATTTTAGGTGAAAATTTAGTACATAGGAAGAGACTTCTCCTAAAGACATAAGAGGCACATCAAAAGAATGAACTAAGTGGGAAATGCAGACAAAGACAGCAGCATTAAGTATATAAAGTGGAACAAAGCATGATACCCCAGAGGAACAGGGAAGGACCAAGATGTCAATAGAACGATTTTCTGCTTAAATAGCTCAGAAAGGATTCTATAAGCTTTGCTTCAGAAAACTTTAACCCCAATGGTTTCAATTATTCCATTGATTCAAAGGAAACCATATTATCTTGTAATATGATATTTAGTTTTCAGTTTTCTCTATCAGAGTACATGGAAAGAATCAGTTACTGGGCAGTGGCAGTAGTCTTTTCTAAGAGTAAAAATGGTTTTTTACCTCAGGATAGCTGTAATTTACTTGATTGGCATAACCAATTGATAAAAAAACCCAAAACTTTTTAGTCTTCTTCTTTATTCCTGTACCCCAAAAAGTTAATTTTATTTTCATTCTTCTCTAGATCCCACGTGCCTACAGAACATCAACTACTTCAATAGATACAATTCTTTCCAGACACAAAAGAAAGGCAAAGTCCAAATACTCGGACAATTCCTTTCTAACCCATTAAGTTAAAAACAACAACAAAAAAAAAAAACAAAAAACCCAAACAACAAAAAATAAACCAAACCAAACCAAAAAAGACTGAACCAATCAACCAATCAAATAAGAAACCCACAAAGCAAAACTCAACAAAACAAACAAAACTCCCCATAAATAAAACACTGCATAGGTACAACATTACCATTACCATTCCATACCTGACAAAAACTAAAAACCTGACAAAAACTTACCAAACTAGCCCTTTTTAACTGTCCGAGCTCCATCATCATGTGCAGGTTTTCAGTATATTGTTTTATTTTATTCATCATTCCTAAGACTAAAGAGGGATGGCAGGGAAATTAGCACAACCACCAGGTCTTCCCACACCAAGCCCTGGAGTGCAGGAATGGCCTTTTTAGCTGATCACACACATCTTCCAGACCAACACAGCAAAGGCTCCTGTTGGCATAAAGATAAGATCCTACAGCATTGAGGACTGTAGTTTCTTATAGCCTACTCATGGGATCCAGCAGCTCAATTAAAGACTGAAAAAAATCATTATGACTAAACTTGCAGTACAACTTGAGAATTTGTCACAAAATGTATGGCTCTGGTTTTCCTAGTACAGAAAAATCCCTGAAATATTTGTACAACCAAAATTATAGGCATGATATTTATTCCTCTGTCTTGGCCACTATGTCCTAACACTTTTATATATATCCATTTCTCACACATTTTTTTCTTGTCTTGATAAGGGACACAGACACAGATTGGAAGCCCTTAGTTTATGA
Source organism: Daphoenositta chrysoptera (assembly GCA_013397915.1). Lineage (NCBI taxonomy): Eukaryota > Metazoa > Chordata > Aves > Passeriformes > Daphoenositta > Daphoenositta chrysoptera. The sequence continues at coordinate 1,149,957 of VZRO01006578.1, forward strand.
GATGCATTACAGCAGGGCAGAAACATAATGGACACAGAGAGCTTTATGTTTTCACTTTCTACAAAGCACCTTTTTTTTTTCAAGGCAAGAGTTACCAACATTCTTCCTTATTTTACTCTACTAACATAAGGCTTCCTGAAGTGAGATCTATAAAACCTCCCAACAGTTTAAAAGAAATATGTCATCTTTCTTTGTTATCAATAATAATAATAGTATGCTTATTTTAGCCTTTATCCATACACTTGTATCCTTAATAAAATCGTTCATTATTTGAATGCTCACATTTCAGCCTTTGCTTTTTGCAGTATTCTCCATCAGATATGTCTGTTCACTTCCCACAGCTTTTCCTTTCACTCAAAATGTACTGCTTTAATTTGACACATTTGCCTTGCAACTAATCTTCTTAATTTTTTTTTTCTCTGCTATGATTATGGCTCCCATTCTCCTTCTCCCTTCTAACCGTTAATTTTAATTAATTAATCAGATCTGGAATCAAAAAATACAGTAGTCTCAGCATTGTAGGATATTTGACAGGGAAATGGTAATTCTTGATTTGCCCCATAGTCATCTGCTGCCCTTTTAGGTTGTTTTTTTAAATAACAACATGGCTTATAGTATCTCTCCTTAAAAAATTGTCTCTATCATAACCTTAGATAATCAAAACTAAAATAAAATTACTACTAAATATACAGTAAAGACCAATAAAAATTAAGACCAGTCCTGCACTCACTGTGGGTGAAAATTTGCAAGGCTGGAAGGGAATCCAACAAATGCTTGCCTCCACTGGAACAGTAATTTTCTGGTATAGGTAATTGGGAACTACCAACGAAGTATATTGAGCATTGAGAACTCATAGCAAAACTCTACAATGTTCAACATTTAGCAAGTAGAACTTTGTACTGATCATGGAATAGTCAAGTATTTTACATGTTCCTCACAGTTATTTTAAAATACATGCTTTTGAACTTAAACTCTCCATTTTCTGTATCAGATGCACTTAAGAAGGCACACTGGCAGTGTTGTATGTTTCCTCATATGACTATTTATGATTTTTCCACATCTGAATTTACAATCTTTATTTTTTTTCCATTATTAGTATTCCTTTATATAAAACTTAATTACAAAGGTTAGAAATGCCTTAACATTCTACTAGGTATTACACAGTATAATGCCACTTATTATAAAAATGCTTGGACAAAGAAAGAATTAGAATAATGTCAATTTAAAAACATAATTGAACAATGTATGACTGGGGCATGACTTATCAAACTGACTCTCATGAAGACTGAAGGAAGCTCAAAGACAGAATGACAGCTAAGAATATGCCATAGTTTGACTTGGAAATTAATACAGTGTGAGAAGTCAGAAAGGGAAGACAGATCCTACAATGGGTGGTGGTGTAAAAATTATCCTTAAGGACTGCTAACAGGACTGAAAAGAGGACAAAAAATGTATGGCATGTATTTTATATTAATATTTATAACTTTAAAATTAAATCTCTCGAAAACAATTTAAAACATGACAAAAGAGCAAATGAAAAGCAGAAAAACTGTAGTTTCTGGAAAGCTGACAGTCTTAAGACTGGCCTTACATGGAAAAGACACCAAGGTGCCTGTCTACAACAACGGGAAATAAAAGAAAAATACTTTCCTTGAAAAAAAGACAGTACATGATGCTATGCTGGAGAGACAGACTCAAGAGAACTCCATTTCTTTAAATTAATCCTTCAGCTCACGGATATAATTTCAGGCTTTCTGGATAGAATCTCAGTCAACAGACTTCTGTTAATAGCCAAACCTCTTTCAGATACAGGAGAAGCAGCACTACAGCTACAACTGAGATTCAAAATTTAGAACACTGTCTACAGCCCTAATTAACTGCAAAAGTTGGATGATGTCCAGAGCTGCAGTCCTTAGCTTAAAAGTCTGCCTATTACAGAAGGATCTGTATTAAATCCAGGTTAACCCAGAATACAATTATAATGCAGAGCATTTGCACTCATTTTAACACAGAGAATACTGCAGACAAAAATGTAGTGGGTCTTTCTGGATATCCCTTGGTTTTTTCCACTGGAAAATTTTAGCTACAAAAAATGTCATTCTAAGAGTGAAACTGAGAAAATTATTTCCCCCATGCTAAAAACACTTTCCTAGAAATTGAGATAATGTATTATAACTTCCAGGAACACAGGGAACCAATCAGTAAATTGGATTTTACATCAGAACTATTTTTTTAGGCATTTCCATAGAAAACAGACATGCCTTCATTTTAGAAGAAATACACAGCACACAGACTTGTAAGAATTAGAACGATAGAATCATAGAATTGATTAGGTTGGAAAAGACCTCTAAGTCATCAAGTCCAAGCAGAAACCCAGCACTGCCAAATCCACCACTAAACCATGTCCCCAAGTGCCACATCTACACGGATTTTAAATGCCTCCAGAGATGGTGATTCACCCAGTTCCCTGGGCAGCCTGTTCCAATGCTTGGCAACCCATTCAGTGAATAAATTCTTCCTAATAGCCAATCTTAACCTCCATTAGCATAACTTAAGGCCATTTTCTCCTGTCCTGTTACTTGTTACCTGGGAGAAGAGACTGCCCCTCACCTGGCTACAGCCTCCTTTCAGGCAGTTCTAGAGAGCAATAAGGTCAACAACATCTAATGTCAGATCCAACGAGAAACTTTGGTTTGCAAAAGATCATTATGAAATCAGAAGTTTTATCCACACAAATATAGATTAGAAAATGCATTAGGTTTGCACAGAGAACCTTAGTGTTGCCATTTCTTAACTTTTTAGACCCTGGCTTTCTTATTACTATTTTAAACATATTTCTATTTCACATTATCTACATCTGTAATTATTCAGTCAAAAAAGGCATATATTATAGAACTTTGTAATATCCATAATTCAGAGAAAGAAATCATCTGTTCAAAAGAATCCTCCTAAACAAAACTTGTCAGAAAAAATGATTTGTAATCAGAATTTAAAACTCTGGCATCACAAAACACTGTCCCAAAAGTCAGGAATGAATTCCTTCAAAATGTAATCAAAGTGCATAAGTATTTACAACAGGGAAAAAGGCATCTTTAGAGAAAATTGTGGGTATATTAAAAATAAATATTCCATGTTCTTGTGGATTTCCTGCTCCTTTGGAAAACATTTCTGTATATGAGATGCATCCAATAACTACCACTTTCATTTAATTACTTTATCTATAAAGCTCTTTCATCTTGCATACACAAGATTATTGGTTTCTTTCACAGCCCATTAATGTATCTCTGATACTTTTTTGAAACTAGAATAATCCAAAGGACAGCATGTCAGCTGGGTAAGCAACTCACGCAGAGCCCATACCTTTGCTGCACATCAATATACTAGTTTCCTCTAACTTCAGGAATGCTTGATTATGATTCTCAACAGATTCAATCAGAAGGGGTTCTGAAGAGATTTTCATTTCAATTATGCATGCCTCATTATCATACCTTTAGTGAAGCGGAAAGTACATTACAAGGTGAGAGCCAAAAACGGTGAGATAAAAAGCACAAAAGTCAGTATCTTAGAAAGATTTCTAAATTTGTCTGAAATAATATTAATTCATAGTAATGTTAATCACCCTTTACACAGCACTGCATTTTACATGGCACTTTACAATCAGCGCTCAGAGCACCTTTCACAGGAGGGCATATAATAGCTTCAGTAAAGAAAGCAGGCAGTTCTCACTGGCAAGACAAATTAGAAGGTATTCTGTGATTCACTGGGATGGAAGAAGACGTGTTTTTCTGAGGTTGAAGTCAGGTGCTCAGAAAACAGAAAAGCTCACAGGTGAGAGGAAATGAGGCATTGTTTTGAAAGACAGAACTGATGGAGACCAAACCTTAGGCTAACAGAGGGAGCTGAAACAAGAGTGAAGCAACATGTAATTAGGAGATACTTGGAGCATGACGCTGAGGTTCACAGATCAGAAACTACAGCAAGGTTTGGAAGGGACCGGGAAGAAACTTGGAAGGTAGAAGACAACACAAAATGATTTAAAGAGAGAACTGGTGTGGTTAGAAGAACATGACTTTCAATAAGGGTATTTTCATTAGACTGGTACACTGAAACTCAGAATGGACAGATGAGCAGAGAATAAAGAGGGGATGGATAGATATGAAGAGACTAACTGAAAAAGCATTTGAGAAAAAAAAAAAAGAGGAGGAATACAACCAATAAAAAAGTGTAAAGTTGATAAGTTCAGGAAGAGAAACTGGATGAGGAATGAGAGAGATGCGTGATGACAAAGATGCCTGAGACAGCAGAAAAGGTGTAAGAAAATAACAGATAAATCAGTGTTTAACAGTAAGAATGCATATTAAAGAGCAAAACACAGGGAAGCCTGATTGCAGATATCTTAGAACATGGCTGAAGGAGGAACCCTTCATTTATACACACACAAAAAAACCAAAAAACCAAAACCCACCCAAAAAAACCCCCCAATCAAACAAACAAACAAAACCAAAACCAAAACACAACAAAAAAAATGCCAGAAAGGCAAAGAGAAAGGATGAACTTACTATGTTAACAGAAGAAGGAAAAAAAGAGTTGGATTTTTTTTTTAATTAGGTGAAGGTCATGGACAATATGCTTATGAGGAAAAAAAGAAAAAAATGAAAGAATTTGTGAAATATAAATCCCTAATAGATCAAAAGGATAAAAAATGTAAAGTGAAAGAAGGAAAGAGCAAAAAAGGAAGTGAGAAAAAAACAGATTAAGGGATTGTGAAGATGAAAACTATGGGTAACAGGAAAGAGATTAAAGTAAAGGCTAGGGGAAATAATAAAAGGCAGAGAAGAAGGAAAGAACCTTTCTGGATTCAACAACCTTTCAAATTTAAACTGCAAAAATTTTAAAAGATTATTCACCACATTTATATGATGGAACCCCATAGATGGATGGGGCTTTGAGGAACCTGGTCTAAGAGAAGGTGCTCCTGCCCATGGGAGGGGTCCTGGAACTAGATGCTCTTTAGAGGTTCCTTCCAACCCAAACCATTCTTTGGATCTGTGATTCTACTCCTTAGCTCTAAGACACTGCTAACACACCTAATCTATCAGTAAATGGGTGTGCTGTTGCGTTACAGCCAAATTTAATTCATTGGATGAGAAAAGATAAAACAGCAGAAAATGCATTAAAAAAACCAGTAAAAGAAGTGCTGCAGAGACCCTTCCTCTGCTGCACAGAAGAAATAATTGAAAACTATAATACAGTACAATATACATTTGAAATATATGACCTGCACAAGCTAAGCACAGTGGCAGATGCCCACCTCTAACCTCTGCTATACACATATTAGAGTATGTTCAACAGACTTAAGCAAGGGTCTATTGGTTTCTGAATTCTTCTCCTGAATAATATACTGACCTTAAAGTATCTAAACATAACAGATACTTTAAAAAATGGTAATATTGGTAATACTAATGAACGTTTTAAAGCCTATGGACACCCAGTAATCTCAAACACATTCAGATGCCAGTTGGATAGGAGTAATGATGAATAAAAAACATGCACTTAGCTCCCTCACTAAGATGAATATACTATTATGTTAACACGGTGATAGAATAAATAAGCCACTTCTACTAATGGGAATGGGCATAAAGACTGCGGAGAAAAATGAAAGGGCTTGTTTGCATGACAGAAAACAGTGTTCTTCCCACTGTCACAGAAACAGCAACAATACAAAGTGCTGCAGTTTTCTATCAAAAGAAAAACTTTAAACTAATTACTGTAACTGGCGTATTCATAGTAATAGCAGTGCTGGAAAAACACCAATAAATTATAATACAATACAAAACCATGCAATAAAATAAACCAAACCTTTTAGAATGGGTGCACACAGGATAAAAAACATCTGTGTCTGTTTATGTCAGTTCTCAAAGGTATAATTTTGCTCAAAAATTGTAGAAAAAAGTAACACATTTTCAAAAATCAGTGATTTTTTTTTTTTTTCTTTTTTTTTTTTCACAAAATTGTCAACATATCCTTTTGATCCGGTAGTGAACATAATTCAGTTAATAATTGTTAAATATTTTCCATGGGATTCTTTATTTGAAATACTCAATTATGCACATTGACACTATCTTTTGGGTAAAAAAACCCAACAAAAAATAGTGACATAATAGGTCCTTCACAGCAGCCAAAACAGATTTCTTTATAAAGAAATGAAATGTTAGTGTACTTTTTTAATTACCACTGACAGTTTAGCAAGCACAAATATAGTATCAAATTTGCTTATGTGTTCATCCATCTCTTTAAAATAGTTCTGTTCAGTTCCAACAGCGTAATGATGGATATATTTACCATGTAAAATTATTTAGAGCAGAGGAATTTACAAAGTAGGGCAAAATGCTCTTCATGTTCCCACAAAGCAATTACAAGACAACTAAAAAATGAAGTGAACTTCTTCTTGTTCCTCTGTCTTAACAACATATTCTGAATTGGGCAGTAATCCTCAGTTAAAACTATGACAGCACTTCAAGGTCCATGGGTCTTTACAACTCTTTTAACTACAAGACATGAAACTAATTTCATGTGTGAATCTCAATGTAGTTGCCACAGTCTTGAAAATAAGCATTCACAAAATGTTACTGATACGGAGACAGGATTTTATCAAGGAAGGAAGGGGAAAAAACATTTGGAATAAAATCTACATAATTATAAATTAGATTTAGACCAAGAAAATGTTTTTTTACCTTACACTTCAGCAGCTTTATTTTTCTCATTAAACTAAGTTCCCCCAAATCTTTCTAGAATACTAAAAAATATCTCTGTAATGGGATGTTCAACAATTCACAGGTCTAATGGTCTCATGGTTTAACATGGTTTATTACAAGTAAGTAAATAAAGGGTGAAAGTAGGCTACACTGGGGTTTAAACTCTTCATTTCTAATAAATGAAAGTAATGAAACCTTGACAGAGCTCCTGATGTGGTGAAATTTGAGGTCTAGTGTTTTCTCAATAAATCACTTGAGTTTTATACCACTTGTATCCTTTTAGTATAAACTCAGAATCCATCTGTTTGGCTAAGCTTCTAAGGACTAAGCTCCACTGCATGTCTTTTGTGTTAATAATATTTACATGAAATCCAATTTTACTTACTAGAAGTACCCTGTTTCCTGCTTCTAAGGACTTTTGAGATATCTTAACATTTCTCTTTTTGTACAATAGGAAACTGGCAGAGAAGGACAGGCGTACATCCCACATCTGTCACATACCTAAGGACTTTACAAATTTCATCTTCTTTTCATCTTTTTTGTTCTTCTCCTGTATCACTTACATCTATATCTACCTACCCAGTTTGGAGTGGGTCTTTCTCTCAGTTCTGAGAGAATACACACCTATTTCACAGAAAGGATAAAACAGCAGTGGCATGCACGACAAATCAAGGCAGAACACAGGAATGTATGGTACATGCTGCTCATGCCTTACCAGCCAGAAACCTGTCCATGATGTAAACTTCATGATTGTAGTCATATAAGGAAACGAAAAGAATTATCATCTTGAAGACCTCAGGGAAAACATAATGCTAACTCACAACCTGTTTCCAACCAGAATAGTCTTAGATGCAATTTACAGAACCATTAAGCAAATAATTAACAAATGCTTTGACCTGAAAAATTTCTTCAGAGACAGCATCCTCGATAAAGTCTGAAACTACTCATGCTAAAGAGTAATTCTGAGAGACAGAGAAGAAGATATCCAAAATCTGAACTACCCTCAGGTTCTCGGGATCCAAGGATTCATAAAATAAAGGAAAATCCTGAAGTTTCATAAATAGTATAAATATAACATTATGTTACTCCCATTTTACTCCTTCTGGCCCTGAAAGATTTTGACATACACATATGAACCAATCACTTTTTCAGGCATTTAGCATTTCCACAAGAAAAACGCCAGGAGGAAAAAACCCAGGTATCTAGCTTTCACTGATTTGATGAGTTCTAGCACAGACAAGTGTGAAAAAAAGAAAATCCCAGGAAAAGCAAGGACTAGTGTTTTTTTTGGTTTTTTTTGGTTTTTTTTTTTACTTTAGAAATGCCTGGATGGCCAAGGCAGTTAAGTAGTCAAAGAAACATAGTATTGTGAAAACACTGAGTTTGTCTGGTGGGTTATGAAAGGAAATACAGAAGAGGAAAAAAAACATTTATGAAATGAACATTACTGAGAGCAGTATATAAATTAAAATTGTATTCAGGGATTGACCTACATCTGTCGTCTTGCCTTAATAAAACTACTGTTAGAGAAAACCATTACACAAATACCTTCAATTGATAGAGAGTCCACTAAAGTAAATGATCCGCTGATAAAATACATTAAAAATGTTCTTTCCTTACTTCTAAAGGAAAACCTGTGTTGAGGTCTCACAAACTGTAAAGAGGTATGGCCGATAAAATTTAATTTCACCACCAGAAAATTTCTGAGGATACTGAGAATTCTTAGTAAACAATTAACTGCAGATAGTTAAAGATATAAAAAATTTTGCCCTTTAATATAATTTAAAACTAATATTTATAAAATAGCATACTGTTTTCACGTTTCTGAAACAATAATCAGGAAACTGATTTTATGCACATGCCAGCCTCTCTTACTACCCACTGCATGTTTTAGAAATAAGTAAAATAACAGCATGTTTAAAAGTGAGAAAGTAAGGTAAGGTAAGGTGACTGACATTTAGACTTTTTGGAGAATATGGAACTCCACATCATAATATATACAGTAAATCCAAGGTTTTAAGACAAAGCTTTCAATCAAATAACATAAAGATAGCAGAATCAGCCACATGCCTATTCATTGATTTGGTGGCAGGTGGACCCAAAAAGGGCCAAACACCTTCCCACCAGAGCTACTGTATGCAAAAAGCTGAAGCATTAAATACTGAAGTTTCATCTACAGAGCTTCTACACAGGTCTGTTCCCCACTCACAAACTATGAAGTGCACAGAAGAAAATTAGATAAAGTTGCAAATATTAATGCAAAATTTGTGAACTTGTTAGTGATGGAAAACAGTTGCTTTCAAAATCTGAGGGTATAAGTTTTTACGTGTTTTTATTTTCTTAAAAGGCATAAAATGACACAGCATACCGTATACTCAAAAAATAGCACTTCTTTATGCTAAACTTTGTCATACCTATTGTTCTACAGGTGTTCCCTTAAGGCAGGAATACAAAATAAGTTTCAAATACAAATGTCAGTTCCCATAGGGAAATGGCTCAAACCATTTTGTTGTCTGGATCTATGACTTGAAATTTCAACAAAAAGACAAGTGTTGGAAGGTCTCAACATTTCACGTAACTTCCTCTGAAACAGAAGACAGCAGTTGTTCCAGATGTCACATATACCCATTCTCAAGTAACATCTTGCAAATTCCTCCTCTGACTTCCTCAAACCTCTTCCCAGGCCTTTGCCTATTCTTTTTTCTATAGCATCCTGGAGTCAATTTAGTCCTCTGGGTTTTACTCCAAGGACTATCAATTGATCTAAGTAACTTGTCCTCTGCCAGGTCTTGCAGTAGGTAACTGCTGGTTGTAAATGCATGGGAACAGAGCCTTCAACATGCATATCATTTACTCCTGAACACAGAGCACACGGTCTGTGCTTAGCAAAAGGGGTTTCTCTTACAGAGAAATCAACAAACACAACACTTACTGATGCACTGATGTACCCCTACCATCTCCCAGAAAGGAACGACTGCACGGAGAACTTGGAGCCTCGTTGGTTGTTGCAGGAAATGTACAGAAAGGTCCTCTACCGTTTGGGGACCTTCTTCCCCCATTTTGCCAGTAATCTGTTTTCCATACTCTGAACATCCCAAGCTCCAGCCACTGCAAGTTCCAGCAAATAAAACCTGCCAATTCTAAGAGTTTTTAGGCATAAAATCTTCTAATAATGGCCTATTTTCTAATGTTATTTTGAAAAGAAAAATGTAATGCTTGCTTAAATCTGAGACTTTTTTTGGCTAAACAGTAAAACTGAGTGATACGTAAGACATAATCTGAGTAAGAAATAAGACGTACATTTTCCCAACTTGTAATGAGTATCACACAGATCATACAGCACTTTTGAACCCTACAGTTCCTAGGTCTTAATAGTATGTGGGATAGGAGAGAGGCAAGTGAATTATTAGACTAGCAAGCTGTTGTGTGTTAACCCTGGAAAGCAGCTAAACGACCACACAGCCACACTCACTCCCACCCACAGTGGGATGAAGGAAGAAGAAAGGAAGAGTAAAAGCAACAAAACTTGGGGATCGAGATAAAAACTGTTTAATAAATGAAACAGAAGTTTAAGAAGAGAGAAACGGAACAAAACAAGTGATGCAAAGCCAATCATTCACTTCTCATGGGCAGAATGATGGCCTGTTGGTTCCTAAGATGGACTAAACCCCTTTTCTTCTCTTTCTCTTGCTGAGCATGAGACTATGGTATGAAATATCTCACTGGTTAGTTTGGGTCATCTGACGAATGGTGTGCCCTCCCAGTTCTTGCCCACCCCCAATCTACTCACTGTGGAGACAGGAGTAAGAGAGAAGGCCTTGTTGCTGTTCAGCAACAGCCAAAACAGCAGTGTGCTATTTTGGTCACAAATCTAAAACACAGCACCATACCAACTGCTGTGAAGAAAATTAACTCTATCCCAGCCAGGCTTGGTCCACAAGAGATTTCTGAGGAAACACAGCCAGAGGGAGATGGAGAAAATTATATCTTGTACCTTTGCACTCATCGCACTGCTTTCTACTTTACAACAGAAGAAATTCCTGATACATGAACATTTTTGCTAACAAGTACCATTTTGTACCTCTCAGTTTGATTTATTTTGGTTTCATAATTCAGACCTGACTTCTCTTAAGACTTTTATTACTCTCTTAATGCTAGGTCTGAAATCTAGTTTGATTTGACAAAAATACTTTTATCTAAATGTTCTAGGGCTAAAGATCTTCATGCACACCAACTCAAACACTCCTCATACAATGAATGAGTCTTCCTCACAGTAAAGACTCTCCACCTGAAAAATTCTCTTTTTGTTCCTTAACTTTCAAAAACAAAATTTAAGCATGCATTTTGGTCAGTGACCTCAAAAGAGTAACAGTTTCCTACCAGCCCGTACTCATGTGAACACACAGCAACTCTACCTACACATGATCATTCAACTTACTAGCAGTCTACTACCAGCTCAAGAGAAACAAGATTTTGCCTGTGACATTTCAAAGGAGGTTGCTATATAATTGTCACAGAATTTAAACTGTCACTAATTTAAATCTATTTTAAACAAAAATTAACAGGTAGCTAGCTACAGAATGTGTGGAATATCACAGAAGTATCTGGGGAACAGATGTACCAATAAAGGAAGGCAGTGTTCAAGAGGCATCACATCTCAGGGTTAAGCAGAAAATAAAATATGCACTGACCCTTCACTTGGATCCACATGGCCATCTAAACGAATTTAAACTAGATACAAGATCTGTACAGTCCAATTTAATTTTATGAAAGAAATTTTCAAACAACTATATGCCAGTTACAATATGCAAGATGGAAATTGGGTGCTGAATCTTTCATTGAAACAACTACATACTAATTTGTCTGTCAACTCTCTTGCAAGTTGAAGTGTGTCTATTAATCTATTTGTGTTTGGATCAATTCCATTTTCCTAATTTTCTGGGCAGCTTTCACAGAGACTCCATATTTCATAAAAAGAACCTCCCACAGCACACACTTTCTTCTGTCTTCCCATATGTTGCATTTTCCTTCAAGATAGCTCTGGTCTAGTGCCCAAGGCTAAAATGCTTCTGTCACAGACTAGTTGCACAACTAATGAATTCTTCTGGATCTGGAGAGACAGAAAGTACCTGTTTTACTCTTGAGAGCAGGAATTCCCTCATTCAGTAAGGTGCTTGCTAAGAGAAAGAGAAAATAAATTTCTGGGTTTTTATAAGTTTATTTTACACTATTTCTTAATGATTTTACATCAACGCCTTTGAAGCAGTTAAAGTAAACAGTAAAATCAGGTTAATACACATCTATTCTAAGCATAGGGTACAGATACATTAACAAGGATGAGAACTCTGTGCATGACTAACCAGTTGAGTGCAGATCACTATTTTCTGTGGTATTTCAGATTCCATTACTTAAATGGTATGACCTCAACTGACTCATTATGCTAAGCTTGTAGTACGGATGTTCAAGCAGGTTACTCAGGTTGTCACTTTTTTCCTTTGGGCTTTTTGAATGGAATACTGGATTTTAAAGAATACTTTGTTGTTAGGAATACAGATTATTCCAGTAGACTACTGATCCTCAGGAATACAGTACTGCTCGTCTTCATAATTATTTTGGCTGCCATAAAATAGATTTGCATCACATTGTCTCTTTCACCACTGATGTAATAGCACTAATACATCTTATGATAAAGCAATTGATGATTATTGCTACCTTGACCTAGGAGCCCAAAGCCACAAATGTATTAGTTATGGAAAAGGATTAGCAGATATGTTTTGGAAACAGACTGGATCGAAGGTCACTAAAATTATGTTTTGCTGTGACTTCTGATTGCAAGGGTTATACAAGAAAAACCTAGTGGGCGCACAGCAGTATAGGGTAACAGGAATGTTGCCTTCTGCTCCCTTTACTGTTGCTGGAGAGACAGGAACTTCTGCATCACAGTGAAGCCCATCCAAACCTTGAGTGCCCCAGAGTATGCTCTCTCTCCCTCCACTTCCCACACCACCCTCAAACTTTTAGCATTAGAGAGGACTAATCCGGGCCTCAGTGTTTTGCTATCCTCTTTCATTCTCTCTGGATTAGAATTCTTGTTCTATTGTATCACAGTTAGTGGGTTTACCAGAGTGGATGGATCTGCCCAAGCAAAGGTTTTGTAATTTTCTACACAGTACTTAAAGGTGAAAGAAAATGAATGCTGAACTGCTTCTTCTCGGAATGGGTAGATCAGTAAGAAAGACGTGGAGGAAACCTTTCCTTATAACAGTGATACATTGAAACGTTGTTAGACATCACACTGTCAGCAAATAAATCAGAAAAGCTCAGGCTCTCCCTTTATACATGAGCACAAGCATGGTCACCTCAGTGCACTGGGTTTTTTCTCTTTGTGGCAGGGACTCAAATTAATTATCTTGACCATGGCTGTAAAGCATAGATAACTAGCCCATTAAAGCTGAGAGGAAACACAAGTTGTTTGGAATGAATTATTAACTCAGATGAAAATACAACCATATGCATTACTTGATAGGTACTACAGTGTGTGTGGCTCCCAGAAGGAATAAATACAAACACAATATAATCAACAGCAGGTTTGTTACTGTATTTAAAGCAAGGAGGGTAGATTTTCATCATAATCTACATCAGAGTCAGAAGGACACTTGATTTACTGCAGATTAAAAAGCCTAGTGTGAGATAAATAAATAAGTAATAATAATAAATAAATAAATAAATACACTAAGTATTTTCAGATTTTTAGAATAACTGCAGTAAATGGAAATGGTAAAAGATATGCTCAGATAAGACTTAAAGAAGGTGGTTTTCTTCCCAAACAAGTTAAGCAAACTCTGCTAAATTATGAAACTTTGAGATTCTTTTCAAGGAACAACTGCTATCTACATCACTGAATGATTCTCTTACATAAACACACCTTTTATCCACATCAAGTAATGAAGATAACTAGCAAATTATTTCTACAAAGAAATAATATCTTTACTCATCAAAAAATATATAAAAATATTGAAGATTGTATCAAACTCTCCCCATCACTCATAGCCACAGGCAAAGGTTCTCGATTGACAGCTTGAAGGAGAAAAATGATCCTTTTCTACCACAAAATCACTCTACCACAGAATATCGTACTTGACTAAAACATTAACGGAGGAATGTTCAAAGTTTTAAACATTTTCTTTGATGACATGTTCTTTCTAGTCAAGGAAATCATGGCAAGTAAGTTATAAAATGTCTCTTCTCTTTCAAGGCAATTCACTACTGACAGCAGTCTTGTCATTCTTCCACTCTTTTCTTTCAGTCAGACAAACAAAATACCCAACTGCCATCTCAGCTGTTTTACTCCTCACCAGCAGGTTCCCTTCTGAAGATTTCAGTCAATTCTGTGGCACTGCTGTCTCTCCCACTTAACAAACAAATCACGCTTCCTCCTTGGAAGATGGAGTGGTATTTTTATACTACAGTGATCAAAACAGACAAATGTACAATCAGTCTTTAATCAGAAGGTAGTCAGCAGAACGATGGCAAGACAAGTGATGCAGGGCTTTTATGGTGGAATTTATCATGTGCGATTCAACACCTAAAAGGTAGACATCTAGCCTTAGCTTCTCCTTCAGAGAAAGCTCCCCTACTTCAGAGATGAGCATCAGCACCTCCAGGAGTGACAGCTGTACAACAATTGTTCTGTGTGTGTGTATATATAGATAGATCCGTGTATGCATGTATACGCAGCTATTCATATGTATTTTGAATATTTATATAAGAAAAGATTTGCGTAAGTGAAATATATTTGCATCAGGATAGAAATCAAGCCTATTTTTTTCAGTTTGGCTTGTTGCCTATTACTATGTTAGTTACCAAAGTATTCTGGAAAAAGGTACTAACCTTAACCTAATGGCATAATTTAGTCATGGCAGTCATTTCTCATAATCCTTAAGTACTTGAAGATCCTGTTTCTATAAGGGTTTTTTTGTTTTGTTTATTTTGCAGTTTTTTGCTTTGCTTTGTTTTTTTTACTTTCTAGAGTCCTGGAAGGGTTTGAACAATATTTCAGACGTATTTCATATTCAGCAGTGGAAGTTATGACATAACATTTCCTACCCTGACAACATAAATTTCAGCTTCATCATTTGCAAGTCATGCCAAGGATCCCAGAAAGCTGACAGGTTCAGTACCCTAATGAAAGCTAGACCTTCTATCTGATCCAAATAGTAACAAGCAAGGATCATGTCATTTAACACAGCCTTATCTGCCACATGTATATTCAAGCCACTGGGAGAAACTTTTGCCATAACATGAACTGAAAGAGACATAAAAGGTTAAGGTACTGAAATAGGGTGAAGGAAGAAAAGACTGGCCTCAGAAGTTGGGAATTATTTCCTTCTGCATATAACCTCTAGAGCTGCTGCACAACCTGGGGCTGATCAGAAATACGAGAACATGTGGCTCTTCTCTTTTCAGTTCTTAATAAGCAAATAAATAACAATATAATTTCATGCTTTCCAATAATTCAAGACAAATGTTCCGAGTATTCATTTTTCTCCAGTTTGTTTACTATATCCCATGCTGTTTGCTTTGTAGAGAAGAATGAAAAGCAAACACAGAACAAAAAGAATAAAGTATCAAGGCAAATGAGGACACCACACAAAAAAGCAATGCAAAATCAAATTAAAAATATGAAACAATAGCATATTGCAAAAAGAAGCATTTGGGGAACACTCCTGCACAGAATGAGAGTGTAATTTAGGTTCTCTCAACATCTCAGTAACAATGTGAGGGTTTTAAAAATAAAATAATTAGGACGAGCTTTAATAATGTCTACCACATTTTATTGTGTGCTGAACTAGGCAGAAATTTATTTCATTTCTGAAATTTTACAGCATTATCCCACAATTTGAGTTTTGATTCATCAAACACAAAAATATTTTCCAGATTATTAAACTAATTTATTTACAAATTGTGTAGAGGTTCTAACTCCATTTGTCAATTTTTAACTGCATTTTAAATAAGAGAGGCAACTAAGATGTATCATCTAGATTATGACACCATCCAACATACAGTATGCAGTTTTTAAACCTACCAAAATGTGATTCTTAGCACAAAAGATAAAGTTCTAAACATACAGATGTGATATAAAAAAGTACACAAAAGAACAACAAAAAAAGTTTAGAACTGTGGAAGAGCTTTCAGTTGCACAGACTGATTAAACATTTGTTCACATGTTGCTTTCTCTTATTTATTTATTTTGGCTTTGAATTCTACACATTATTTTCACTTCCATCTGTCACAAAGCAACATTTGTTCCAGTTTTAATTTGTATCATTCTATGATTCCTCCATGTCATTAGCATTTTTTTCTGCATTAAGTACGAGTAGCACCTCAGAAGACCAGTATGCCAGTATGGATTTTGAATTTGACACATCTTACAGAATGTAATGCTTCACTTTATCACTACAACTAATGTCCATGAACATTTTAAATGAGAAAATTGTGTGTAAAACCTTAGGGTGCATATTGTTAGAAATTTGCAAGGACAGGGAGGAAGAAAACATGCCAACAGATGTCCCTGAATAAAGGAATATGGTTAAATGGGACAAGAAACAAAGGAACATAAGTCAAAGAAACAAAAAATACCTGTTGGAAGTACTTATAGATACACATCTTATATGTCATACAAGTAAGTCAGAAATTAAAAGACGACTGACAATATTTCAACTCCATGTGAAGTGAAGAAAGCACAATCTGACTGAGGGATTTATCTACATTTATTTAATTCTAAAATGAAATTCTGAACACTTTTTAGATTGATTTAAGCAATGTCATTGAATTCTATAGATCAAAAAAATTTTCCAGATATAGTTCAGATACTCTCATCAACTTCATTGTTAAACCTGACAACATTTAAGTGGCAAGACTGTCTTAAACTTAATTTAATCAAGTCATCAGAACCCATCCTGTCATTACTTGATGTATTTATCTTACAAATTGCTTCAAGTAGCATAGTCAAGATCACACAGATGCTGGTATTTCAGAAAAAAAGTACGTTTTTTTATATTTCCACAATCAGAAATTTCATTTCACATGCAATAAACACTGTGGAGTCTTAACATTCTTTGAACTTAAGAAGTTCAATTTTTTCTGTAGTATTTGACAAGCAACCTTCAAATTTTTGATATCATTGATCATTCTCATCATCTAGACTGGAAATACATGATTTTCCTTAAGTCCTGAATCTTAGACTCAAAATTCCTACAGGATGCTATTTTATTTCAAAACTAAGATTAGCTTTGAAATTATCACAGGCATTAAAAAGCCACTTTACAAGGAGTTACACATTTACAGCTTCCATACTGCAGACACTGATGACTTTTTTCCTTCTGACACATGACGTCAAGCCAAATGGATCTCAAACTGAGCCAATGATGAGCCAATGTGACATGTGTATTTTCACTCAGCTTCAAAAATGCAGCTGTCTACCACAAGGTGCAAAATCAAGAGTCAACTCTCCAGCAGATGAATTAGATTTATGCTTCATAAGATGTCCAGAGGGATTACAATTTCGGAACAGCAGAAAGCTTAGCAGAAGAAGCTCTGACTGCAGTACAAACAGCGAGCTGCAAACACTGATTCTGATGACAGCTGACGAGTGACCAAGAGGAGCAGTGTCAAGCACATGATGGAAGTCCAAATGCTGAAGCCACAGTACTTCTCACAATCCCAAGCAGAGCACAGAGCTGACAGGAATTAAACATGGGAATCAGCGTGCTGGAATCCAAATGCTCTGTTTTACATGGAAGTAAGATAAACCACATATTCTCACTTGCAGAAGCTGGGCAGGCACCACCAGAAGACAATAAACAGCAACTGCAAGATGAAAACACCAGGAGATTCTGGGCCCACTTCTGAATCAAAACATTCTGCAGAATTTTTGACTTGTGCTGTCTTTTCCTGAAGATTTTTGATGACTTTTTAGAATAAATAAGGACACCTCAAGCCCAGGACTTCAACTTTCAAGTCATTCCCTTCCTGCATGAAAGGTCAGCAGTCATAAACCTCATTCTTCTCCTTTTTCTCTGTTCTACAGAAATACAATGTCCATGATTCATTTAGATCTTCATATTGTGTCTTTTATCATAGTAACCAAGTTCTAATTGTAAACTGAGATTTTGCTCAGATAAATAAAATCTGAAAATCCACAAGAACCAGACGGATGAGCGGTATTGCACTGAACAACTAAGCTCTGCTTGTCCATGAACGACAGCTGCATAGTTTAGACCAGATATTAGTTGTATTGACTTAAATGTTTCTTCTAACTTTCCCAACAGGAGGAAAATTGTATCTAAATTCTAATTCATCTTATTTTAAAAAATAATGCAGCTTCCTTTCATTGTGACAATTTCAAAGCAGGCATGGCTGATCATTTGAATTTCTAAACCTTCCCTACACTAATGTTCTACCTAACATTTAATCTGCTTATTAACAGTGTCATTTGTAGGGCAAGACTCTTTTCCTCTTGCTGAGGAAAATCACACAACACACAGCAGTAAGCAGAACTGACACAAGAAATATGATAGCAAGGTTCCACAACACAAGCAAGTTTTAATTCCATTAATTCCTTTTGTACCCTGACTTACCATTTGTGATTCTCATGGCAAACGCAAACCAGACATTTATAAATGGCAGACAAAAAGGCCAAACCATTTATTGCATCTTGATTTATGGTATCACATTATTTTGCTTACGGAATTTCAGCATAATCAGGAAACTTTCAGAAAACAGCACCAATTGCTCAAGCTTTATGCAGGGAAACACACTTATGAAACAATTATTTAATTACAATCTAATAGCTAGTGTATAATATTCATTAATTCTTTCAGATTATCAGAGTATTTTTTCTTCTTTCAATGTTTTTTATGCCTGGGTTTAAGAACATTTTAGTTTCCCGAAGCTCAACTGAATTACTCAAATGCTTGATTTTAAGTACGCATGTTTGCAAGATGAGTGGTTGAGCCTTGTCTTTTCTCCCACCATGCAATGCATGGCATATGATGAAACATTCTAATATTGGTGAAGCCCTGAAGCAGTGGGCCTTTGCATCTCAATCTTCATTCTGTGAATTGTTCATCAGGGAATTCATTTAAAGTGTACCAGGAGTGCTTCTGCTGTGACAGCAAATGCCTTCAGTGGCTAAACTCTTTATTTGCTATCTCAGACCCTGAGATTTCTACTGTGTACAAGGTGCTAATCATGTTAAAATTCTGGCAACACATGGGAAAGGCATTTAAGTTATACACCTGTATGAACACAGTTAAAAATGCGTAGGTATCTAAATCAATCATAACAAATAAAGCTAGAAAACCGCGTTTCCTTTCTTTACAGTGCTGGTTTGTTTCTTTATTCTTGTATTTCTTACTATTAAAAGACTATTTTTAAGGCAGCTTAAAGTTAAGAAGTTGAGGAAAAACTTAAGTTGCTCCTCTCCTCTGCTAAAATATTTTGAAGCACTTTTTTTTTTTCTTTTATCCCTGAATGAAACTGGATAGAATTCAGATGTAGCACATCTAAAGTTAAAGATAAAAGAGTTGAAATGTTTCTTCATAATATCTCCACTCACATCTATGCATTGGTTTGTGCTTGGTTTGTGTGACGAGAGAAGGACAAACAAAAAAGATTTTTCAATGTATGGAGAGGAAGAAAAGGAAAAGTATCACTTTCAAAATTTTTATTGCAGCTTCTTTCTCTGACTGCAGCATATGTCGTTATGATTTTTTTAAAATCAATCAGGCCTCATAAACAGAATATAAATACTTTTGCTGAGTATACCTTAGTCTCAATTTAGATATAGTAATTATATTGTCTAGATCTTGACATTCAAGTTTCCCATCTTTATTCAAACATTGTTTTCCAATTTTTATTAAAGATACTTTTTTTTTTTTTTTGACTGAGTTGAAAGGAGTTCATAGAAGTGAGAAATTTAAAGCAGTTCATGGATGACTTCCAAACATTTCACTACAAAAAAATTCTGCTAGTAATTGTTCTGAAAGATTTTTTCCCTTCATTTTGGCACTCTGGAATAGAATAGAGCTGAATTCCTAAATGATTAACTTACTCCCCTTCACAAGAAATCATTAATTCACTAAACAACTTTAATTACTGTTTGGAGCTTACATTCAATCCAATTCAGCACAAACAAATATTTAGCAGTTCAAGATGTTCTTTATTTTAAGCACCTCTGTCTCTACAGTTAAGCAGCTAGCTTGTGATAAAGTATTGAATCAGGCTTTTGAGGGTGGGGGAGGAGAGAGAACAACCCAAAAAAGCCCAAACCAAATCCATTTCTTCTTAAAAATTCTTTACTGAATGGGTTCAATGAGTGAAATCAAGTCAAATCCTGTATTATGTTGCAAGAATGTACATGTATTAGGCAAAATTAATTTCAGAAGTCTTGAGTTTTCTGTTTATATTGCTAGTTGGTGTGGCTGAGATAACTGTTTTCTAGGACCACTGGATGTGGACTGCAGGTGAACGTGCGCAAACCCACTTAGGTCCTGACAGATGAGACCACACAAAAAACACAAACCTGAGCTCCCTCTCCCCTTTAAGCCAGCTCTCATACTCACTGGAAATCCCTCCTGGCACAGGCTCAGGTGAGAATGTTACAAAGAAGACAAAATCTCATGGTGTTCTTCAGACGAGAGTAGCTCATCTCTGCCTAGCTGATGGTGGTAGCTATCCTATGTATAAGGTCCACGGGAATTTTGCTACTGGGTTAAATCCTAACTCCACTGGATCCTACACTCTGAATTGTGAACTCTAAGTGATGATGGTTTTAACTCTACAATCCTGCCAGGGAACAGCAAGAGGTGCAAAAATAATGGATTTTTTTATTTATATTCACAGGGTTTATATGTTCCTCTTGCAACTTTACTGCTTATTTTTATTAGAATATTAGTTTACTCCAGAAGTATTAACAGAATTATGAAATATCAAGTTTCCAACTCTCACTTCTCTGAAGACATTGTGGAAAAAAATTATCAAAAGTTGCAGAGCTTAGGTAATATTCTTTTATTGAAACAATCTACTGTGATTTAAAAGACATTTCAGTCAGTCAAATATTATGGGGTAGAAAAATCTAACCTATGGTCCAAATCAAAACCGGGCATAAAAAGAGGCAGCCTGGCTAAGATACATCAAATGCTACGTAGTCTCCAGTGTCCATACCTTTAAAGCTTCATCTCAGATAGCAGGTTTTTTGCAGTGATGATAAGGCAGAAAAACAACACTTAATTTATAATGATTAAAACTTTTCTGGGCACAGAAAAGCAACAAAGCAAGGTCCTCAGGCAATCCTGTTTTAATTAATCTTTTTTTCTCTCCCTTCCATGGCTTTAATGTACTGTTTCTTATTCTTTCTTCCTACCAACTTTCACATTAATTTGATGTGAAATAAAGCATTCTCTATAAATGTGAGCAATCTTTACAGTGTTCAGATTCATAAAACAATGACAATTCTTAAAAATAGAAAAGAACTCCCATAATGGCTCACCTGCAGCGAATACCACCAATTAAACTTAGGTTTTTGAAAACAGGTGAAGTTCTTTGAAATTCTCTGCTTTATGATAATGACAGAAAAAAGGAATCATTCAATTAATTATAATTTCAATTTTTCTTTAACATGATGCTGTGCAATTCTACAATCATTGCAATTTTCAGCCTCAGCTAAACCACACAAGTTATTCTGGAAGCATTTCAGTTGAGGACTCTGCAGTTACATGAACTCTGGTAAATTGAATGTGCCAAGCATGTTCTGTGCCACTGAGAGCAAGTGCTGTGGTGTGCATGCAAAAATCCCTTCTATTTCAGAACAGAGAAGCCTTATCTATATCAGTTATCAGAAATTGCCAGTGACCTATGTTAGGTCCTAAGTTGTCCCTAAATACTGTTTGAGAAAGTGTTAATTGTAGAAGCCAAAGCATCTTGGGAAACATGCCAACAGCTAAACTCTAGCCCTGTTTGCTACTATAAGTAGCTTGTAAGTCCAGCATCTTCTAAAGTACAAAAAAATAGCCTTTCAACAAAAAAATGTGTAATATATTGTTCTCACCATAAAAATCACTAGTTAAAAAAATCTAAAGTACAAGCTGGAAATTTAACTCTTCTGTGCTTGGGAACTGCAAGTACCAACAACCCTTCAGTAAGGATATGCTTGCATTTAAAGATTTTTAAATTATTCAATTTTAAAGTAATTTCTATATGGCAGTATATAGCAATTAATATAAATAATTTTATATTGAAATATTAAGCCAACATAAAATATTTAAAAACCTGAAAGCTGCATTTTATACCAGTACTTCTGTGAACTTAATTTCAACCTGGATTGAGTTATTTTCTAACTTTTGCTTACACCTGTTTTACACTGTGTGTTATTTACCAAAATCAAAGGACCACAATAATTTTGATATGCTATTAATAAAGCAAAAGGCAGCATTTGGAAAGCAAACAGTAGCCTACAGAAAATGATGATATCCTGAAGGCATATGTTGTTTGTATTTGACATCACTTACTATTGTAGTAACAGATGAACATAGTCACAGTTGGCTAAAGATCTATCTTTTTAACCACAGATACAGGAGAATTGTAATTCTGGCACTATAAAGTCAAATATAATAAATGTTCAAATAATTTCTAGCTGCTACCAAATTCTGCAAGAATACTGGAAAATTGGACTGCTCTCTCTAGATACTTTATTATGCATTTCAAGTACCATCTATTCCACAAGTATATCCATGTGATAAAATACAAGGAAGAGTGAATGTAGATAGGGAAAGATTCTTTATGCTTACATGCAGTTCATCATCAGTCAGTCCAGTAGTCTGTATTAATCTACATCCTCCAAATGTCTGATACAGTTTTCCATGGAGCAAGTTACATGGCGGATAAATAAAACAGCTTTCAAAAATAATTCACAACTAGTAAGTCCCCTTTTGTGAAGGAAAGTATTCAACACACAAAGTTTATATGAAATAAAAAGTAAACGGAACCAGGAAATTTTATTTGACAGTATGCTTATCTTTCCTATAAAATGTAACTGTTTAATGATTTATCTACCCATATTCTACAATAGGATAGAAGGCTATGGTGACCTATGGTGTTTTGGTTTCTGCTAGGGTTTTCGGGGTGATATTTTTGCTGTTGACAAAAGTCTTGACAGTGATTCTACAGAAAAACGGACTTTCATGTCATATCTCCCTGCTGACCCTACTGAGTACTATTTCTATTTCTGTCCCAGTGAGTCAAAGACAGTTACCTCCATCTCCAGCTAACACATCTCTAGATCACAGAAGCCATTTCCCCTAAGCTATCCAACTACTAACATAGTTAGACTAAAATAACAACCATGTTTACATGTTTTTGCTAGAAATTTGCTGTATTTAAAGAGAAAGACCATGCATCTCAAAGCATGGTATTTCTTGCAACAGTACTTACTGGTCTAACAAAAATACTCATTAGCATTAATATATGAAATAAACTGAACTCTTCAGGCTGCTTAAATCTGAAATAGCCAATATTTTACAGAACATTTAGCTCACAAGTTTTCCCCCGTCATTATGCGCTCAGTCAAGCTAAATCACTTCCCTATTTCTGTATGGGGTACTCGGCATGTGCAACCTCTTCACAGTGGAAACCAATGCTTTGTTCCAGCTTCCTACCACAAGCTCACACAGCCTCATCCGAGGGTTGCAGTTGGCATCACAGGTTGATTTCTGTCAAATACAGACCATAGGTCATAAATTCTTCTTGTGCCCATTCACATAGAGAACTAAGCCTTTTTATCCTACCTTTCTACGACAACTGGATTCCAAGTGAAAATGTCTTTCCAGCATAAGTAAACCTACTGAAAGTACAGTAAACTTGAAAATCTGGAAAAGGATATATTGCCTGAAGTGACACAAAATATGTAGCAATTTAGGAAAATAACATGTAATTTTTCAAATAGGAGCACTTCAATATAAATGTTCTAGGAGATTGCAAAGACATTGCTTTCTAAGGTCCATTCTTGAAACATAGGTTTAACTTTACCTTTTCATTTAAATATAAGACAGAATTTCAGCAACAAGTCTCATTTACAGCAGGTATAAAAGTCACATTACATACAGAATTTAAAAGTCTGTCACTTTATGATACTCCATTTTTCTAAGTTAGCAGACATTTTAATGCAAGAAAACTCTAGATTAAATCTTATCACACAGGTTCACCTCTCCATTGTCCATTCTTCTATCACAATGAAATGCTTTTTAAACACAGCTCAGCTGGATTCCAGAGTCCTGAGTCATGTTAAAATATACAATGAAGAAAAGGAGAGCCTGCCCCAAAGCCTATGTGTGAAGGAGAAAGACTTCTAATTAAGAAAAGCAATAGAAGCGACCACAGGGGTCAGTAGAGGCAGACCTTAGGACAACAGCTGATGGATCCAGAGGACTCCACTGAAGAGCTATGTTGTACATGTCTGTGAACTCCAGCACTGCCAACCACCCCACAGCAATTACCTACTTGGTCCTTTAGGTGTGTGACCAAAATACACAGTGTAGCCTATTCTAGGAAGAAAACACTGGAGACCAAAGACAAGCAGTTGGGAAATATGTGGTAGACTTCACAGCCTAGAGGCTGGCAGTGAAAAAAGCAAGCTGTTGGTTTATTCTCGCTCACTTGTTGCTATCTTACCTCTAAAAAGCAGGCCACAGTCTTTTAAAAAGAGGGAAAGATGCTTGCATTTTACATATTATTAGTGGTAATGTTCAACACACAGAGAAAAGTTTCAAATACTTATACTTCCTTGGTTAGCATTGTAACTAAGATTTCTTCACACAGGATTGCTTAATTTGGATCAAATAATTAAATATGTACATTACAGCTGCACTTCTTTTTCTTTTGTTTTTCTTTTTTAACTGGAAATCAAGTTCAAGCTTTTACTTACCCAAATGTGGTAGACGGCAATGATGTACAAAGGACAAAGATTTCCTTTTCCTATCAGCTACCAGAATACACGTCTACAAATATACACTAGAAACATGGCAAACCTTGATAAGAATGGCAAAAAGAGAAGCAAGGAACATAGTGAGGCAGAGTTTTTCAACTCTTGCTCTCATGTTAGAAAACTCTTCTCCTTCGACTGTAACAAGTGAAATACAGCACTGGAAATTTATCTGGTAGCTACTTCAACCCAAGGTTATGGAGGTCCTACCTCTAGGTGACTGAAAGCAAGGCAAGCTGAGATTGCATATGAGTCAAAAATATAAAAAATGTAAAACAGACAACCATCAAAGTCCTGAGCGTTAGTTGGATTTTTTTCATAGTTCTTTTAGAGAATGCAGTAATTTTACCAAGCCTAATAATTTGTATATGTTGAGAACCTACTTTCATATGTTGATTTACTGCTGTTGAAAGGAACGGATTGCAAAATTTATTTTTTTCAGAAAGTCAGCATAGTGATAGAATGATAAGAAGGAATATAAATCTTTAAGTATTATTATTATTGTTCAAGGAATGTTCAGAAATTGTGAATTAAAACCAGGCTTTAAAAAATGTCACAAAAGCTTTATGCATCTTAGTTTATACCTTGACACTCTAAGTGTCTGATGAAGTCTAATGGAAAGTATTTTCTCCTCCCTTCCAAAAAAAATAGTTTCAGGCAGCAGAAGTTTTTTTATAAAACACAGTACCTGGTAATACAGGGACAACCTTAAATTAAGCTCTTCTTAAGGTTTCCATGTGTAGGAATGTGATGTATCCAAGATCACTTGTATCCAGTGCTCAGAAATCTAAGAAACTTTTTGATCCATGTTCCTAATTTCTTATTGAAGTGACAACACTGCAAAATGTAGGCTGGTTAAAACAGTTCCTGAGGGCAATATATTGAAAATAACATCCTGTTCCATATGGGCAACTAGACATTCCACCCAAGCTGAAGTTTTTCAAATCTTAAATTTAGGAACAGAAGACTGACATTGGAAGTCTTGATCATCTAACTCAAGCATGTCTCACTCTCAATCAACTTTGGAAAATCTGTTTTGTCCAAGAGGATCAAGCATGCATATATGCTTTAAGTCCTCACACAATACGACACACAGTTATTTTTCCAAACCTCACAGTCTGCTATGATCCAAAGTCCCTGGGATTTGGGGATTTTTTTTGGAACTCGGGTATTTTTTGGGGATTTTTGTTGTTTTGTTGTTTTCTGGTTTTTTTTTTTTTTTAATGGCATTCATGACAGCAGACTATGGCACAAAAAATAGAGGAAATGAAAATAAAATTACAACAATGGCTCACCATGGAATTTAGGGGAGGAACCCTTCTGGACCACAGAAGGCAAAAAAGCCAGGTACTTGACAAAGTTTATCACCACTAAAATTTTACTGTAGTCTAATATGTACCTAACCTGTTCAGGAAGGATTAAAAAAAAAAGGAAAGAATCACTACCCCAAAACAATATTATCATTTATCACATAAACAATAGTCTGGCTTTCAAGCAGTGTGGTGTCCAGGACTGAGCACTGGCCAGACCAGATTATAGGATATAAAGCTGAAAAATCTCGCCTCAGCTACAGAGTATAAATTCCAGCAACTGCAAGCAGCCTCAGCACATAATCTTCTCTGTAAATGTAACAAGCTTCACTGTATGAGTAATCAAACTCCTTGTCTTCATTGCTTCTATTGCCATGATTTTTTTGAAGCATCACAATCCGCAATTTGCAAAAACAATGAGAAGAAATAGCAACAATGGGAAGAAATTAATTCATATCATGACTTTCTCGAACATTAAAATGCATGGAAAATAACCTATGAAAAAAATAAATGAATCATGAATATTCATAGTTTGAAATGGGTAACAATACTTATGAAAATAATGAATACAGTTAATCACCTCAAAGGCTTTTTTTTAAGAAAGGGTCCTTCCAATAGAGTATTTATTATTCCTACCATGTAAGAATTTTTTTACTTTTTATCTTCACAGGTGAAAATATCTGCCAAAATTTCATGCCATTTTAAGGTGTTTCACTCTTAAATAAAGACTTGGGACTCACTCTAAGTTAACCAGCACAAGCATCTGAGAAAGGCTCATGTGAACACAAGAACAATAACTCCATACATTCACACAACAACCAGGCAAAACCAAACTATATAAAACAGTCTGGCAATTCTGTTTATTAATTACTTCTAAGTTAAAGGTGAAGCTTTACATGTTCCTTGACTTCAATGTCAGTCTTGGCTCTCCCAGTCTGTAGCCCTCATCAATTAGAGCAATTCTGTACTTGACAAACTTTGTCCCTTTGTCCTCAAACATGGGGACCTTCCTAAGAAATGGCACAGAGTCACAGGTGGAACCAACCATGTCTCCTGCATGCTCTTGGTATGCCAAGCCTGGCAGGACAGCCTGGGAGAAGACATTTCGCTCAATTTAAAAAAAAAAAAAAGAAAACAGGAATAGCTGCTTGCTTTAAGTTATTATTAGCTTTAATTTTTAAAATTTTACTAAATAAAACTGCTCAGTTTCTCCATGATAAAGCTATGTGGATGGCATACATTTTAAAGCTTTCATTACATGCACACAGAGGGACACCCCTAAGCTCTAGCTGCATTATTCCATCACCACTGGCATGCTATATGTCACAAAACCCTTCCCAAAACCCTCTAGTCCACTAAGAACTAAAAATAAAGTCCCAATAACATAACTGATCCTCTTAATTAATAAGCTAATCTTCCATCAAAAGAGTTAGGGTGAATCCTGAAAGCAGACCATGACAGGTCTACTCAGGCAGTGCAGAGGGCCATTGGATGTGGGATCACCAGCTCCTCTCTAACTGCATTACACATTTCTTTACAAATTGTCTTCTTGTTGACCCATAAGACACTAAATACGTATTTGACTTTCATATTCACTGGAGTTATGTGCTAAACCCATAAAAGCCAAAACATAGAATTTTAACCAGGAAAAAAATGTTATGACTTCAAATTTTTCCCTTTCTAGCTAGAATTCTTATATGTTTCCAAAATAATTCCTATCATTGTGTGAGCAAAGAACATGAGTATTCAGTCATGAAAAAAGGAAATGGAGGTGAGAGTGAGATTTGATTCAACAGGTGGATTCACTGGTTTATACCCACATCGGCACGGTCAGTACTACCACCCTGCAGATAAAATAAGGATAATATTTTAGTTTTGCTCTAAAAGTACTATTTTCAGATAAAGCAAACAGGCTAGAAATGTTCCGAGTATGATAAGGTTCAAAAGTATGAGAATCAGAGCTGTCTCTTTTCTCCCATAAATGCACAGTATCATAACCCAGAACTGATGCAATACCATACACCACTTCCTCATCAGTTATAGTCCTTTACAGAGCTGGCAGACACAGCAGATCTTAGAAGGAAATAGATATATAAGACTCTGAACTTTAAAACATTGTGATGCCATTGTAACATTTTACTTAAGAAAGATCTCTTGCACACACCCCGAGTCCCCCACCCTCCCAAATTACAAGTTTTGTTTATATTCTTCACTTTTCAAGAGTAGCATTCGGTCATAACTTTTCAAGTTGTTAAACATATAATCTCACTACATTAAAAATGTCTAATTAGCTTATGCGAGGCTTAGTTTTGATAGGAGCTTAATTACATATCTATGTTGCATGAGATGAGACTCGTTCATATTTCAAACACATGTTAGTAATCTCAGTTGTTTTACATAAAAGATCTTTAAAGATAACCACCACTTGTTAGAAGTGACTGCCTTCAGGACTGATGCAAGGAAAGACATGTCTAAGCTATCTTCCAGGAGATTTCACAGATGGCTCACAAAGCTGTCACAAGGCACAGAAGGAAGGAAGTTGCTTGTTTCTTTATAGAGAGGCAAATACGAAGCAAAATCTGGATTTAAGGCTAAAAGCTGTTTATTTACCAAAAGCTCTTCTAAACCTTACTCCTGCTAACTAATATTTCTTCCATCAAAGCGAATTACTAAAACTGAAAATTAATAGGCTGCTAGGAAATAAGCATATTTCATGTTGATTTGATGTCAGGTATTGCCACACAAAAACATGGAACATGTGCTCTACAAGTGCAACCTTTCATGCACTTTTCTATGCAGGCTATAACAGAGATTGGTTGTTAAACACATGAAAGAAGCATTGGGAAGTCATGGGATATACTGTTTATATCATTTCAGGAAAAAATGCTAGGTTTTTCAAAAGGTAATGATGGGCTAATGTTGTAGATCAAATTCTGAGAAACAGAACCACCATTAGGTTTTGCCCTATCACTACGCTGTGAAGAGAATCTCAACAAAATACAAATGTATATATTTATTTTTTAAAGCCTACCACACTCATCATAATAGACTCTTTCCCTGATTTATAAGGCAGACTAGGGCATTTTTCAGAATTTAGTTCTTCATTACGGGAAACAGCAAAAGGACATAAGGTCTAATGGATCATACTGGTGTTTTTTAATAACCTTCACAGGAACCAATCCTTTTTTCAGCCTTCCAATGGCACTGTGAAAAACAACAATCCATGGGAAAAAAAAAAACACACTAAAAATTTTTTAAAAATCAGGATACATTTTCTTCTCTTCAGCTTCTTAAGACTCAACTAACCTGGCTGCCAGCATCTGGCACCAAGCAAGTGGCATATGTAAGTTGTTTACAGACTTTGTGTATCTCAGAAATAGAAAGCCTAGGGCTCTTGTCAAGAAGTTTCAGTTTGCTCTAAAACACTGTTCTTCTAAGACATCATCAGTCCCTGAGACTCTGGTCTTTTTGGTCAGCAATGTTCTTTAAACAATTATAGGATCTCAAGTGAGGCTTGCAGAAGGAAATCACTGTGGTTGAGTGTACGTGCCACACTGAAATCCAGGGACACCGCCCAAGAGACATCAGAAAGCATTAGCCTATAGTCTGGTCTTGACTCATTGTATTAATCTTACTACACATAATGAGTCTTTCACTGCTCTCTTCTTGGGGAGACAATCATATTTTTTCTAAGATCAGCCAGTTTTTTTTTTTTTTGTTTTTTTCTTTGTTGTGTTCTATGTTAAGAGTTACTACTAAAGACTAGTATTATAGAAGCTTCATTACATGTAGCCTTTACAACAAAAAACACATCTTATAACTTTTCACTCTCCTAGACAGTTGTTTAATTACACACTCCAGTCTCATAACTTACAAACGTATTGAGAAATTACTCCAGACTGTGGCATTTAATACAGCATAATGATTTACTTCATGGTTCTATACAAGGCTAAAAGCACTAGGGGAGTCTTCTTTGTCTCTGTTTCTCAGAGGTTCTTGTGATATATTAAACAAATAGATGGGGAAAAATTGCCTATTTTCTTCATAAAACAAGATGTTGTAATAAACTTCACAGGCAATTCCAACACCCCACTGTAGTGTCTAGAGTTCCCGAACCAGAAATAGAGAAAATTATTCCTGGGTGGTTCTTTTCCACACAGACTCATTGCCTACCCTTTTATTTTGTGATAAAGCAATGCATTACTGCCTCTATGGCTCACATAATTATAGGTAAATGTATTCTGTAAGTGTTGTCTTCTTCCCTGCCCAGATCTTTCCTCCCACACTGTCTATGACAAGTCCTTTTTTCCCCATTCTCTGTTTCAATAATTACACTATTTTCATCAATCCAATACATAATTTGTATGTGAAATTAGTTTGATATATTCAGGTAATTTCAGGGAAGCTCAACAACAAATTAACAATATTTACAACCAACTCCAAACAGGAGAGCAAACCTAGTACTATGAGTCTTTTGAGATTCAACCATCAGTAAACTGAAGAGACTGACATTTCTTTAATTATTATTACACCTGAAGAAGTTATTTTTAGTTTTTGTGCATTGCAGTCTACTTGCTGGTAGCTATGACAATCATCATGAAATAATTATCTTTATTTCCTCTAGCAGTGTGATCACTGGACAGCTGCTTCAGTTACTCCCATGGTGGCACATGAAGAAAAACATATTTACTTTCCTTCACATATAGAGGCAGTAGCAACAAAAGATGTCAGCTTCAATATGTAGTGCACTACTATATCTAATGACTCATGACATTCATGTATTTTCCAGTAGCTTGTAAATTTTTTAAAATCTGTCTTTAAATAGGTATCTAGATTAAATTCAGAAGATTTTTTAACTAGCACTCAGGATTTACTGCTAATCTGGGCAGCAGACAGTAAGGTAAATCCTGATATTCCATCATCACCTTTCATCATCTTGATGTTTACCAGCATGATACACACATACATATATATGTATCCAGATGAATGTGTAAAAGGATTTAGAATTGTCTGTACAACCGCAAAACAAAGATTCTTCGCATTTTGACATAAATTTTGGAAGGCATTCAGATCTCTGTCTAATATAAGCTTATATTATGTTGTTTTATTCAGCGCAAGCCAAACTTCAACAGATATGTTACTTTTAAAGTGACAGAGATCACTAAGTAGGGTTTAACATGTTGAACAGCCAGGAGACCTCAAGCACTTCTATTATTATCTAGCTTCCAGTTATATATATTTTTTAAGCTTTAATTTTCCAGTGGAAAGTCAGTCTCTCCCTACCAATAAATACTTATAATGGAAGTAAGTACTGATAGATAATACTTCTATATGCATTTCATGGCAGCCACATATAAATACTTCAGAAACAATGTTGTGATTTGCTATTCTAATTTAAAAAGACTCTCACTTTTCCTCATCAGATCAGTGGGGGGTAAAGATGCCCTGTGCAAATAATGTATGTGATTCAAAGGTAAAACAGGTCCAGAAGAAAAATCCTGTCTACAGGGCAGACAAACTGGAAGAGCCTAATAAAAGTTCTGGTACTGCCACTGAAGATCTATGCTAAAACTGAAAACAGGAGAAAAAAAATCAGAAACACAGGGAATAACGTTAGCCCTAACTGACTCTTATCATATAACCTATTTCCTTCATTAGAACTTTTGTAAACTTTAAAAAAGATTTTGAGATAACACAAAAATATAATATTGTGACATGGCTTGAGGAAGCAGAGCAGTCTGCCTTGAAAACACAGCATCTACTCCCTGCCTGAAAACATGTGCTCTTCATCTCAGTTTGGCTATTACAGGCTAAAATGAAGACATGAAGGAGCACTACAATTTTACCAGATTCAAAATGCATCACTCCCCTTATCATTGTGCAGACTCCTCAACCTTTTTGACTAATGTGTCTCCCTTACCCATCCTTCTGTCCTTTTGTTTTGGTTTTTTTGGTTGGTTGGTTGGTTTGTGGGTTTTTTTGATTAAAAGAAACAGGGCTTACTTGACTTTGTGTCTTCCACATGACCACTAGGATTTCAGGACCACAGGCACCACACAAACAACTGACCAGAACTAAGCATCCCATTGTCCATAAAAGCTTGTCAGGTGTCACAGCAGTTTAAAAAATTGTGTATCATTCCTGACATTCTAGACTAAAGTTACTCGTGTGAGTTAGAAGGAATAACAGGAACTCCCTATTTTCTTTGTTTTACCTCTTATGTTACTTTTTTTCCTCCAGGTATGGGTACATAACCAGAAACAACAGGTGCACCATATCTCAACCAATTTTTTCAAATGTGTGGCCAGAATCTTCAACAGCACTTGGAAGATAAGAAGTTTCCCTTATTAAACTAACTGCATCTAGAATTAGGTATGTGGGAATTTTCCCAAGCAAAACAATAGTATGTTGAAACATAGAGTTCTCAGGAAACTCTAAAAAAGGACAATGCAAAACTTAACAGCCAGGTGAACTTCAATGAATTTGTAACTTTTTTCCTTTCGCAACACCAACTAATAAAATCCCTTTCTTGAAAATAAACATGCAATTATATTCCTAAAAATCCCATTTATTCCACAGGTTTATTACAGCTAGAAGGCAATTAAGCCTGACCGAGCATTTCTGATTCAAAACGACTGAACTGCTTCTCATTCTTTTCTATTTTTGATAAAAAACTCTCTGTGATCCTGGATGATAAGCAGCCAACACATCTGTAGGCCATCCCTATTTGACAAGCTTTAGTCTGTCTTTGCTTGGGGTCGAGCATGACAAACTTCCAGGCAGATAACACTTGTCACATCTTAAGGCCATCCAGACAGTAATCATGTCTGCTGCTCGCAGAAGCAACATCTGCCACTGCAACAAACAAGAGCTCTTGATTCACACAATCTCTTGCTGAGCTCCCATCTCATTAGGATCTCCCAACTGCTGCCTCTTACACAGGAAAAACACACCTGTCACTGAAGCAGCAAAGAGCCTCGCTCTCTGCTGCAGCCTTGAACAGAGCATCTCCTGCCGAGCCTGAGCTTCGGAGGATCAAGCGCCTCTTCACTCACAGAAGCAAGATCCTGTCAGACTGTGTATCAGCATTACCTGGCAAGTGAGAAGATCTTCAGCTGTGAAGCTTTCACACACGCCCTGCTCAAAAAATCAAACCCCAAGTGCAGTGTATTCTGCTTCAGGCAAGATCGCAGAGCCCACACGAAGGTGGGCATGGGGCTCATGCAGGGCCCTCTGCACTCCACAGCTCCCCCTCCTTTGGGCACCTCGCCTAGAAAGACATTTTGGAGCCAAGGCATCAGCTTAACAGTTACCATAAACTAATGTTTCCTCAAGGCCCCCAGACTTATCTAACTGCATAAGGTTATACACTTGGCAGGATCTTACGGGAACATTTAAGTCCCTGTTCCTACTTACTCATTCAAAGGCATCTGTCCCCATCTTGCCTTAAGGTTAGAAACTCCTCTAGAATTGAAAAGGACCTAGAAAAACCTGGCAGTTAAAAATAACAAAGAAGTTCACCTTTAGAATGCTAAGAATGCTTTAGAATTTCATTTGATATGAAATTACTTCTCTCTTAAAACAAATAGTGTATTAGGAAGAGGTGAGATTTCGGAAGACTAAAACTTCCAAGGCAGTAGCTTTCCTAGGATTAACATCTAAAAGACTGTATCAGTCTAATTTTCCTTTTAAATATTCCTATTCAAACATCAGCTTAGAATTACAAGATAAGAAAATGGTCTTTGAAGGAAAAAAAGAAGAATTCATGTCTTTCTACATTTTGACAAAATTATTTGGAAAAATACTTGGAATAAAATTTAGCAATTTTACATGGCTCAAAAAGATTAACACACCAAATATATTCGGGGCTTTGAGCTGGTTAATCTTTAAACCATGAGACAAGTACTACTGAGATCTCTGGGATAAAATCTTCAGTAGATATTACTGGAGGCCAGAAGGTAAACCGAGAGCCTAACAACGGGGGAAAAATACCTGAGATAATCTTTGCAGAGGGAAACTCCGCATCTTGTTTCCTGGAACTGATGTTTTCTTTAACACACCAAATAATCTGCCTTGCCTGTAGGCACTAGATCCCTTCTGGCATCCTTCATTCTTACAGAGAGAGAAAGAGTTACTGCACAGCACAAGGAGTTCCATTTCCTACTGCTACACGAACTTCCCATGTGACCTGCAGCAAAACCCTTTTTATCTCTTTCCAGTAAGACAACACCTGTGAACCATAACTTAGGATAAGTATACAACCAATAGGATTGCCAAACTATTGTATGAACAAAAAAATTTTCATTTATGTTAATAAAAAATATTTATTTCATAGTAGAAGTCAAAATATTTCTTTTCAGATTTACATACACTGTGAAATGACCCCAGATCTCTGTAAATTTGACATTTGCTAAACAAATGGGAAGGACTTAATTTATCCATTTCTGGAAAAACAGCTGGATGAACTTGCAGCAATTTTCTCTAAAGGGACAAATCTAAGCAAGAAAAAAAAGAGAAATCCACAATTTAAAGTCTAAAACTGTGTTGAACAGATGCTACGACTTCAGTTGGAAGACATATACTTACATTTAACTTCCAACTTCTATTTTTCTTTTTTTTCAGATCATTAAATATAAATGCTACAAAAAATCTTTATACAAATAAAATTATCATACCTCAAGAAACAGCCTTATTTTCATATTTTGCTTTTATTACTCTGCTTATTATTTTTTAAATACAAGTCAGAAGTTTGGCTTTTAAACAACAAAATCAGTATTTCATAAAGCACTGCTCAACCACTAAGCTTCACTGGGCTGAAGGAACCATAAAAGCACCAGAAATTAATGAGCACAGTAGACCACAATCCAAGCTCCCAGAGGCAAGATAAAATAACTGAGAATTGAAATGAGCTTCTTGTGGCATATCATAGGGTACTCAGTATAGATGTAAACACAAAAATTTCACTTTTTTGGGGTGCTGTATGTCATATAGATGTATGATCTCTACTTGCAGCATTTAACATATTTCATCTCATCCCAGGGAGCTTGTTTTAATGAAAGAAAAAAAAAGGCACTCTGATGTATAAAAGATAAAGGCCCTCAGCCAACATTTGACAACATTATATTAGAGTTTCAGATTACAGACTCATGAAAAAATGGTTGTTTTTTAACATCTATCTTACTGAATTTTTATAATAAAAGAGAGAAATAAATTCTTTGAAAATCACCATGATGAAAGATCCTAAATACAATTATTTCCCTCTAAGATTACTCATTATATACAAGGATGAGCACCAGCAAATGTAAAAGCATAAAATACCTGGTGTCCTTCTTTAGAAAATACACTATTATTTACAGTCACTTGTTCTTTCCCACAAGGATTCATAATTTTTATTTTTCTTCCTATAAAAACCCGAAAGTAATATACAGTTATGATGAAGATTTGGTTGATAAATCAGGAAATAAATATATTTTTTGAAAGTTTTCTCTCTTTGTTGGAAAAGGGGCAGGGACACCTTTGGGAATGAGTTGTTATTAATAACAATGTCATATTATTGCTGACTTTAGAAGTTACATTCTTTTATCTGGAACTTATTATAAACTTCCAGCTGTTCAGTACAGCTAGCAGAGCAAAGCAGTAGTTGGAGCAGCAGTGGGAAGCCAGTGCCAGCAGCAGCAGCAGCTGCCACATGCCGTGAGGAGGGTGAGGCTTGCAAGGTCCCTGGGGGAGTCCGGGGGCCAGTCTGAATTGGGCTTTCAGCAACATTTCAGGAAAGTGCCCCTGCCCACGGCAGGAAGACTAGATGGTCTTTAAAGGTCTCTTCCAGCCCAAACCATCCTCTGATTCAATTACAAAGAAAATCAAGAGGAAAAAGCGGTTCTCTTTAACAAACAACTAACCTACTATTAAAAGACTATCGGATATTCTTTAGCAGCACAAGATAGGAATTTGTTCAAAAAGTTAATTAGTCAACATTATATTTAGTTTTTTTAGTAAATTTTTTATATCCTTTTAATAGGATCAATAGATAAATTCAGTAAATTCAGTATGCTGAAACTCACACTTGCTATTCAGTTATTAGCTTCGAGTAACTACTCAGCAGTAGCAACAGGCCTTAAATGCTATTGATCATCGTAACTGGAAACTGCAAACTAGTCTGGTAAGAATCAGGGTTAGCATTGTAAAGCCACTACAGAATTCTGTACTACATTGCAATAACATCACAGTTCCTCAAGAATACCTAAGGAGAATGTTGCAAATTGTAAATACTACAGTCTAAGAAGGCACATTTAGAAAACACTCGCTACTTTATAATTGAATTTAAGAAGATAAACCATGTATAAATCATATAGAGAACATAAAGTTTTCTTGAGACCTCTCACCTCTAATTGTCAAAATCAGTCCACCCAAAGCTATCTCTACTGTTATATTATTTTAATTTCCTGGTAGTCTGAAGAATTCATAAAATCTTAATGAATTGAGGTATGAATCCCCTCCTATGAAATCTTCCAGTGAATTCAATAAGATACACCACATTCAACTCATTTGCAACTGAGTTCTGTTCAGTTTATTATCTAACTTCACCAAAGAATTTCTAGAAACAAGGAAATATCCAGCTAACTATGAGCATCTGTGGCCTTACATAAACACAAAATGAGCATGATGTTTTTTTTCTAATCTTACAGTGTGGGAGATCATAGTGTATCAAAAAGCCTCTAATACTTTGAGGACACTAGAGATTAGAGGCAGAAATTAAGCCTGGGTATAATCCTAATAATACCAACTAAATAATTTCCAGATTTTAAAATGGATTTGGAGTGAAGATTGCTTTGTGTGCTTGTTTTACAAATAACCATATTACTGTCATGTCCATAAATCCCAATTATGTAGCTAATTAATTGTAATTAATTCATTCATTGTAATTACCTGTAATTGTAAAAGCAACTCAATCCCCTGAAGTTTGTCACTCATTAGTTCCCACATAACATGGTTCTGTAAGATTCTTTTCCCTTGGCAGTCTGATGATCAGATTACCATAACACCATTATGCAATCAGGTTGAGGAGAGTTACAGTCTTTGTCTAAAAGGAACATTGTAACATCCTCAAAATTCACTTTTTTTCTCTTGAAAACTACAATTTGTAATCTTCATTTACGACTATATGTATCTGGAAGTACAGTGGAACTGTAAGTCCGGATAATTATATCACAAAGTTACTGTACATATCTTCCATCTAGCATGGGGAAAAACAAAAGAGAAAAAGAACTTCAAATACTAAAGTAGAAACTTATATTAAAATAATGAAGAGTTAAGTGCATAAAACATTTACCTATCCACACTCAAAGAGTAACGCTTGTCAATATCTGCACTCCTTACATGAAATATATTTTCAAGATTTTCTTTCTTTTAAACAAAAGTGGCAGGAGTTTTAGTACTCATTAAAATGAAAAATGGGTATTGTTATCCCGGACAATAGGCACAGAAAAATATGAGAAGCTAAAGCATAGCTCTGTTAATAGGAAACAACAGGCACTCCCTACAATCTTCTTCTCTAAAGCACAAAAACATCCTAGAAAAGGATCTTTATTTCACATTTTCTCTGCTTTAGCACTGCTCCCACAGACTCTTCAGACAGCAGTTCCAATGGCTGCATTATATACCTCCATATAAACCAGCACTTCATCACCTCTTGGAGGAGAAGGAACAATGAAACCCACAGCACATCCCCATCCAGCATCTTGTCTGGCAGCTAGGTTGCAGAGACAGCAAACAGGTAAAATAATCATCATTTAAGCAAAAAAAAAAAA